>VXBT01010991.1:177325-281810 GCA_013400235.1 Oriolus oriolus
GCTCCGGCGGAGGTCGCAGGGAGCCGGGACCGTAATGCGGCTGCGGACACCGCTCCCGCTCCCGCCAGTGCGCCAGGGCTCCCCGGAGCGAGCCGGGCTCCCGGCCCCGGCCGTGGCTGCTGGCGCTGGGCTGCTGCACCGCACGGAAAGGGCTCCTGGCTCATCGCGCTCTGCTTAGTTCTCTTCGCACGGTGTGAGGGGAAAGGAGAATTTACACTCTCCGAACCAGTTCAGTATTTACTCATTTGTTTTCCTTCAAGTCCAGCCACTATTCTGGGTCAATTTTCATCCACGCCTTTAGTAATTTCTACCATCTTCGCCAGAGCCTTTCTGTTCCTGCTGTATCCTTTTGGAGTGAGACCAAAACTCGACCCAGCAGCCAAGATGAGATACTCCGTGAATTTACCAATAACACTCCAATACCTGCAGTCACATACTCTACAGCTTTCTTAACACAGTTTAACAACTTCTTTTTGAGGCACGAAACAAAGTATGTCCATACCTACACACGTTAAATAAAATGTCATGTGTCATAACTGGATGCTGCTTGTATGTAGCAACCTTTGATGGTGTTTTTGGTTTTTCCAGCAATAATTTTAAGATCCCCAGTCATGACATACCAACAACGTGTGGTAAAGCTACCACTCTATCAGAGCATAAAAATCTAACTGGTATTAAATAACAAGACTTAATGCAGGTGGATTCAGGAGAGAACACATAATGAAAAATAAGTATGAAAGATGTAAAAAAGATTTATATCACTGTAAGCAAAGCACCAGAATTCACAAGATGCTGAGTGCAGTGACCTCAGCACCCTTTGCTCCTTGTGATTTTTCTGTGGATATGAAAATACACTGCAGACTTACCAGGTTCCAAACTGAGATGCGTCAGCAGACAAGGCGCAAATACTCAACATTTCTTAAGATCTGGTCAAATTAAAATGAGTGTACTTTGCAAACAAGACTGGGCAGCCATCAGTACTCCTCAAACATTCCAAAGTATTCTTTAATTATATAAATAGTAGCTATTGAAAATCAGTCCTGACAGACTTTTCAGGAAACCGTGGGAAAACACCACCTTACTTCTGTTGGCTAGAAAGTTCTTTATATTTAAGAGGCGAGCTTTCTCAAGGGGCCAGGTCCACACTATTAGTTTGCATGGGCCTCATCAGTTCATCCTCAGTCTGATGAAGCTCCAGGGTGTTTCGCACTTCCTATGCCTCTTCTGTGCAGCCTTTGGGATGAACTTTATACAAAAATCATTAGGCTACTTTCAAAGTGATTCTTCTGAAAAGAATATACGTGTACTCAGTGCTAAGACCACAAAATATCAGCTTGGTCAAATGAAACAATCCTGGTTTTCATGGTTATTTCCATGACTTTTTAGTAGAATTGTCTGGCCAGTTCAGCTTCCTGGGATGTTACAGACTGTAGGCATTGTTGAGAACCATGGGTCCATCTTGTTTCATTGCACTATTTAGTCTCAGAGTCCATTTAGTTTATGGTTTTTGAAAGAAGTTACAGAAAGAGAGGGAGATTTCACCTCAGATGGTTCTGCCCATTAAATATTTTGTGATGTTGCAGTGCCTGTTATCTGAGGATTTCAAAGCACATTATAAAATAGATAGATAAAATACAGATAGATATGTAGATATATAAATGTAGATAAAATACAGCCACAAAATTTAAGAGACTCCCTTAGATTCAGATGACCATTAACATCAGAATCTGGAGAACTCTGCCTGGCTTCTGCTGTGAGCCGATCTTCCAGGACCATCTCAGCCTCTGCTATATAAGGAGGAAAACACAAAATCAGCATTTTACATCCAACCGTCATCAATTTTTTCCCAGAGATAAATGGCTGTGCAAGGATAATCAGACTTCTCTTCTGGTTATACTTTCAATCAATGGGATAGTCACAAGAATTAAAAGGATATTTATTAAAAAGTCTTTCTTGCTGAGCACTTATATTCTTTCCTTCTAAAAGGCTTACGCTCTCTTATTTGTTAAAGGAAAGACATGGTAAGTACATTATTTTACTTGGAGGGTGGAGCTGCTCCCCTAGAAAATCACATTGGAAACAAATGGGGTTTTGGATGACATATGCATATGTGCAATATTGCAGGGTTTGTAGAGTTGTTAACATATTTCAGGCTCACAATGTTTTATTTAAGCCCGGGACTCCAAACATCAAAGACGCGTATGGCAGTAACTCTCTCCTGTGGCTTGCTGGCCCCCTCTGCAGCTGGTGCTACGGCAGAGCTGAGGCATCTTGTCCTCCTCCCTCCTCTGATGATGCCTTGCATGACCACAGCACTCAAGCTTCCACTTGTCAGTGTTCAGTTTAGTCACCCAGAGAAGCTTTCAAAGCCACGGAGGAGATTTAGCATCCAACTAAGACTGGTTTCAAACTGGGGAGAGGATACCTTACCACTTGTGGGCTCTCGGAAACCTTTTGCCCAATGTGTGTGTGAAGTACACAGCTCTGTTCAGCTCCAACCCCAGAGCATTTTCACAGTCTCTGATTTCTCTCGCTGCCCTTACAGGCACACACACTTACACCAGAGATCCACACTAGGCCCCTGTTTTACACTGCGCATAAAAATACCAGCCACATATCACAATAACAAAAAAGTTGTGTTTATTTAATGAGGACTGGGTGCCTGAGGACTGTGTTCCAGGGACTCTTCTGTGAAAGCTGCATTTGGCAGCAGGCTCGTTACTTTCTGTAGCTGCAGCATCCCCACCTCCCTAGGCTTTAACACATTTGCTGCTGGATTACATTTAATTTCATTTACAGTAAGCATCTGACAGTATAAGCAATGCAAAACTGATTCACACAAGGTAAAATTTCAAGTCAAATTTATGGCTTTTTACCTTTACAACACCACTCCTGTATTCAAGAGGCAATGGAGGAGAAACTGGTGGATGTCTGGGTTGAGGACAGCTTAAAAATGTGGAGAGAAATTCTCAAACCTTGGAAACTGGAGAAGGCAGATTTTCATTCCCAATCAAGAGCAAGGATGCTTCATGTGAAAAAGGAAAAGTCAGATTAAAAATTCAGGATAAGGCAGAATTTGCCCAGTTTGAAGAATTTGTAGAATTTGTAGCTCGATGGAACTAGTTTTGTTACAGTTCTTCATTTTAGGTTAAAAAATTATAGCCATTGTGTTGGTTTTGTACATATAAACCTATATACAAGTGTGCTAACACTCAGCATTGCACTGCTTCTAAACCAAAGTATCATAACCACTTTCCTGAAGGAATCTTTATTCACACAGGAAGGCAGATTCAAGACAAAATTAAATTCTCATAGCTATGTGTGCTACAACCTTTGACTTTTATCCTGTTAGCTAGTTTGTTTAACCAACAGGAAACGCCCTGTTGGTAACAGGCACAGTTGGTATTTCCCCAGTACAGACATTTTCATGTTTAGTGTACTCATTAATAGGACATTTATTAATTTATGTGCTTGCCTTACCACTGAGGGCAATAATTGTTGTGCTTAGCAACCTTAAAGGAAATGGAGTGTGGACTTTTACTCATGTAGCAAATTTCCTAATAAGCTCCATCTCATACCAGAATGAATTCATGTGCCAGGAGTCGAACACATACACAAAACCAACACTGGCCACAACCTGCCAGGAAAAAATCATCCTTTCCTCTAGTGTATTCGAAGTAATGTGCTGAACATTCTCCACAAATAATTATTAGTGTCTTTGTGAGGAGCTTGTTCTACCTGAATGCTGTGTTACTTTTGGTTGGCTACATTAACTAATAACTTTCTAATCTGTTTCTATTTCCCAGCTCAAAAAGCACAGATGTCAAAAGCACATTTCCAACACAAATATTAGCTATTTTGGAAGTGATGGTTGCTGTCCTGCAAGCATTCTGAAATCTGCATTGAGATGCTCTGTCTGGTGACCATGCACCACTATTCTGTTTGCAGCCTCCTACATTCACAACCTCCACTCAGAACAAATTCACATTTTTGTCAAATTTACATACAGTTTTTCTCTGCAATATTAACCTAGCTGTGAGGACAATGTCTTTCCAATTCTCCCTCTTCCAAAATAGTTCAGTTACTTTTAGTATCATGTCTTGAATTCACAGAACAAGGCTGCGAAGGAAAGGAGAAAGGAAGAGGAGCGATTCAAACACACGATTCAAATGGCTTTTATAAAATCTGAAAGTACCTACTAGTGAGTGCAATGAGCAGTGGCAGTGCAATCCTCCCACTCTGTTTCAGGCTCTGCCATCATCATGGCACTGGGTCTGCTTTAAGCTGCTGCCACTAGTTACTCACAAGTACCCTGGCCAAAGGTGTTCACCAGACTGCACCACACAGACACTGCTGTAGAGTCACCACTGTACCTGAATGCCTTCTCTTCCAATCTGATCAGAACAGAGTGCTACAGACAACAGTTCAGTGTGAGGTGTCCATAAGGGCTGCAGATTGTCTGTATGACAATATATCCAACAGTTCCTAGACACAGATGCAAAGTCCTGGTGAGAATATCTTCCTTGCGGTTTTTTTTAACCTTCTGTTTATAACTACTGTAAGCATTACTGGAGGAGACGGCACTGATGGATTTTATTTCCAAGTCTCATAAAATATTAACTGTTTCCAATATTTTATGACAAGCTCTCCTGGTTTTGTGCATAAAGAACAGCTGCAATTCAAATAACACTGGTGAATTCCACAAAATGCAAGAAAAAAGCTAGATTTAATCTCAGAATTTTAACACCCTCCTGGGTTTATCTGGCAATTGCTTTTCCTTGCATATTTGTATATGGGACACTGTCTGACTGCAAGACCTAAATCACCTCAAATCATAAAAAAATACATTGTTATGCCATCAACATCAACAGTGCAGCAACAATTACTTTTTAACCCTTTAATTATCTAGGATACATACAGTATTAAAAATAACTGGGCATCACCTCTACATTCTTCATCACCAGCCCACTCCTGGACAGTAGTTTTTGTAAAGCACTTGAATGCAAAATGCATTTCAGTGTAGTTGTGCACGTTTTCTGCCATCACAAACAGTGTGTAAGCTGAGTAAAACCTCTACTCCTGAAACACCCCAGCTTAGGAGGACTTGACTCTTCTAATAAAGATGCAAAGGCCAGGAGACCATGTTAGACAGTAGCTCAGACTTTGAGCACTGTAAGGAAAGTAGGTGAAAAACATCTGAAGTTGGAATATATGAAAACAGAATTAAAATATCTAAACCCTAAAAACAGGATTACAGAAAAAAAATCTATTGTTCAGACTCTGACTCAGAAATAAAAGAAATAAATTCAATATGTGAGGCAACCTTTTGTACTCAAAGAAAAGGTTCTTTCAGAACTGTCTGAGCAAATAAGCATATGCTCCTGGCCTCAAACATCCAAGAACAGACCATAAGAACGGAAGACAGAATCACATTTTTTTTCTTCTTCTCACGTGAACATTTACAGAACTCTGCACTGCCCTCCCAACTTGTATCAGGCAGGACAGGAACAAGAGATGAGATGAAAAAGGGGCTTCCAAAGATCTTTCAGAAAATAACAGCAAAGACGCTCCCAAGGAGATTCAAGTCACCCTTTTTACAGACAGCGCTCTAGGATGGAAGTCACGAAATCTGTTCAATTGAAGTTTCACTGCCAGCTGCTTGAACCATAGATTAGGTAGGATTTAAGCACTCCCAATGGCCTGTGAAATGGAGAGGGTTTCAACCTACATAAATAACTTGCCAGATATTTGCCAGGAAGAAAATTGCTGCCTATCTAAAATACAAAGACATGTAAGAGCCAGCAGATCCAGACTGATTCCTGCGTTGCCCTTTTACCAGGAAGACTGATTTTAAACACTTTAAATAACTACATTCTTTCCTGTTCTCCTGTGTATACTCTGCACTTTGTCTTTCTTCTTATTTTTTATTGTCAGTATTTCTTTGGTTCTGTTTTTGCTTTGCATTGTCTTTTCTCTTTCATGTCTTTCCGTAGTCAAATTCCTACCAGTGCCAATACTAAAAAGCTTGCAATATGAACTGAATGCCATATCCACTTATAAAGTTGCACAGGCAAACAGAAAAAAGCCATTCAGCTGTGCCTTCCTTTTTAACGGTTCATGCCCATCACAACCCTTAATAGTTAATACTGGGATTTTTGGAAGTGTCTTAGACTTCACGATTTACAGCTTCAAAGTAAATTTGCTGTAGCTGTCCAGAAGCTGTGCACCTCTCAAGCTTTCCTACCCTTTTCTCCATGATTTAAGTTCCTGCCTGTGCACAATAATGATGCTATTAGAGAATTCGAGAATGAGGATTAGAAATAATGTCCCAGGCACAGCCTCTCCCCAGATTTTCCAAGTCTGCCCTGCTTCCACACAGGAGCTCCAAGTGAGGTTCAGCAGAGTGGGCTTCTAGGTTAATTCTCAGCAAGCAGCAAGTCAGATCTCTGGAAGCAAACAGGTTAATTTTCTTGGGAACTCTCACTGAAATGAGAGTAAGCTTTAAGAAAGCAAGTAGCTGTGCTGATTGCCCTCAGAGAGACCAATCAGTTTGGCACACTGAGTTCCCCCTTCAAGCACAGATTTTATTTAAAAGAAATTATATAGGATGAGCCTTTTAGCACCACGTGCTTTGTAATTATATCCTCCCTATCCTGCTATCCTAATCACTCCAGTCTCCCACTCTCACTGAAGGCAATTGTTTTTCTTGAGCCCACTGGCTATTTCTCTTTTTTGGGGAGGGCTTTTCCTCTTGCTTTGTTCAGCTGCCATTAAGGCACATATTAATACAGCTGGGTCCCAGCTATCTTGTTATGAGACAGCAATATAAGCTTGTTTCGAAGATGAACATCGGCCTTCAGACACCGGGAAAAGGAAAAGGGAGAGAACGCTGTGGTGGAAATGGCTTTTATAAAATCTGAAAGTACCTACTAGTGAGTGCAATGAGCAGTGGCAGTGCAATCCTCCCACTCTGTTTCAGGCTCTGCCATCATCATGGCACTGGGTCTGCTTTAAGCTGCTGCCACTAGTTACTCACAAGTACCCTGGGACAAAATCTGGCTACTTTCTTGATGTGCTTTTGAGATCCTATGCTGAAAAGCCCTGAGAACATCCAAGCATTATTGTTATTCAACACTCAGAGTGCATCTAACAGGCTTAATATTTATAATCTATTACCCTTTCTTAATGCAGAGAATGCCTTTTATTATTAGTGCAGAGGATGAATACATTATTACTGCTGTTTATCACTAGTGTAAGAATAATTGAAATCTTTGGGTCGTATGTTAAATATGAGTTTTTGAAATGACAGTGAAACAGTGCTTTGTAGACCAAGAAGTACCTCTCTTAATACTCTAGATGTTCATAAATTGATTCATAATCTTATATATTTTTACAGAGTGAATTATTTTAACCTCACAAGTGCATTGCTGAACAATGCAATGTCAGATGGACGCCTGCAGCAAAGGTATAGTGACTGTTATTCATGGGCAACACCACAGAGAAAGAGTAAGTCCTTTGTGCTGGTTCAAAGCCATGGGAGTTTTGATTAAAAGAGAAGGGTTAAAGACAGGAAACTAGCTTGAGGTTGTGGATGGAAAGTTAAGAGGGCTGCTCTGTCCCTTTGGAATGAAGGTACTTTATATGAAGGACCATGGATATAGTCAGGAGATTCATAATAATGCAAACCTAGAATAATTCCACAGATTTAAGTGAAGTCATATCAGACGAATGCATGGGCAGCAGAGAGCATCATCGACTCCATATATCTTGCATTAAATTCAGTCTTTTATTTAGACTGTAACATTGTGTTTGTAGTAGCCTTCAAGAGAGGGCTGAGACTGAGGAAAATGGGAAACTTTTTCCAACAGTTTACTTTGGATAAACAAGACAGGATTGTAACATTATATTTTCTATTTGATGAATTCTTTGCATGTTTAATTCTTCAGATTGGAAATTCAGCTTAGCTCTAAAATATTTTGCACATACTGGTCAGATATTGGTGAAGAAAGTTTAACACATTGCCTTATGTTTCAGCAGATACAGAGGAACCACAGCCTTAGCATCTGTGAAGGAGGCCAGGAAAGAAACAGGAAGAAAATATGGTTTCTTTTATTAATTCATGTGCTTCTCCCTATTTTCAGCTGGAACGGTACTATGGCACATAAATTTACTACAGTAAATAACTAAATTTACTACCTTATTTTTTTCCCACCCACCTGGGCACAAGGTATGTGTGCTATTTGTGGAGGTTCTGTATGATACACAACTTATATCCTTTGTCAGCTTGATCCCTGCCAACATTTAGGAGTTTTCAATTTACATAGTGTTTCAAAAAGTAGCAGTTTCTACAACCTTCCTTGGGATGTGAAGATCCATTGGTGGATCTTGTCTTTTTTTTCTGGCAGTACGAGACAAAAGAAGTTACAGTGGGTTCGTGCTGTCTCTCGCTAGCCAGGAACTGCTAAATATGTACAGACCTTGTTAAAATAGGCATGACGATTTTTTAAAATGCTGGAGTAGAAACTCCAAGTTCCATGCTCACAATGGCTGTGAGCACCAAAGATGTGTCATTCTATGCTATAAGCCCTGACTTTCACACAATAACAGGACGGCTCTTTATAAAGCCTTCCTGCTGCTTATCATTAATCCCCCAACTTCTAAACTGGATTAGGTTAATGCTTTTGGGGAATGAATCTGGATGATTAATTAACAGTACCAGGGATATCTGTAATAAGATTACGCACATGGTTTTACATTCCCATGACTCAGTTGATTTTCTTTTGAACTAATGGGAACTTTGTTATTGCACTCAATGAAGTCAGTGTGGGAACTGTCATTGCTGATAAAACAGTAATAATAAAACAGCTAAAAGGAAACCACATTTAAAATGTAGACAAACAAAATTATTAGCTTACAGAGTAGTAGGAAGGTGGGTCATGATAAGCTAGGAATCCACAGGAAACTGAAAGAGGGCAAAGCATTAGGCAGAAATATCCAAGATAAGGAAGGAAAGTGAGGACCGCCAGGTAGGATAAGCCAAAGACAGGTGGACGATAGTTCAGGCAAGCATCAGAACACAAAGACAAAACATAATTGGAATAAGAAATAACAGGGGAATTCATCAGATCCCTTTCCTTTCAAGTAGAGTAAAAAATACACTACTAAAACCAGAGTTTTCTAGTAAAAGGAGGCTCCTTGTCCTATAACGTGTTGTTAGGGGTTAATGAGTCCTTGTGCAAAGAGACTTCTGACTTGTTCTTTAGCTGCAGTTTGAACCCTTCACTATGGTCACCAGGATGAATCCTTTGGAGAATCCAGCTGATTTGTATCCCTCCTGTCACGCAAAGCAGAGTTGTCAGATATGGCCACAGGAGCGTTCACTGTATGGCACATAGATGTGAAGCAGGAGTAACGGGGAGACAACTGCCCTCCATCAGAGGCTCCCTTGGCTGGTACCCAATGGTCTCAGCATATCCCTGGGGCAGCATCAGCTTCTGGTGTCACTTAGAGTAGGATGAAGCATGCTCTGATCTTTGCTAGGAACTGGACAGATGCCTGGATGATGGTAGGATAAGGGAGCTGAGGGCAAGAGACAGCCTGTCCATCTCCCTCTCAACTGCACCAAACCTCCTTTGACAGGCTCCTGCCTCTGCACCCATGGCAGAAACTTTCTCCTGAGATCTGGAACAAGGAAACTCCCCACGAGTTGACCATTTGTGCTCTTCTTCCCTCTCCCACTCCCAGCAGATGAAGGTCTGGATCTCAGGTTAAATTTCCACCAAGCTAAGAAGCAGCAGGGAAGCAGATTTATACCTTGCATGTTATTTCCACCAGCATCCCCCCAAGTGTATATAAAACATTACTATAATTCTGTCCTAGGGTTATGTTGGTATTAATAAACCACTTGAATTTTGCTCTAAGTAATTAAAATCACAAGTACTTTTTGTTGCAGTTACAGGCAGGAGGCAAACACAGCTAGGGCTTTATTATTTAGACGTGTAATAATTCAGGCAGCATGTATTTCCTCAACTGCTTTTCTTTCCCATAACAGTCTAAAGCCTTCACTGATGCAGTACACAGTTCCTCAATGTTTCAAAACATAAATCTAGGTTCCATACCACCCGATGGAAATAAATAGCACAAAAGCCAAGCAATTTTTTCCTGATTGACTAAGTATAAAACACCTTGCAAATAACTTATAGCTGTTTCATGTAGTAACTCACTGAAAAGAAATAACTCTTCACTGTCAATTTACACCTGGCTTGGATATTGGCATTTCCAATGCAAAATGCAATTACAGACTGAGTATTGCTCACTCAGATGTAAAAAAAAATAAAGCTTTAGACTCAGTCCAGGCTCTCTGGCTCTCTAAGACACCACTTCATCAAAATAAGCATAGGACTTGCTGTTTACCCAGTCCTTCCCCCACTAATAGCATTTCTCTAGGACTGACTTTCTAGAGCAGATTAAAATGACAGCAACAACAGACACATAGAGAAAAAAGGGAAAATCAGTAAGCAAATGCATTTATAGGAAACTGGAAGGTTATAAGGCCTCTCAGGCCCTATTTGCTGAAGCCTTTAATCACTGTATAGGGCATAGCTAGTGCATTTAAAGGAACTTCAGAAACCCTAATCGAAAAAGCATATATACTCCCATGACACAAGATTATATATGGGAATCAACAAGCTTTTTCTTGGTTTCTTTTTGCCCATCAGAAAAGCTTATTGTGCTCTTTTCCTGATTGTTTGGATGAACAAGGGATGTTGCAGAGTTATGCCGGGAAGACTTGTGCGAGATGGATGACAGAATAAAAACACAGCTTTAAATCTACAAGGAGTTAAGACCACTGCATGACTAAGCTTCACATAAATTCTTGCCAGTCAAACAGGAGAAAAGACTCTTGGGCTTGTTAACCAGGATCTCAGAATAGCTTTTTCATCCTTATATTTAAGAGCTACTGTTATAATCACTGTGTAAAATAAGGTCATAGAAGGCTTATTTGTGGGAGACATTTTTTTGAATGATACTTTTGTGTCTGACAAAGCAAACAGCATCAGCTGAAGAAAACAATCCAAAGGCAGAAAACAGACAGAAGCATACAAAACTTATTAGGCCAATTAAGGCAACAGCAAGGAAGGACATGAAATACTAATAAGGCAAATATTGGGAGTGCAAGTTCACTTTGCTGAGAAAAAAGCAACAGAGCTCAGTTCAAACAGATATCCACAGACAGCTCGCATCCATTTCATTATTGTACGAGTGTAAAGATTTACTTGAAAATTACTGTAAAAAACATGAATGTTTTAGTTATCTGGACAGGATCCAGATGCAGATCCCTTATGCCAACCTCCTTCCCTTAACTGCAGAGGCACTACAGAGAAATCCTTCGAACTACAACTCTAGCTTTTAGGGGAATACATTTAGATGAAAACTGGTCCTTAATTTCTATGCTTCAGTCCGTGTCATACAGTAAGAATAATAACAATGCTTCATCTAAGTTAATGCTATATATTTAAAAGAGTTTTGACCCTGCTCTTCCTCCTCTGTCAGTGTATAATGTACATAAAGATAAGAAAATAAGGTGTTTACATGTTAGTCAATCTATACCGCCCACATCAAGCTTCACCCAGTTTAACTGCTGGTTGATGTCTGACTGCAAACTGTCTAAATCCCGAAGGAGCAGGACTGGTTTAAGTTCTTTTTCTTGAAAAGAAGTCTTCTTTATCTTGTATATGACCATACAGCTTCTCCAACAGATGTTATTTTTCAATGAAGTCAACACCTAGATATTGGCACTCTATCTGATCATTTTAAGTACTTTAGCATTGAACAAAGCTATTCATTTTTATCTCACTACATCCTTATCTCCCCTCTATCTTATCAAACATAACTTTGTCGTATGTAATTGCTAATCCTAAACAGTTTGCCCTTAAATAGTAGCATCATCTGTTTATCGTGTGCTGTAATCATTGAACACCTCCAGAACTAGCGATGAGCATCTTGCATTCATTGGAAAAGCCTTTACCTCTGGTGTGGATATCCTGCTTTTTCCTATCATTCCCTTCCTGGTCACTGCAGTGGAAAAAAAAAAAACAAACCCTTGTACATTTTATTTCACAGTGATTTTTACTCCTTCTACTATTAATTGATTTTTTTGGGTTTGTTGATTTTTTTTTAACAGAAAAGGTCTTTAACTGAAGAGGCACCACATCCTATTGCATTACCAGTAAAATGACTACATTTCAGTGTGCTGAGCTGTACAACAGGTTCAGCCAGATTGGTCTCACTTCCAGACAGTTTGTAGCTTCAAAATCGTTTTATCTGCTTCAAGGGAAGTTACTCAAACTCGCTGAAGACCTTGCTTTAAATGGTAGTGTGATGTCACTATATACTGGCAACAACCAGGGCCATTGTGTTCTGCCTTTCATACCTACGTTTCATTCCTTTAACCCCATCAGCAGGAGGTTTGGGAAGGTTCTTTAATCTGCTGTATTTTTTCCATGTTTCACCTGGAGAAATTATGTTTTCTTTTTTATTTCCAACTTGAAACAAGTACAATGCATCTGGTATGACAAAATTGCTACCTAAAGGGACTGCCAATGATTGCCTGATCAGTGCTGAGAGTGTTGGGCTTCTGGTATTCTGGTATTGTTCTTGGGGAATTTTTTGTTTGTTTGTTGGGTTGGGGTTGGGCGGGGGGGAGTGTTTTGTTTAGTTTTGGGTTTTTGTTTTGGGTTTTTTGTGGTTTTTTTAATAGCTGCACAACTTCGAGGTGAAAGGTACTGAAGAGAAACAGAAATCATTAATGCTTCCCTTTTCACTTATCCACTAACATTCTGATATTCTCCTGCCTGCTTATATACTGCACACGAGCATTAACAAACCTCATTTTAAAAAGAGGTTAACAGAAAAGTGGTACCCATGAATGTGCCAAATGGGGGAAGGGAGCTTCTTTGCAGGTTGAAGAATGCCAAATCCTCAAAAATTTGCCAGTAATGGAGGAGAACATGAGCAGAATATCTGCTGCTGGAATAGGACGATCTCAAAGAAGAAACAGATCATTTGTAAAACGTTAACGATTACAGAAATTCCATAATTAGAATCACTGCTACTTCTGTTGCAGATAATACAGATGGATGAAAGGGAACAGAGAAGGTCCTCCAGGCTTGCAGGAAATTTTTTTGCTGTTCAGCACTGAGGAAGATTAGGAGGATCCAATGCCTAAGTAAGGGAGAAGCTGAATAAAAAGGAGGAGTCAAGCATGTCTGGATGAGAAAGACAAAGCAACTGTGGATAATACATAAGAGACAAGAGTGTGTCAGAATGGTTTAATATAAATCTCAACTAAGGGATTATTTGAATTTTTCTCATTTTTCTTTTTAGACGTTCCTTCCCCAGTACATATTTTAATGTGAAGGAGCCTTAGAAATTTGCCATGGATCCCAAGAATGACTTGAGGACTGCTTTCAAATATTATACCTTTGGATACATATGCATTCTATGTTTTTCTGCTGTCTTGCATGGTTCGTAGTTTCATGCTTAGTATGCTTGCTGTTGACATTACCCCTCAGCATGTTTCAATTTCAGGCTCCATACAATGGAAAAGTGCCCAGGCATATAATTAAAACACCAAATAATGAAGCTTCAACTTAACCAACTTGAGCACATCTTCAGAGCTCTGTAGCTGCTTACAAAGTGATTTTCTGAGTGGCTTTAAGTAGATTTTAAAGCTAAAAATGTGCATCAGTGCTTTACTGATGCTGATTTGCCTCCTTCCCTCCATGTCATATATTTAACCCTCGACACACACATTTCCTGTTCTTTCATTTAATGTTGCTGGGACTGCATTGAACTCCACCCAAAAAGTCCCATCCTCTCCTGAGTCCTACTGAACTTACAGTTTCAGTGTATTTTTCATTGCAGGAGTCTGACAGGTTAGTTTTGTCCCATGTGTAAAACACTACTCTCAGTTCCACAGCTGCTGCCTATCTGTTTTACTGGCTAAGTAATACATAACAATTCTCCTTTCTTTCTTGTTTTATGAGAAAATTCAAACAGGAGATGTCTGAAACATGATCCCTCAACCCTTTTTTATTTTCCCTGCATTCACTTTGCTCTCTCCTATTTAACCCTTCTGTAAATGAAATAACTCAGTCTTTCAACCCTCTCTTCATTCTGGATCTTCTCTGTAAATGGTCTTTTCCCTCCTCATGTTTTCTGCTATTGCTGCTGAAGTTGGTCCATGAGCAGTTGGTCAAAACTGAGGACAACAGATAAATTTAATGTAATTAATTAGAGATTTATACTTATGGGGAATTATGCTACTTCGGTGTGGAACCCAGAAACACTGGTAGGGTAGTGGTTTTTTTAATTTAGTGGTCTCATTTAATGTGATTAATCTTGCCCACAACTCTGACAGAAGTCAGACGAAGAAAAGAAGGAACTGAAAATACAAAGTCACGTTTTAATCTTTTGAATGTTAAGTGAGACAGAGAACTGGCTATGTGTCTGCCTTTCTTGTAAGTGAATTCGTGAGACCAAAATGCTGTACAGGTACTGCCTTTCATAATACATAAATCACATTTACCTACAGAAAGGAGGAATGTTCACATTACAGTCATTCTGTCTGGGACAGAAAGAGACTGCAATGTAATTAGCAGGAGGATATGGCTGTTGCAAAAGGTCACCTCTCCTGTGAAGAGAGGCTTTGCACAGTCCAACCTAGACAGGCTTGAACAATATTGCAAGAACATTCATTATATCCATTATAATGTCTCAAGCACATTTGCAGCCAACCCTGGCTGAAAATACAATACATTTCCCTAAATGGATTAATAGGAAAGCAGAGGTCCTAGAACTGCTCTGACATATCATTTATACACATTGTAATCCTGACAACTGTTAAGTATTAGAGAAATTCCAAGATGGACACTGTGCAAGGAGAGCCCACAATTTATTGCACTCTACAATGCAGCAAGCTGATCTGTTGATTAGCCCTCAGCTATAACAGCTAAGAGATGTCTCAGAAAAAGTTTAGAAGACAGCTAGAATTTTTCACATATAAATATATATGATTTTACCTCATCTTCCTTTTTTAACACTCTTATTTATAACTATGTTTTCATATTTATGATCAGGAATTTAGCCTATTGCTTTGCCAGACAACACTTGTTTTCATTCACTTTACGCCTGCCCATCATTTAAATCTCCTGAGACAGATAAATTACTTCTTCAGATGCAAAAGGATGAAATAAAGCTGTATTACAGTCAGGCTCTGGATGCCAGCAGAGTCAGTCACAGCTTGGACTTCCAAACAGCAGCAGCTGAGGGAAGTGTGCACTGCTGTGGGTGACGTTCTGTATTTGGAAACCCATTTGTGCCAGAGCACAGGTACCCCCAGCTCCCCAGGCCAAGCACGGGTGCTCTGCACAGGCACAAGCCCCTTGCAAGGCATTTGGGGAGAGGAGATGTGTGCACCCAGACACCCAGGAGCTCTGCAAGTACAAGGTCTTGCTCAGCTGTCCTGGGTGAAGACCTCAAGACTCCTGCAGCATTTGACAGTGCTTTTAGGCAGAATTTGTGACTGAGTACTTCCCTCTCTGCTACTTCTGTGGATGTATACTCTGGTTTCTCTTCAGATCATATAAAGATGTGTTCAAAGAATTTCAGTGAAGCAGAAAGGCTCTGTTTTCCCTTTCGGAAGCTCAGTTTGCTACTTAAATGAGATGTTCTGACTTTCCAGAGCATATCTGCACAAACCTACAAGTCGACTGTGTGAACTATGTCTATTGACCTTCCAGGAGAAAGGTATCTGCAGCCTGGTCTTGAAGATAAGATCCAAATTCCACAGGAGTCAACAGAGAGGCTATTGCTGATATCTCTGGAAAACTTACTCCTGTCTTAGGCAACTTTGGGTAACTCACCAAGTGCACAGTTGGTCTGTTCTGCTGAAGTCCATGGAATTGTAGAAGGAAAGAAGTCCCAGAGAAGGAAGCATTCAGTGAATCACTACTTTTTCAGCAATGAACTGAACCATCAGGAGTGCTGGAAAGTGTAGAAGGTTGTCGGTGGAGATTGAAAGAACCAGAGCAAAGGTGTGGATGCTGAAAAGCTGTCAGCAGAGAAATTTTCCAGCTTTTTGCAGCATTCTGTGAGAGCCCTGCGTTTCCCATGCAAGTTATTAAAAAACAGTGCTACGGTTTGGTAAACTAATTCTCTATCTCACACCTGCAAGTTGTTATGTAGTATTGTTACGATACTGACTAGAGAAATATTTTGAAATGGGTCTTGTAAGAATTAACCAATCGCTTTGTAGGTGGCTTGCCAAAGGTCCAATAACCTTGTGCCATTCAAGCAAACTTCAAGCGAACTAACACATATAAACCCCTCTGTATATTAATAAATAATTCCATTCCATTCCATTCTTTTCCTGGACTCGGACTTTGTGTCGTTATTTCTCTCCGTCCCCGCTACAACAGCGACACAAAGGATTTAGACCAGGCACGCCTCATCTGTGAACAGCTACCGGACATCTGGTTTCCAGATATAATAACATTATGGGAAATATAGAAAAATTGTGTAGGTGTTCAGAACATCATATTTATAACCTGTACATATGACATCTTAAAATGCATTGTAAAATAAACTTCACGTAGACACACTATTTATAGAAAACTCACTGTCATTTTGAACTAGAAGGCAAGAGAGAAAAAAATACTGAAAATTTTATTTAATTAATTCTAGTGATATAACATCTAATTTTATTTGCTTCCTTACAGTGTCCTTGCATTCATATATTACTGGTGCATAAGAAACAAATAAGAGAAGATTATTATTACAACCCATGATATACTGCATAGTGACTTGCTTTTCAATTAAGATATGGCCTATCTCAAATACTTCTCTTCAGTTTCAGCCTCCCTATAAAGGCAGCAGAAACTGCTGCTCTGCTTTTTATAAAACATCTTTGTCAAAGCACTGCAACTGGATTCTAAGTCACCAAAATGCTTTAGACTTTCACACAAAGTGTGATAGGGCTTTTCCTCCTCACTCAGCCATTTTGGCTGGTTGTTACAATCACCTTGAGATTGTTCTGATTTGGCTCTGTTATGCCTTTTAGAGCTGAGACAAGACATTCTGCTTGCAGTATTACTCAGTGTATTTGGCATTTGCTGCACTCGTGTGTGGCTGTTGTTAGTGTGGAGCCACATAAGTGGTGACAATGCTGTGATGGGAACAAAGCCCTGATGGAAGGTGGGGGGAGGATGGTGCATGGAGACAGTACTGGTAAGAGCATCGTCTGTGCTGCTGTACATGTGTGTGTGCTGCCCTTGAACAGCTCAAAACAAACAGAAAGCTGAGCGTCTGTTAGTACAGGAATAGCAAATATTTCAGATACATGATTTATAAATATGATACAGTCCTGGAAATGTAGTTACCATGAGTAACTAGCACAGTTATTATTTCATAAAATGCAGCGACCATTCAAACTTGAAAGAATGTGCTAATTAAGAAACACAGTGGGGAGAAAAAAAGGCCCGACTTGCTATGTTAGCATCATTTTATTTCAGAGCTTGGTGCCAGATAGGAAAGTAAAAGGCTGCTTCATCACAGTCATTTGCTTATAAGCACAAAATTTACCTGATGGTGGCGGCAAGACTGAGATGACAGAAGATGGGAATCCATCCTAAAAAGAGGAACAGGGCAGATTCAAAAAAGTAGGAGAGCTCCCAAAGCAAATCAGAGTGGCAAACTAAGTTGCCTGTTGTGCTAGGTAGTTTTGAAGACTCCCTCCACGGGCAGGAGATTGCTGCCAAAAGGACACTTGGCTACGCTGCCGAGTCCACACTCAGAGCCCTGACTGCCATGCAGATGGGGTACTCCGACAGTGCAGGCTGCTGTTTTCCACTTCGCATTTTGGTTTTGTTTTACAGTATTGGAGCACTGCCCTTCACTAGAATAAACTTGGGGGGTTTGTATTTTAGGTTAATGTTTGAAACAGATTTGAGACAACCTAATGCCCCTGGGTTTTCTTACTTCCTGGGTAGTCAAGGACCCCGACTAAAAGGGGTGTGCAGAAACCCACCGTGTCTGCAGCTTGGTATCTGCGAAGAGACCCAGAGGCCCTGGAAGCGCCTATGGCCAAGTGTTAGGGAGAAATCAGCCCTGCCTCACAGGCAAGGAATTGTTCATTTACCACCTTGGGTGACCCTCAGGTTAACAAAAATATCTTTGCATGGAAAGATAACATGTATTCCAGAAACCTGGAAAAGGGGAGAAACTTGTAAGGCTGGAAGATAAATGAGTAATCTTTCCTTACAAGAGTAGAGAGAAGCAGAGTTTAGTTATTCTGGGCTGTACAGGGTACATCAATTAGTTTAAAAGTAGGCTACGTGGCAGCAAAGTGTAGAAGCACTTCCATTGCTGACAGTATTAAAAACAGATCAAAAGACAAACACTGTAAATTGGGATTTGAGTTTTAGTTGTTCTGAAGAGCTGTTAGCAGTGGAAATTACCTCGCTACTGACTCCCCAGACAATCTTTTCATGCAGAGAGAATGATCCAAAGGTAATTAGCATCAGTGGAAAAAGCTCCTGGGTAAAATTTGTGTCTGCACTGAAGTGAAGATGAAATGCTTTAGTTGTGGGGGAAAGGATTTCATCCAATGCACATCCTGGGAAAGGGTTACACCCAGTGAGCACTTCAGATGAGAATAATACATCTCCGTTCTGTTCCCCATGCATTCCTCTTTGTTTTCTCTCAGACATCATCAGGAGCTCCCCTTGAACATCTTGCAAATAAGGAGTTTTCCTAGGAGTGACAGGACGTGCACATCTGCAGTGTGCTTACACTAAGTATGTGAGAAAACAATCTGAAATGTGCAGCCTCTCCTTCCACTCCTTAAAATAAGGACTACTCACCCATCTTTGTATATTTAAAAAGAAGTCATTTTTAGAAGCAGTATGAAGTAAAAGTAATTTTAGGAGACCCATTCATAAGTTTGACAGCTTTGGCAAGGTAGGAAGAATATGTAACATGAAAAAAAATATGTGGGATAGGAGTAAACCCCTCAAACTGCCTACTGACCAGCAAATAATATATTTTGTTGCACACTATTCAATGCCTAAGAAAATAAGAAAGATTTCAAGAAGAAAGTATTTCAACTGGGCTATGAAATCTATAGGATAAAAACTATCGAATACTGCCCTGGGTTACATTTGTGATATTTTAAATACACTATGGTATCCTTTTCTGTCATAATTTTCTTAATTCTACAGTCCCCAAAATGCATGTGTTCCTAAACCAAGTTCTGCTTTTAGGAAGGAGTGCCCTTGACTTTTAATTTCTGTGGCACTTGAGTGCAACTATGTCAAACCCTCGATGTTTAATAAGTGTCCTTCATCCTGTTCCACATCTCCAGGCCATGGTACACTGCCAAGCCCAGAATTCAAGTGCATCTGTAACTTTTCTTATCCTATGCTACTGAGTCATAGCAAAGTGATTATTAAAATATGTATTTGTGCCCTATTATTCATCCATTTTATGAGAAAATCACAATCTAAAATTTTGTTTTAGCTCTACAGAGCAGGTAGAGTTTTAAGGGCAGACATTTGAGATCATCTTCTGCCTTGCACATCATCAACAATCCTTTCCAGGTAATTTCCACTTAAAAATCTTTAGTATGAGTAATTGTATTACATGTAATTGTGTTAAAATCTCTCCTGCCTAAGATCCCCAGTGACTTTATAGTTCAGGAAGAAAACAACAACATGTTTTTCTTGTAAATTTACTGAGTACTCATACACTCTCCATATGTGTTTTGAGCTGAAACCTCTGCAGACCTTGTGGGGAAGACACATGGACAGACTAACGGAAGCTGGCTCCCTTTTAGGCTTTCAGTATTTTGGAGAGGAGGGGGAAGAGAAAACTTCCATTGTGAAAGTGAATAATTTGTCCTGACATGTTAAAGTTCATGGGAACCCTAAAACCCAGTTACGATACATTAAAGCTTTGCCCAGCAGTGTCAAGCCTGTTTTTATTTTAAAGTCTCCTTGAACAATTAACTTACACTGACCTGGATTTTTAAACATTGCCAACAAATCATCAGGCAGAACCAATGGTGTGTCTCTTGGATGTGCTATATGACGTCAGCCTGCACAGGAGCTGAACCAGTAAGTCTCCCTCTCTCATCCTGCAAGGATGATGCATAAGATGCCTTACTACAAAAGGAAGGGGTTTCTCTTCCAGATGAAAAAGCTCACACATGAGAAATGCTGCCACACATATCAGTCTTTCTGCTGAAAAAGGAACCAACTTACTGAAATGCCACAAGTCTCCCTATCAAAAATACAAAGCTTATTTGCCAGTGATACCCTCCTACTCTGCTGCAGCCCACAAGATCCTTAAAATAACTAACCAAAGGTAAGCTTCAAAGCCTTCTGCCTTGAGCTTCAGTTTCAAACAAAGCAACTGAAATTTAAACAGAGGAAGTAACTGTTGTTCTGTTCATGATTTCACCCTTCAACCAGAAATAAATATAAATCCCTTATTCCATAACTATTTCATGGAACTTTGAATCAGGTGAGTGTTCAAAGTGCAAAGCATTGCTAAAAGTTACAACAGTGGAGTAACCTTCATCATGAAAACACCTAGTGCTTGGGGTGGCCCTGCCATCTCAGGGCACCTTGCAAGTATGAGGCAAGTGCCAAAACGTTTTCTAATGCATCTCTGTGTTTTCTCTGTAACATTACTACACAAGTACTTAACACCGGAGGCTGTAAATCCTGAACAAACTTCTAGCATTAGCTGCTGCCTTCAGTTACAGTCAGCCTAGCAGGCTTTACCTTCCAGTAATCAGAATGAGCCACGAGAGAGACAAGGAAGCATCTGTGTGACTGCCCATAACACGTAACTGTGTCACACTGTTGAGTGCATTACAGCTCCCTATGTCCTGTCTTTTGCTTGCCCTTTCTGGCCTTCATCCCTGATTTTTGACCCAGTCAACAAGTCAAGCAGCCTCCTGCTTGCCTTTCCTGGGAAAGTTTCTTTTGTCCCCTGGCAGGTCATGGTCTGTGTTACATGTTTGCTGGGTGACCCCTTTCTGCCTCAGCCAAATAAACAAACATGATTCCCCTTCATTCCTATCCCATTCTTCTTCCACTTTTCTGTCCGTTAATTTCAAGCCAATGATTTTTCAGCTTGACCCTCTCTTCCTCCAATCCTTCTGAGGCTGTTAAGGGCTGAAAAGCCTCTTATACCTCATTTCCTTATTGAAATTATATGAAAATTTCCTTATACCTCAGCCAACATGCTGACTGTTCTGGGAAGCACCCTGGGGTAGCAGATGTAAAAACTAAGATTATTAAATATTCTGATTATGAAGCAGCATGAGTGAATTTGAAGAAATTAGCTTCTAGCTCTTCCATAAGTGACTTAAGAAGAGTTAACTGCAGTTTGGGTAGCACAGAGGAACATTTTCAAAGATAGAAACCCTGAAATGTCAAAGAACAGAGTTATCAAAACAGATCATTGTTAACAAATGGCTGTTTATCGCTAACACAAAGCAAGTGTACGATTTGAAGCTGGATTCCTTCTGTAAGTGTTTACTGGAGGAAGAGACAAAAATAGACATTTGTATCCTATCAGTTGTTCATAACACTCACAACTGCTTCCATATGGCCCACTACTCCACTGTTTTACTTCCAATTACTTTCAATTCCAATTGCTTTCAATATGAATTCCAACTTTGGTCTTTAACAACGACCCATTGAGTGAAACACTGCCTCAGTATCACTGTAGGTACATCCTATTCCCAGTCTAATTGTTTAGAGGAAAATTAATTTGAGATAGTGACCAGAATAAACTTCATGCAACTGAAGCTCTCAAAATATCATTCATGTCTGGACAAGATTTGCCACATCACAGTTGATTTTTAAATCTATTGGTGATTGTATTGCTTAAGTTTGGGTTTGTCCCCTCAGTTTTCCTGCCTAAATTCATGCCAGTATCTGTGCATCTTTGGAGATGACTTGGCACCTCTTTTGTGGTAGGAATTAAATCAGTAATGCATAATGCACAGTAGCAAAACCACACTGCAGAACATGATCTGATGAAAGCACCACAGAGAGGAGGAATTGAAATTATTCAGACAGTTCAGAATACTGTTTTCAAAAAATATTCACCAGGACGTTTCATCCATAACTAGTTTCTGTTACCATGGTTTTTCTTCCTGCACATGTTCAAGCAGATAAAAAATGGGCATCAAGTGCACATGCCAGCTGAAAGTCTCATTCCCTTGCTTCTGTGCAATACAAAAATAGTATTTCTGAGAGCTAGCCTGTCTGCTCTCCTCTGCCAAATAGTGGGAGAGTCAAAGGTAGGAAAGAAACCTTTGCTGCTCTCTTTGGCATTCACTGTCAGTCATACAGATATGACATTACAAAGCCACATATGCCAGCATCCATTAAGTGCCTTTACTGTAAATAACACTTTTTTTCATTGGCAGGCAACCTCACCCCACTGGAAGTGCCATGAATGCAATAGTGGGTAATTGAAATAACATTTGCCATGCCATCTGAGAAAAGGCTTCAGCTTGGAACTTATTAACAACCTAAGGATGAAACAAAACACTTAAACTACAATTTGAGGGGTAGGTAAATATCTAGCAGACTTTGATGGCAAGGCAGGGGAGAAGGAGCTTATCACCATTTGGCCTTCTGTGTGAGAAAGATAAAGAGAACTTGAACAACACTGCCTGGCTACAACGAAATGCAAGGTAACGTAAGGAAAAGATCAGCTATCCAGGGGCACAGCGTGAGTTCTCAAACCTTCAAAACACACAGATCCAGAAGTTCCAAATCACAGCGCTGCACAGATGGAGCAGATGTTTTCCCTCTGTGCAGGGTACTGAGGGCTTGCTGGCACCTCAGAGCAAGGGCAGGCTTGGTCAGTGAGAGGGCCAGGTATGCCATGCTAACTGGGAGAACTACAACAGGGGAGGCATGGCAGCAGTGAGGGCTTCTGCACGAGCTAGAGATGGGAGCAGGAGCCTCTGGGGATCCTGGTAGGCAGGCTGGTTGCTAAAATCTGTGTCCTCAGAACTAGTTGGAGCAAGCTGGCAAAGAGGAGCTAGTATCACACCTTTATTTTGTGCATGGACGTGTCCCCTGTTCATTCGGCATAGGCTCTAGTATCGGAAAAACTTGGAACTTGTTCCTTCCCCTGACTTCCAAAACGAAGGGCAGGAACCACCTGCCTCTCCTTTTCAGGCCCCAGGCAAGTGAGGAAATCTGCCATTACTCAGTACAGCCCCTGGCACCAGTGAGACCCCACCTACACACCAGAGGCTTCACCAGAATGATTGCACCAGTCAGGACTGGGAAACAGTATCCAGTCCATAATGTGTGCAACTTTCCCAGAAAATGGCCCAGTATAGCTGTCATACTGGCAGGAAGCAGTTCTGCTGACCTACCTGACTGCATTTCTGGATTAAGCTGTACAGGCAAAAACCCACTCCCCGTAAGAAGTAAATTTAGGAGAGTTGTACTCTGCTAGTGCAGCAACATCTGTGAAACCTTCTGTAGCAGAGGCAAAGGGTGAGCTTGTCAACACTTGCAAAATAAAGAGTGATCGAGACCTGCTTTTAAATTCCAAGTAAAATAAGCCCATTCAGCCCACTGGTCACAGAACTGTGAACTGCCAAAGTTGTAAATCACCTAAAACAGAGACAGTAGCAGGCATGGTTGCTGGGAGGCAGGATTTAGTCTTTGGATTATAGCAACAGCTGAGAACTGCAGCTAAGAGCAATCTGTCATGACAGTGACGTGGGGACAAATAAATTGAGGGTGATGTCAAGACAACCAGACAAAAGCTTTCTGAGGTGAAGTGTTTTCTGTGTCTCAGTACAGGTGTTTCATGCAACCACAAACTGAATGTACTCAAAATCTGTGACTCATATAGCAATTCCAGAACTTGCTTCAGGTTCAATAATCAGCGTTTGCAATGAGCTCAGGCATTAGGGCCTCTTCTCAGCTGTTCTTTGAAAATCATGAGCGCCAGTGAGAGCTAAACCCCTTTACACAGCATTTGACATCAAATGTGTGTTCTTATGCAGTTTTCTACATTATTAATTTTCTACCTGATGGCAGTATGCTCCTATTATTTTTGCCTCCTACTCGTGTTCTGTGATGAAAAGCCTGAAGTAAAAATCCAGACTAATTCCTTTTATTTTACTCTCTCCTGCTGCTGTTCTATCTGTCAGAGCTGCTGCAGGAAAGAAACTGTAGCAGAACAGACTAATGAAAACATTGCTCTACCTTTTGCGGTACTAATACTGACAGAATTTCATAGCTCCCTGTCTCAGACAGTAAAGAAAACAGCTCTTATTTTTCATGTTCCAACTATTATTTTCCCATTGTCACATGGTAGCAGAAAATCAGAACCACCCACCACCTTCTGCACAAAAGCCACCCCCCAGAGCTGCACACAGAACACAGTCATCTTCCAGTGGCTTCAGTGATCCAGCTTTCCTGACTTCTTTTTTTGTTTTGGTTTTTTTGTTTGTTTGTTTTTTGTTTTGGGGGTTTTTTGTTTGTTTTGTTTTGTTTGTGTTTTGGGGTTTTGGTTATTTGTTTGTTTTCTTGTTTTCCACATCACTATTAGTTTCCAGTCCAGGGCTAGAGACAAAGCAAAATATCAACTTCTACCTGCTCTGTGTCCCGAAGGGAAAGATGCAGTCACATCTGTGCAAATTCTCCTCCACCACCTGATCTGGAAGCACAGTGCAGAAGCAGTTGGGACTAGAATCAGCCACAACATGAGCAACCAAATCGGTAATCCCTTTTTTTTGGCCTTGTTCATCCACAATACATTACTTAGTCACATATCTTAGAACCTAGAGTGTCCTTTGCAGCTAACACCTGAGATGTGTTATGTATGATTAGCAATGTTGTATGAATAGTAATGCATGGATTGCTAACAATTCAGGTAAGCACCTAAAAGCCTCAATCCCTGGAACAACTCTCCAGCTGCAAGCGTTACTGTTGAGATTTAGGGGGCTGGTTTGCCCTCTATTTTTTTTTACATGTATGTTTTAGTAAAATATTACTCTAATGCCCTCTAGTGTCCACAAATAAAAGAGAGTCTTGCTACTGCTTCATCTTAGCACTCCTTTGGGCAGGGAAGTTTACGGCCTTACATGCTGCTGAAGAGCATGCACAGAGTGCAGATTATTAAATACTAGACATGCACTACTTATTCCCCTCTGTTTCACTGCATGGGGAGAACAGATAAGTCCCACCAAAGCTGACTGGGGCATGCAGGGTGACATTTAGTTCTTGGAGGAATGATATACATAACACTGAAGTTAATCACATATGAACATAGATCCATATGAATTGGAGAAATTACTGACTCGACCTGGAAAAATCCCAAACTTTCTCCTGCTCCTCCCCTACCATTCCCATTGCCTTGAAGGCAAAGATGACCTCAGAAGAGAAGTGCAGTGACCACAACAGAAACACTTTGCAATGTGTTTATCTAAGCGTAGGTATAACACCAGATGTGCAGGAGCCCAGAAAGGATAACCAGACTTATCCAAGGTCACAGCACACAGCCATGAATAGATCCAGACCTCCTGGCTCCCAGACCTGTGCTTAAACCACAACAATGTGCTCCCTCCTCTCAGCAAATGTGCTGAGAAGTTGCACAACCTGAACCTACTGGTTACATTTCTTTCTGAAGTTCCTGACAGCAATCCATAACCAGATACTTCAAACTCAGCATTACGACTGAGATCTACTGGTGGTGACACACGCACTCTTTGTGTCTAGTGTCGTTTCAGGTCGCTTTTAGACAAAAATCTGGTCCATGATTAACAGCTGAGGTGCAATGTATCCACAGAGATCTTAAAGTACATACAGTGAATTTCAGTGCTCTCCATGAGACTTAAAATATGTTGGTTTAGGATCATTTTATTGCCACAAATAGTTTAGCTATTACTATGTATTGTAACTTCTGAGCTGACAGAATCCTATTCACTTAACTAGTTTTGGTTTTAATCTTTAAAGGCAACTGCCAAAGTATCCTGATTGTTCTTATGGAGTCCTCCCTTTAACCCAGTTTGCTGAAGGAATGATTCTCTCTCCCCTTACTGATTTTAAATTCACTGGAATTTTACAGACACTCAAGAACTGAGCTGCAGCAGCACTTCCTAGATGTTATGGGAAGACTATTTTGAGCTTTGAAATCTATTATTTAAAATGTCTCTTGCGCCAAGTTCCTTTTTCTGATTTCACAGACTTGTGTGAAAGGAATAAATCAAATTTCTTTTTTCTTTTCTTCTCTTTTCTTCTCCTTTCTTCTCTACTCTTTTCTTCTCTTCTCTTTTCAGTTTTTTTTGGAGCTGGGGGAGACCACATATGACTTGGGTTCTGCTCTGTGAACTGCTGAAAGTGGCTTGCTGTTTGGTTAGTAATAGGAAAAGACCAAATCCCCAGCCTACAGATGGTAGGTCTAACCAAGCCATCACTAGATTTGGCTTCCAAAGTGATAGCAGGGACAGTTTTGGGGATAATTCAACAGAAACGAGTCACTGAATGAAATTCTGTTTTACAGTAGAAAACATAAAAAATACATTTTACTTCTCAGCCTGTGAGTGTGCCACAGTAGAGCAGGGATGCTCTGCAGCTGCAGTGAAGAAGAGATGGGAGGCTATTGAAATCGCCTCTGTGTGGTGGGCACTGGGCTGAGTGCATGCTCTGTGTAGAATGCAAATGCCCTTTAGACAGAAAATGTGTTTCACTCCTTTTTATTAATTTCTTCATCACTTAGGCTGTTGTCTTCTCTCTCACTTCAGGGGCTGTAACCTGTGATCCCCAATCACCCACCCTGCCCTCCCCTGACAGGTGCAGGCTGCTTCCCAAGGGCTGCTCCCAGCACAGCGTGAACCTCCGCTCCTGCAAACCCTTCACGCCCCAGAGCGCGCTGTTCAGGGCACAGCATCCTTGTGGGACAAAGTCAGCCCTGCACCACGTGGGACTGAGAAGGACACGCAGAAGAAAACCTTAGTGCTGTACTCTTAGCTAGTATTTTATCTTCCCATTGGGAAATGTTGTAAGATCAAGTGATTGCAACTGTAATGCCGATCTTCCCGAAAAGAATTTAGAGTGCCTAAATTCAAGGAGCAAATTACAAGGGTGAGTTTACTGAAGACAAGTTTACAATATCTTGAGGGTCAGATATCGAAAAGTCAAAAGCCTGAAGGTACTGGTATGTATAGATGAGGAATTTCAGAATGCCAAATTTCCACCAAATTAATGGAAATTGAAGAGGCTTAGGTCCCTGAAACTCTATCTGTAACAACAGGTGTCTCTCTGCAGCTTCAGGTGCTTCACTAACTTTAACATTCTGGCCAGGCCAAAAATCCTTCTTTCAGCTGTTAGTACCATGCGTAAGATGGATCAGGCATATAAAAGCTTTTAGAAATATCCTTATATTACAAAAATCATTCAAAATTCAAAAATTAGAAAGAAACACATTGTCAAATGTTCCTTGACTAATTCAAGAGCCAAAGATTATTTTAAAGTTACAATAACTGAAGGGCAAGGTTTTCAAGGGTACATAAGGAAGAGACAGATGCTTATTGAAGAATTATTAGAATTGGTTTTAAAACTATTAAAAAGGACAAGATCAACACAATTCGATTAATTTCATATGAACACACACACTCCTCAAGCAGAAGGTACTGCCATAGGGCTATTCATTCTAACAGTGTTTGCCAGCAATATTATTCTTTCAAGTGTTTTTTAGACAAATAGGCCCTTCCTTCTATACACTTGATATACCCAGTAAATGTGTTCAAAATCAGCTTTATTAAACACTGGTAATAGTATAAATGTTGACTTTGTAATACCCTATAACAGCTGCTGCTTTCTGCACTTGAATTGACATTTAGCTCAGAACTGAGTACACCAATGACACCCTGTTTAGAAATTGCTCGGATTATTTAAATCCTAGGATGTGTTACAACAGATACAAAAACTGAAATGAAATGTAAAAGAGGAAACATTAAGCTTACTGGCAATATTTAGCTATGGGAAACATCCATAATTCATAAACATCCACATAGCTTCTTTCCCAATAAACATTTCAAATCAATAGCTTTACTTTTAAGCTTCATATGTATCATCTTGACTGACCATAGATCTGATGCACATTTCCACAGACCTAATATGCTTATTGCAAAATCATCCTTTACTCATGAAAAATGTTACAAACACAGAAATTTAAAAAGAAATATAGAATTACTGAAGTAAAAGAAATGCTGATTTCACCTTGTAAATAGATAAATAGTTTACTACTTTTTAGGTGAAAGCAACATGAAATTGCAGTATGGACAACATTCTTCAGGAAAGCAGGAATAGTAAGAACAATGTAAATTCTTTAGAGTATTTTTTATAGTACTGTGGTCCACATGTCCATGCACTTTTCAGCCTCGACACCGCTTACCAACACAGACGCCCCTGCCAGTGTGGGGAAGAGGCAAGGGGGGAAAGGGATGCTCTGGGCTGGGAGGGGAGGTTTCTGCTCCCTCCTTTCTGAACGGTGAGGCTTCTGGACAGACACCTGACAGCAGCACATTTCTGGCCTGTGCCAGCCCCCGCTGATACAGGCAGCTCAGTCAAGCACTTTCTCCTTTCAAACTGAAGGCATTAAGGAAGAGGCAGAAACAAGCTCCCAATGCTGAGCCAAGCAACTCTTGCCCTCTTCCCAGACAACTACTGAAGTAGTTCAGACAGTCTACAGTGCCAAGCAGCCAGCTGGCCAAGGCCAAGGAGGGTGTCTGTCCTTCACACCAGGCTTTGCTGGTGTAGCACTGGTCACAACACTGCCTTTCATCTTCTGTTTTGTTCATGGACTTCTATATAATGACAGCCCTTTTTTAAAATTAAGAACTACTGCAGCAAACTTGTATATCAAAACCTGCTCAAAGTAACAGGAACACATCAGTCAAATTCTGATCATGGGTATTCGTCTATTATTTATTTTAAAACTCAGGTTTGTTCTTTGGACTCAATCTTTTTCAGATCACTTCAGATTGAAGTCAATAATCTTAGCCCATGTCAAACTGAAACCTATTAAAAATATTTGTCTTAGGAAGCCATGTTGTCCACCCCCTTTGGAAAAATGGATTTGCCTCACACCGCCATGATGTGAAATTCTGCTAAGATTCATGTTTTTATTTTAAAAGTTTATCTACATTTTCCCTTGTTACTTGTTGAGGATGAACTCTCATATCTCTTATTGGAAAGTAATGCTGAAAGGTTACTTTTATATTATAAGCTTGTAACACAAACAAGAATCTTTTCTGTCAGTCAGAAACTCTGATTGCTGACAGCATTGCATTTGGACCATTACAAAAAACCCCCACATCTTTAACGTGAAGGTCACATGCATAGGTATTGCTGCTGAACTAGCCCATAGTTCAACTGTTGTAAATAATACTTAAAAAAAGATATCCAGTAAAGGTACCTTTAAAGTGAGACAAATGTGTTTTCTAAGAAGAAATTATCCTGGTTTATCTAGTTTCCAGCTAAAGCAAGTTTTCACAAATAACCATTTTTGAATTATGCTGGGAAAGGCATCAGATAAAATGCCCTTGGTAGTGTTTCTAGGTGGAATTATGAACAGATAAAATCAAACCTTCTCTTCTACACATGCCAGTGGTGTGACTGTTGCAGAAGCAGATCTTTACTTGCTCATTTCATTTTTGCACCTGGTGAGAGATTACCTATTGAGTTACTAAAGCAAAATTTCACCATTGAGCTGAGAGACAAATACCTACTCAGATGCTTGAATTCAAGCAGACACGTTCTCCCTCTGGAACACTTTAGAGATTTCCATTCATTTGATATGGAAGGCAGGTGCTTATTTTAGGAGGCTTTCTCCACTAGACATCTAAAATTCAGATCCAAGCTAGGCAGTCAGATGCAGAGTTGCAATACCTAGATGCAAGCTGGGTCTTACCCTATATGATTAACGTTTTATGAAAGTCAGATGGCCTTAACTGAAATGTCTCTCCCAGTGGTCTTTCTGCCTTCAAATGGCCATTAACATTCTGAACTATTTTTAGCATTTCAATATGATTTATTAAATATTAAAAATTTAAGTAGGTAAGGAAAATTACTGTGTATTGCTGTCAACCTGAAGAACGGCCTGATATGAAAAGTTTTGGAGTCTGTAACTCAGACTGTATTTAGGTCAACACAAGCCAAGTAATGAGGCAACTTCATCCTGGAACTACAGACAGTGAAAGGAGGTCAAGAAGTATGAATGCCCAAATGCATGAAGGAGCATACACTCTGAAGCTCAGAGAAAGAGAAAGAAACAATTCCAAAACAAGAATTTTGAACTCAAGTTGGAAAGTAATTAAATGATACAACTTTGGATGAAATAGTCTCATGACCCAAGACAATAACTGTAGTAAAAAAGACATTAAATTTAAGAGCAAAATCAAAATCAAAGGAAACACTTCCCTATTAATAAAACAGTATTTTTATTCAAGACAGAAGTAAGTATATTCTGGAAGTACATACATTCAGTTCTATATACATTGCATAGAATGTTTTGGTTTTGTGACAAGAAATGATTTTATCAGATGTTCTCAGCTGACCAGCTGCTATTAAGATGGTAGCAGATGTCCAGACTGCTGTCCAGACCCCTGCTGCACCCCAGCTAGTCCTTGTTCTGCAAAGGCTCCTCAGAGCATTGTTCTAACACACCTCACAAATCACAGGAGGCTGCACTTCCCACACGTTCCCATTTCTTGTAGGTCTTATGCTAAACACTGACTCTGAGTTTATTCTTATGGGGTCACACGAAGAAGGTCTATACATCTTTAAAGGAACTACTAAATGATAGGATTGGTTTCTGTGTCTTATATTGTTAAAAAGTCCTTAAGATTTCGAATAAAGTGAAGCAACAGAATGCTGAAACATCTTCCAAAGCAATGGGAAGAATTGTCTGAAAGTCTCATTAATTGATTAGAGTCCATCAAAGGTGTACAGTGCTTTGTGGACAGCTTTTTCAAACAAAAGCTGCCATGCTATGAATGCATCTGGCATGTGGCGGTGATTTTAATCATGATAAACTGTGGGGGATATAAAAATAGGACTAATCACTTTGTATAAAGCATTGCTCACCAGAAGTTATTGCACATTCTGGAAAACAAATTAATTCCTGCTGTCTTTTCTGAAATACATATTATTATACTTACTAATTTTGACAGTGACTTTTCCAAGGTACAGCATTCAAACACATAAAGTATTTGCTAATTATCTCTCATAAAACCAGATGAAACGTTTAAATATGGCATAAATTGTGTCACTGAAATAATCTCCTATTGTTGGTAAACTTTTAAAACTTAAACTACAAGGGAAGGGCTTTCTATAAAGCAATTAGTTTTGTGGAAGCAAGTAATCACAATTCAAATTTCAAAGAGTTACTCTACATTTGTATGTAATTGTATTTTTAAATCAGTCATCCTGTAGTTTGAGTGAAACCCTCCACCCCAGCTGTGCTTTTCAAGGACAGCACTGGATCTGGAAGCTTCCACAGCTGCCTAACAATTCATGCACATGTGGCAGCCCTTCATGTGCCTGGAGAGTGCAGAAAAGAGCACAGATGCTGTTTTATTTTTTGAGATGTTTCAGAGGCCCTCCATTTCTGTATCTCCTTTTGACTTTTTGGCTGCCAACATCACAAACTCATCACAAAGGCTGCAACAGGACATAAAACGTGCAAACACACAAACACACCTGGCTGTGGGCGGAACAGTGCAGGTGCTCAGGATGCCAGCTCTCAGGGGGGGAAATGTTTGGCTACCATAGAGTTTACCTCCTGATTTTGTTTTGTGAATATATCCAGGTAGCTCATCCCTCAGAGATCATGATCCCTGGAGAATGAGCTCCTTAAAAGTGAGAGACAACTCCACTGGAGCCAGATGGAAAAGAACAATGGGAACAGTTCAACCTAAGAAAAGCCTTCTAAATTTGATGTGATGTGGGGAAGGGACTATTACATATCTGCAAGAATCAATATTAACAAAAATATTTAAATAGTGCAAATCAAGTGATATGAAAAGAGTAATGACCTATAAGAACAAGAGCAGTACAGCACTAAAAAGGTTAACATTTTACCTAATTAACAGAATAGCTAAGAAGACTGTGAAAGAAAAGAAAGTAAGACACTCAAAGAGAGAGTTCTAGGGTAGGGAAATTCAAATATATCTTGTAAACCTCTTTAGCAGGCTTCTTAAGACTTTCTAATTCAAATTCTTTTATTCTGCCACACCTCCTTCTCAACTCAGTACTTTGAAGATTAAAGCAAATATACTGGAACAAGTGCCAACAGGACCCTGCTCTTTAAAATGATCAACCAAAAGCAAACATTACACACTAGCTCCTGAAGCTGTAGAGTTTTGGGCCACTCTAACTTTTTCTTTTCTCACTTTTCTTCACTATTTTACCTTCTCAGTTGCCTGTTATGGGGCAATTTCTCAAATCAAAACTTCATCTCCATGTCAATAACAGAAAAGATACTGCTCTCTATGTACTTTGGAAAACCTGAATGGACTCACATGACTATCAGATTTTAAGAACTACTCCTCTTCCCTACTAGCTGAGATGGAATATTCAGATCCATGTTCATGCTCTTCTTTCATTACAATTCCATTGGGTCTAGATATGTATGCAAATACATCAACCTGTGTGCTTATGCCTGTGTGAGTGGCGGAAAAACATTTATACTTGAAACTGAAAATAAAGTAGGATGTCAATGTCTTGGGAACAAGAGAGTTTGATGATTACAGTATAATCTTAAAACACAGGCAGGCTGGAATGTTCTAAATGTGCAAAATCTCCTTAATAATGAAAGGTTCTTGCATGTTAAACTACTACACTGGGATCACCAATATCAAGAAAATGAAAAAGTTTCTAACTGTACCCACAGGGATTTTTTAACTAGAAAAAAGAAGACATTGCCAGCATCAGTAAATAGTCGTCAGACCTTCACAAAGAGACCTCTACCATAGTTATTAAACAAAAAAAAATGTTTCTAACAGAATTTTGCCCTGCTCTGGTTCACCCTTGCTCATCCACCATACCCACTTGTGATCCTATGATGAGATGTTGCTGTCTGTAGGTTTTGCTAGACAGACACAATAGATACCTGTAGGACATATGTATTTTAGCTGCCACTTTACTAATAAGGCAAGCATTTTCTCTTTGCAAAAAGAACTTGTTTAAAATCACAGTTTTGGTTTTGCTCATCAGATGTGAACAATGTGAGTTGCTACTGAAGCTTGCTTCATAACTCTATTACCATTTGTATCCTGTGTTCTTCTAGTTGTTGAGAAAGTTGTTGAACAGACATTGAAAAACTTTGACACTGTCAAAGCAGCAAAGTCAAAGACTACTTATTACTGAAACATTGTCAGTCAAAGCAGCAAAGTCAAAGACTACTTATTACTGAAACATTGTCAGTAAGGGAGAAAACTAAGCTTCTAAGACCTTAGAGAGGGAAAGAAGAGGTCTGCAATATCCTAAGGAATGCATGGCACTGAAAGGAACCATTATTCTCTTTGTTTGAAAGAAACCTACCCTCACTTTCCTAAGAGATGAGTTAACTATCTGAAAGAAATAGGAAGATTATCAGAACTTGAAGACTCTCTGACTGGTTCAAAACCAAATTAGCTGCAACATCATTAAGCCCTTCAGATGAAGCAGTTTTTATGCTGTTCATCTTTATGGATTATCTAAATTTGCTGTAAGGGACTATCCAAGCACATCTAACTACTTCCTGTGATTTGAAGTCTCCCCAGATTGATTGTGGATTCAATACGTACAGATGTGGTATACCTCTCAGCAAAAATGGGCTAATGGCTATTGCTGTAGGAGTCGGGTCTGAATATTCCCTTGTTTTGCACGATAGTTACAGCTTATGTTGTGAGATTCGATTTACCTTGGTCTGCTCTCCCAGGGATAAAAGCACAGCTCTGGCTCACTCAGTCTGCCCTGCTCCCCTCTTAAAGACTACCAAGCATTTGCTGAGTTCCTTCAGGAGCTGGCCACATTTAACGCTGCAGGTGCTGTGCTTCGCTGTGCCGCAACACTGAGGAGCTGCGCTGCCACGCTGCCTGGGAGCTGGGCTCACGGATTACAAGGCAGAGCCCTTGCTCTCTACTGTCACTCCTTAATAAGTGGTGGCATTTTCTACAGCCCTGGATGTAACAAGGTTCTTGGCTGGAATTCTGTTACTCTTTTCCTAAATTTTAGAGCAAAAAGTCCATAAGGAGTTAAGATGACTGAAGACTGTGCAGGGCCAGGAGCTGGACTTGATGATTCTTCTGGGTCCCTTCCAACTCAGATTATTCTGTGGTTCTGGGATTCTATAATACAGCTCTAACATGCCAGCTACAGCCAACAAAGTTTGAAACATTTTGTTGCAATACAGGGAAAGGGTGATATAGTGGCTGCAAATGGTACTGCCTTGGAGCTGGCCTCAGTGCTTGAAAATGGTGCTGCTAAAAAATACTTATAGACCTTACTAATCCAAAACTTTCAAAGTCTCTGGCAGCAATTTACCTGAAAAAGGGTAAGCTCAGGCCCTTAGAACGACCTTCTCCTGTATCTTCTGTGTCCCAATGCATGCAGTGACCAGATGATGCTGGCGTGGCAAAAAGTTTAGTGTCTAGAGTCTCTCCTTTGTAAATTCCTATTTGCTTTCTTTTCGGTTGGCAAGGGCAGAAAGTTACACAAACCCTGATGGAAGCCAACAGTGCCAATGAAATAATCAAAAGAGCTTCCACTACTGTGCATCAGTTTTTCAGGGCTGCAAGTTCTGCCAATGCCTGCACATGGCAAATTGCTCACAAAATGGCCCTGTCTTAGCTTCCTGGAAGATAATCTCCTATGAGACTTTTTAGAAATGTCTTGATTGCTCCATCTCTTCTCTTACGGTAAAGTAAGATTGTAAATGCCCAGAGACTTTCACTAATAAGATGCTCAGTAAATGATGGGAATACATTAACAGGTTGTGATCCTTTGTGTCATTCCAGTGAATACAAATTCTTTCAATAGGAAAACCAACCCATAGTACTTTCTTTGTTGAGAAATACGAAGTATTAAGACCTTCTGTCTCACGTTAGAAGAGAGAAACAGCACTCTGTACCACTCACCACAGGCACACTGCTAATGAGAAATCACAAATGCAGTGCTATTACTGAGAAATGATTGGGGTTTTTTGATCGTAACTGAAATAAAATCTCTTCAGGAAATTTTGCAATAATTTAACTATTTAAAGTAGGAACCTCATTCATTTTCATTTTAGAGGCCATTTAATGAATGTACACTTTGAATGTAGAATATGAATGTGCCATGAGTTTAGGAAGCTGCTTTGCAAAACCTTACACATATTACTATTTGTACAATTAAAACATTGATATTGCTATCAGGCAGAGGAGCTTGTAGGCAAATGGGTGTCTGTGGCTGTGCTATACATGTGAAAAACAGAAACACGGACCCTAATGAAACTGTTCAGTATGCATAGTGCCTATGAGTGTCCACACCTGTACATGTGTTTGGGCACACAGTGCGCAGGAGCTTGGAAAAGGAGTAAAGGAGAGAGGGAATATTCAGTGACATCTCTGCTTTGATCCTTCTGCCTTCCAGCAGTTTGCAGTCTGAGAGCTTTGTGAAAGAGAAACTATCTTCCTTGCTTTGTTTAGCAGCTCCTTTCCAGCTGTAAATTCATTAAATATAGAATCATGAAATATCTCCAGCTGGAAGTGACCCATAAGGATCATCAATTCCAACTCCCTGCTCCTTGCAGGACTGTTAAAGCTACAAAAATGCGACTAACAGCATCATCAGATGATAGAGCTTCTCGAAATTATCTAAGTATACAATACAAGATAGGTGTTTTGACTTCTATAGTCTCTACAATAAGTGCCTTCTAAGGGAAAAGTTTAGCAAACCGTGATCACATTACCTTGAATGTGAACTTCTCAGTCTTTCTGGACAAAGCTTCCCATTGTTTTAAGAAATCTCTAAATTTCACAGTTTTTCCTCTGCTTTCCCTTTGGTTTGGTTTTTTTTTTTAAGTTGCAGTGTGCCCAAATGAGAAGCAAATCTTGCTTCATCTTTCTAGGATACAGAAACCTTGGGCAGAGAGGCCAGAGCAGAAATGCCCAAAAGAAAGAGAGAAGGAAACAGTCTCTTTGAAGCACAGGGATGGAGGTGCTAAATTCAATTTAAATATTGATGTCAAGATCCTGAAAAGCATCACCTGCTTTACTTAAACACAGTACAGAACCACATGTTCAGGCCTAAGGGAGGCCTTGGGGGAAGTTAGCACCCCCATGGGTCCAACTCCAAGTCCTTTGGTCAGGAGCACTCCACAGTGGCTGACATTTGAGCCAGCACCTGCCCCCTAGAAAGGAGCCCAGGTGCTGTATAGTGGCAGTGCAACGAGTTACAGAGGGATGTCTCACCAAGGTCATTTAGGACATCTGCAGAAGTTCCTGACTAAAAGAGAAATCCTGTCTCATCAAAAAGTGACTGGCTTATTTATTGCAATGTGGAGCTTTTTCTAACCCACACTTCAGTTTTCATCTTTTGAAGCAATGTACCGTGAGCAGGTAACTACTATAGATCAATTGAAATTATTATTTATAGGCTAGAGTTCTACTTCTTCCAAATCAAATCTCAAACCTTCCTGGTTTCACGTGTCTTTTTAATTTGCTATGAACAAAGCAGAGGAAATCTATCATTGAGGAATGAGATGGGCTTACATTTGATCATTTTCCTTTCACATTGTAGACTAACACAAAGAAACCTTTGTATCACTGAGCATTTCAGATAAGAGCTGACAGTATCTACTGTCTAAGTCAACAGAGGCATCAGTAGACTTTATTCTGTCTAAAAAAAAAAAAATCAGGCTGATCCTTCTCCCTCAGCTACGTAATACAAGCTTTCAAGAAGTAACTGTAAATATTTATTTTTAAAAGCCTTTGTTCCTGTGAAATGCATCCATGCCATTTATACTACTGTTCTTCTCTTGTATTTAAAAAAAGCTGAGATCCACTGAGTTATCATCAGTAAACTTCTCATTTTCATTACCTTTTTCTGTTACTGATAACTAGGAATGCTCCAGGCAAGAATCCCTCCAGTGCAATCACAGGTACAAGGCCCGGGTACCACCTAAGTGCGAGGGATATTCACTGCCACTGCTCACCAGCTGTGCCCGTGGAAGTGCTGCCTCCCCACCACAGTCACAGCGCTGGGCCTTCTGAGTGTCCACCACCCACTCCAAAAGGTGACAAAAGGCATTAGCTTGGATCTCTGTCAAACTGCTTTAATATGCAGTTGTGCACATGGCGCTTGGTGCAGCTCAGACGACTGGCACTGATTCTTTAAGCCACAATAACATGCTTCTCTTGCTGCTCACCCCCCATCATACCTGCTAGCCCAAACCAGGCAAAAGAGGGAATTCAGCCCTTTGTACTGACAATCTTTTCTGTTGTTTTCCACTCTGGCACTCTCATTTTTTGAGAAGTTCTGATTGATCACATTTTATTTATAATTTCAAAAAATTCTGAAAATTAAGCCTACCATTATTACTTTTTGAGTTTTATTATTTAATACCCAGGTGTCTTCTTGTAGAGCAGAGGCTGCAGATTGAAACGAATGCCACAATAACTTTGTACTGGCTTTAAGTAGCAGCAAAGAGTAAACCTAATATCTCCAAAACTGTCTTAAACTGATCATTGCTGAGATTAGCATATACAACATATTAATTTAATTGGGTGGTTACCACATCCAACAGTAAAATTGAACAGCTGTTAACAGCATAAAGTGTAAATAATTGGAATACATCCCTAATTTGTTAGGTAAATAAGAAAAACAACTTGTGAATATATATTTTTTTTTCTATACTCAACATGATAAGTGTCAAAGACACTTTCAACTATTGATGCTATAGAATCATAGAATGGTTTTGGTTGAAAGGGACCTTCAAGATCACCTAGTTTTACAATCCCCCAGAGACAAGATGATTCATTTCACTAGGAATTTCCTAGTTAAGTGTTTTAATAAATACACGTAAGTTCCTCCAGGCTTCATTTTGACATATTTAGAAATAGTAAAATAAAATTTTAAAAAATTTGAAAACCAAAAATACAGGTTTTGTATTTATTTTTAGTTCTCCTGCTGTCACATTTCAAAGTAGTTTGAGAAAAAAGGCTTGCAACTATTCAGTTATGAATCACTGCCAAACCCATAGCCTCCTTATAAAGTAGAGCTAATCAAAGCCTTCCCAGCATGTGTCACTGAGCTGACATCTGCAGGACAAATGATTTCCTAGGAACTGAAGACCAGATCATAAAACTAAAAGGAACACAGAAGGTGCTTATACACCAGTTTGGTACCACTACCACCTTCAAAACTGCTATTTTACTGTCACAGGACCTTGAGTTGAGCACAAGGCATCCTCAGGACTGGTGCCATCTGACAGCAAATGAGCTGCTCAGAGATCCAACATGAGCTAAACTCCCAAAACAGCACTTGTTCGGTGGTCTGCCTCCAGCCTTGCCAGTGACCCAGAATTTTGTGGGATCCTATACAAGCAGACCTCTACTGATGACACAGGATTTGTGTTTCTTTAAGGATCAAAAGACTAACCAGAGATATGGACTATCACACTCAAGGCCTTGCTCCTAAGTCGCTACCTACATTCAGATCCCCCAAGCCCATCTGAGTCCAAGAGAAAACTCCCAGTTCCTCCACTTTACAGCTTCCCAGGACCCAAGATTATTTCTTGACACAAACCTCTCCACTTCTTTCCAGCTGTGAGACATTCTCAGCATGCTGGTGGATCTATAGATGGAGATGGAAAGACATGGAGACACCTACAAGTTTTGACTTTGGGAATACCATAGCTGAGAAATGGTTTTGAGTGTCTTGGAGGTCGCCTATATGGTGGCTCTGACAGAGACTTGGTTAAGCAGGGCACTAGGACTGATTTGAGAGGTTTCAGCAGCTCCTTATATAGCGTCTCTCTATCCAGATTATGAAATATGGTTCAAACTAGAGATATTTTAAAGGAAGAGCAGTGAAGACCAGATGACTCCAAGCCTTCTGGATCAGTGGTCAGCCTTCAAACTTCCTTGGGAGTACCATACATCATTTATATGCATGCTTTTATTTGAAAATCATACAAAACTTGACTGGTACAATTATCTGACATGGACTCACTGACATATTTTGGAACCACAAATTAAAAGTAAGACAAAAATTTTTAGCTTAGGTTAGTAGCTGGACCCTGCTCTTTCCCAGTAGTAACTGCAAGGTGTTATTCCCTGGCAAGCATTGGCACCACATGACAAGGGGCATTGCTTTTAGCCATTCTGATACCAGCATTGTGTGATACCATGATTGCCAGGCAGTGCAGGAAGTTCTAGGACCAAAAAACTTCAGAGCATTAAACTGCTCTCTAATTGTATAAAGGCAATCACTCATAGCTAGAGAATCTTGTTAAAAAGACACAGAGAAACTCACAGCTCCGGATTTTAGTGCTATGGCGGTTGTGTGAAAAAATTTTGAACATGTGTCCAGCAGTTATTATTTTATCACATATTTTCTTCTGCTAAAGGTCCAGCTCTTGGATAATTGATCACATGAGCATTTTAAGATTTTGCAATAAAAATGCTTATAGATCATAACACTGTGAAAAGAAGGTCTGAACCAACCATCTAAGTATCACTTTGTGTCCTTAGAAACCAGTCTCAAAAAACACAGTGACAACATTTATGTTCGGGACCATAAGAAGAAACAAGCATATTGTGTTTTGTGAGATAATGCCTTGACTGTGAAGGGCAATTCAAGGCTTTTGAGTGCCTGTGGCTGATGATGGGATTCCAAGTTCTAATAATCGGAGCAGCATTTGTGAAATATTGAAAAAAATTCCTGCACACCTCCTCAACCCAAATGCTGTATGTGCATGCTATATTTTATGACATCCAACAAGGAAAACAGTGACCAGATGTGTTTTTAAAAGCATTTTCATGCTTATGAAAGTGAAAGAGCAATGAAAGAATGAAAAACACTTCAGAAAATCCTCTGTAAGTTCAATAGAACATCTTGCTCCACTACAGTTCCAACCAATGAGATGTGAAATCACCAGACCCAAGTCAACAATAAAGTAAGTTTGACTTCAGCTCACAGACTGTGAGTGTTTTAAGTGGCTATCACAACTTGAAGATATTGAGATAAAGAGTCCTTGAGATAAACTTCTTGAGACTGTCAATAGCTAAAAGCATGGTCTTTAACTTGAAACTGATGTATATTTTAATAGGTGCTAGAAATCTGATCACACACTGGATAGCCCCGTGAGGCAGTGTGCAAAGCAGAATGAAAATAATGCCACTGGTCCAATGATCATACACTTTATGCGTTGGGCAAAGCAACCAAGAGAGGAACAGGAGACGGATTATAAAGATCAAGCCCATCTTAGCAAGTCAGTAAGTTAGTCAACACCCCAGATGATCCTCAGTCTCTATATTTTCACATTTTTGTGAACAGCGCAGTGAAGGGGTTAGTATTTGCATTTTGTTTGTTCAGTCTTTTCAGAGCAAAAATTGCAGTGCCTGTGATTAGCTAAGTTACATTGCTGTGGTTGATTCCTATTAATTTTACAGTACATATGCCCTTATAAATTCCTGAAAATGTAGACGTGAAAGCAAGAATACTCTCTGTATGCCTATTAAGAGCACCACAAAAAAGCATTAACTCAGAAAATGAATTAAACATTGTAAAATTAATTCCTACAGTGCCACCTTGTGTTCAGATACCTTTTCTACTCCTTTCACCCCCTCAACCGTTTATTTGTGCCAATGAAGCCTTCCAGCGCTGGAAACTGATTCACCCCAAGACTAGCTTAACATCTCCTTGGACACTGGAGAAGCTGCTTCTCACACGTTTTATCATTAAAATCCTTCCTGGAGTTCCAGAGACCTCTGTTCAGAGCCCAGATTCTTCCTGAGCTGGGATATTCCTTAAGCCACAGCAGTACCTGGCAGATAGGACTTTCCATGATAAACTGGGAAACAGGAAAACTCCCTGGAGAATGAATGAACTTGCTGCATTTTGGAACTTTCAAGGAAAAGTTTTTGCAAAAAACATTCAAGCAAATTACATTAACCTGACTACAACAGGCCACAAAGATCTATATACAAGTATAGGTCCAGATTTAATCTCTCTCCACACAGAGGGGTTTTTTTTTTAAATTTACCAGTAACTCACTTCTAACTGCAAAAAGCTCTGGTGAGAAAACACAAGCAGTCATTCTGTATGCAGCATAACACTAAAGTAGGTCACTTCCATTCCGTAACAGAAAACTTGCAGAATTCCAGCATAGCACAGTGAGGAAAGTGTAGGCAATAATTATCAAAAAACTCTGAAATTTCTCCTAAAACTAGCAGTACAAGTGAAGGAATTCTGCTGAAGTTCAGCATATTACGGTCATTTCATCAACATCACAAGGAACTAGATGCCAGTCTCAAATCCCCAAAGCAGCAGACTTATTTATTTATAAATTTATGTTATTTACATTTAGACATATTTTTAAAGAAGTTTAATGACTGCAGCTGAAGGATTTCCTGTTTATATAAAGTTTCCAGATACAGCAGAGAAACCAATCGTGTATATAAACCTGAATTTATGGATAGAAGATACATCTACATCTACTGTGCAGCCTTGGGGAATTTAGGGTGCACACAGGAGTTTAGCTGGGCATGGGGCTCTGTTCCATCCCTTGTGGTATGAATATCAGACATGCAGCACCACTTGGTGCTAGCCTAGGATCAGAAAAGCTTAACTGGTTCAGTTAACTGCACTGCTGCACTCTTCCTGTGGAGTGCCAGAAGGCAGTGCTCACTCCTGCACAGTTTTTTGAGGCTGCTCCACAGAAGGGACCCAGCAAGAGTAATCCCTTCCAGGGTGCCAAAGCCATACAGGCATTGTGTTGGGGAACAAGTCACGGAATATGACGCAGAGGTTTCTAAAACTCATATTTTACCCAACTCACAAGCACCTTCCCTGCCACTGACCTTCCAAAACAGCAAACCCTGAAACACCTCCCATGAGTAACATCCTTCGTGACACTGCTGATCTCACTTACTGAGGCATGCTGTGGCTTAGAGAGGATGAGGAAGGACAGGAGAGCAAGCAGGAGGTTCCAGGTAGCTTGAGGCAGGAGGAGTCATGGAGTGGCTGTCCCAGGAGATAGCAGCATGATGCAGGATCGTGAGCAGTACCACCACCAGACACACCTTAGCCGTAACCAGGTGCATGAACAATGTTGCTGGACAGTGCTAAGCGCTGACCCGATGTGTGTCAGCACTTTTGGGCCCACATACTGTCCTCACTTCAGTGACAAGTCTGTTGAGTGCCATTTCCAGCCAGGAGGACTTGAATCAGGTCACGAATTCCAAGATATGAAAGGCCACTTTCATCAAAGACTGACGGAAGGGCTGAGGTAGGATGGGAGATCTGGAAATCATCTAGTCCAACCCCTGCTCAAGCAGGGTTAGCCAGAACCAGTTTCCTAGGGCCATATCCATATGTCTTGAATATCTCCCAGGATGGAGGCTCCACAACTTCTCTGGGCAACTTGTGCCAGTGTTCACCATAAAGCCCCAGTGTGGTTCTCCAGGACCTTCACCACCTCTGCCAGGGTGGAGGGAGCATTTCCAGACCAAGCAGCTGAGATAATATAGCACTTGGCAGTCCTAGCTCCCCTCTACTCTAGAGGGCAACTTACTTTTTTGAGTTTTAAGAGGACTTTAAATACTTGAAGTGGGAATGTGTGAGCCTTTCCTTCACCAAATGCCACAACTTTAAAGAACTCTGAGATTCAATAAAACACAGTTCAAAAAGCAAGATGGGAAGGAGAGCAGATATAAGACACAGATATTTCAGCTAATTTGAGCTTGTGTTTTGCAGACTCCCATTGCAACTGGTAGAATTCCATTAATATGTGCCTATCTGGACATATTGAACTAAACATCTGTACAGTGACTACTCTTTAGGCAGACCAATGCAAATGCTCGCAAACTCTTCACAAGATAGCTGCCTTCTTTTCTCTCCCTCACTTCAGACTGTGGCTGCAAAATAAGTTTTATTCCTGAAGTATGAAAAATTTCTTGACATGTGTCCCCTCTCCAAGTTCTGTCAGGCTAAAGATCTTGCTGTCCTGAGCTTCAGGATGTTCTTACTGGGTCATGGTCAAAAGAGGGAGCACAAGCCCCTCTGCTTTTATTCTCAGGGCTCCATCACCAGCAAAGATGTTCAGTTTATTTGCTTTTACTTTTTTTTAACATGGCATTTTCAGTTCTAAATAATTTATGGAAGCTGTTTGGAAATTCAGAACACTCCTCATCACACAATGCACGAAATCTGAAGATAAATGGATGGTGATTTAGGGCCTGAGAAATAAGACTCCAAAATCAGGCAGGATTTATGGCTACTTCAGAAATACAAAAAAAATCCCCAGACCTGAAGTTACGACTTTCAATCCTTGAGCAAGACACATCCTGGAGCATTAGCGATTTTATGTGTACGTATATGTAGGTACATGTATTGCATACACAAAGAAGGAAGGAAGTCTCCATTTTGCAGGTGGGGACAATCAAACACCAAAGACACAGCAGGGATCTTGGCCAGACTGCACCAGTGACAGGGCTGGCAGGACGAACTTGGGGCTTATGCTCACGGCTGGGTGCAGACCCCTGTGCATCTGCTGAAGGGCTCAGCTCAGCTGAACATGGTTACAGTTTACAGACTGAACCATCTTCCATTTTCTGGGCTCTGACCCCAGGCAGAGCAGCTACACGGCTATTTGAATTTCTCTGGGCTTCTATAATCTGGAAGGCTTGACTCCCACTCTGTTGTCACAGGCTCAAAACCGCATTGTCTCAGCGATGAGAAGGCGTTAAACCATCATGTCTGGTAAGAAAGGAGACATGCAGGGTGTAGTACAGCAAGAAGAGCATCTCGTGGGAATGCTCTTGCTTTCAGTATGTGGGGTCTGTGAGGTGTACCTTTGGAAATCGCAGATTTTGAAGACAAAAAGGAAACCTTTACCCACTTGCTAGTTTACGTGGGAGAGGGAAGTATCGATGTATCTACGGGAATTGTGATACTACCAAAATGAACCACATGCCTTCGGCTGCAAAAAGCCCCAGTGCAGCAATAAACACACAGAAATCATTGTGCAAAGAATCATGTCAGTTTCATTAAGCTCAGACTTTGAGGGAAATCTATAGCATTGTCAATTCTCCCAATTTCATGAAGATTCTCAAGATACCTGCCACTCTGCTTCTACCACAATTGCGGATGCATCCCTGTGAGAATCTGAAATACCTTTAAAAACATTCCTAGTGCTGTTGGTTAGAGAAACACGGTCAAAAACATGATGCACGTGCACTCTGGGATTCAGTCACAAGATGACAAAATGAATAGATAAGAGCAATAAAATGTTACTACATTATTATTATTACATCTGCTGTTTTTCAAGCCTTCCCTCATGGATTTCTGACGGGCAGCTCTGGAAAGCTTAGTGATTAAAATACTGAACATCCGAAAAACCAGCAGACACAGCTACTGAATTTACTAGTGCAGTATAAAGTGAAAAGGAGGCCTGGGTATACAGTCCCAAAAATCTAGGCCTGAACCAACAGGTGACTAGAAGGGCTTCTGCCCTCCAACAGAGAGAACGAGCAAAGAAAACAAAAATCTACATCTCCTGTTTCATCACGAGTCAAAAGATGTGAGAGCTTCAAGTTCCTCAGAGAACCAGTTAGCCAGAAAACGGAATGGAACATGGACCCTCCAAGCAGTGCACAGACTCCCTCATTAGTGGCATTCCTAGCATTCAAGCTAGTAAGTCCCCAGAAATGCCAACAGCAGGATAATGACAAGGTTCTCACTAGGTCTCAGGCTTCAAGGCAACACTAACAAATCCCACTTCTCAGTCCCCCATTAATTTTTCATCTCTTACCTTAGCTCTCTCAGTTGTATGGCTGAAAGCTGATTGAAAAATAATCACAAATCCTGCATCACAAGGTGTGTAAGTCTTACAGCATATGCACTAGCCCCTTTCTTCACTTACTTTGACTGGGAAGGTGATTATTAACAGAAACCATGCAACAATCCCATTGCAAGGATTGCTGGGGACATAGTGAGCACCTTGTCATGAAACAGCACCCAAAGCCAGTTTTTTCAGAATGAAAGAAAGGATTTGAGTTTTGAAAGGGCATAATATTTTGCTCCTGAATTGCACAGTAATGTTTGCCAATATTCAGTGCTGCTGTCCTCAGAAGAGAGAAAAGTCTGCTTCTTCCCCAGCTGGTGCCCAGGAATAGAAACAGGAACCTGCACAGTCAGTGCCAGCTTACACATGACCCATTTGGCTGCCAGCTCTGGATATGGAGAAACATACTTGCTCCTGAGTCACACTGAGTTCATTTCCCAGTGCTCTGGCAGGGTGAAAAAGTATAGTGATTAACAAGAGCAATGTTTCCATCAGTTTTAAGGAGCTCCTGAAACTGTTAGGATGCTATAAAGTCATCTCAGTATAAATCTCAATGGGCTATATCAAACTACTTTTCCTGGGACTGCTGAATCTTATATTTACCCACCTTTCAATATTAAAACATTATTTATATAGACTCAATATTGAGCAACAGCAATGTGCTAAAAAATTTATCATTAATTCCTCTTAACCAGAGTCTTCAAGCCTCTTCTTGTTGGCTTCTCCTACTTATCCCCTCCTTACTGCTGCTCCTTCTCTATCCTTCCTGCTTCTCACAGCTTTGCCCAAGCAGTCTGGCACACTGGTCTGCAGCAGTGGCCTTCTTCCAGCCCCAGCAGCTGCCTTACCTGCTTCTGAAGTCCTTGCAGGAAACATGCAGGTAGAAGGCTTGAAAACAGAAGAAAGATTTTTCTTAACACTGCTGCTGTCACCCCTCTGGAACAGACAGCTTGAGCTCCCAACTTTTCTTTAGGGTGGGAGATTTTACTAAGTCAGTACCAGTGCTCTACATTGGTCTATGAAGCCTTCTGCTCATTAGAGCTTAAAACATTTCTCCACTGAAAATCTTGATTATATTCATGCCAGCTCCCTTCACCCCTTTATACTTCTCTGGCTATGAACTACATATAAATATATCTTCTAACGTTTCTTCACATCACTAGAATTACAGAAAGAGGTTTCAATGCAAATGAGAACAACACTCAGGCTGCCTAAAATAAGTTATATATGCCTTCTGATAGGACACAATATACTTTGTTCTTCATTCTGATTTTTCATGCCACTATCACCACTCATTTTGAACACACTACTGTGAGATTACACAGTAAAAGGAAATTAAAGATCAAAGAGATATAAGACAATCCTATGAATTTCAGCATAGTCTTTGAAGTATTGCAACCCTGTACTTTTCACACCTGTCCCCTACTCACTTTACAAGTTATCTACAAGTAGACTGTGTGTGCTTCTTCCCTGAGAACACTGCACAGAAAGTTAAAGGAAGGACTCTGGTGGACTCAGTGTGGCACATCACATGTGTAAGAGACCACCCACTGTGCACTGCTTTGCTGTGTAGGTAGCAAAGGACTAACTTGAAAGCTCTCTGTGGGTATATCTCAACAGCTTGGTGAGCACTGCTCTGGGAATGTCCACATGGGCTGCTAACTACACAAATGACAGGGACTTCATGCACAGACTGGTGTCTGGTGAGACCAAAGAATACGGTATCATTAGGCCGATTTTCAGATCCATTCCCTGACAGTGTCACACAGGCTGAGCCTTGCACTGCTGAAATTATTTCAGAGCTCCTGACTCTAGAGCAGGCTCTTTCAGGGCAACTGCGTGTTCTTCCACATAGTACTAGATTGCCCTGTGTGACTTTCCCTGTGTGCTTCAAGGTATGGAGCACACTTTCACAAACTTTTAACCATTTGCTCTCTTGCTGGTCAAGTCTATGTTATCAAGATCAAGATATATTAAAGTCTATTTTCAGACTGAATGTAATATTCCTAAACTTATGACCCCCAGGCCAAGTCACCTTGGTAAGTGTCAAATGGCAAAGAAAAAGGGAAGAAAATTAAAACCAGACTTCTAGGAAGACCCCCAGTGTCAGAGATCTCTGTGAAGGTAGCAGGGAAAGCAATTCAGAATTGGGTTATAGTTGAAAAATGGTTACTATTTAGCTGACATCAAAAGGCAGGCTTGGGAGATTTAATACAGTGTGAAAACCCCAGAGCAATGTCATTAATAGAACTGCTAAGAGAGAAAGTAATGGTTTTCACCTGCAAAACACTTGCATTTAGTAGGAAAGTCTCTACTATTAATTTGGATAGTGACAATGTTTCTCAGGAGTCAACTGGAAGAACAGAATATTCATCACCAGCTAAAAGTGCCTTCTTGTGAGAGAACATTATTTCTTTTCAGATCCAACAAACGTATTACCTCCCATGTGTTATGGCTATGAACTTGTGCTTAAAAGGTGAATGCAGGACTCCACAGTGGGCAAATACTTCACAATCATTGACCCTCCTATGTATCTCCAATTGAAATCTCCAGCCAGGCAGGGGCAGTTGTAGTTAAACTTAATACATAACCCACTGGCCTCAGAAAGCAGTAGTTACTAACAAATCTAAACAACTCCCTTCTCATGCAAGTGCCATTACTAAATCCATTCACTGCCAGGAAGGAACAGAAAAGTTAAAACTGTCCAGTACTCTTGAGTGAAAGGAAGAATATGAACAAAACACATTACTTAGCAACTCATGTGACGATTCATGGTGAGACAAAACTTTCAGCTAAGAAGTACCCACGGGCTTGCAGATGCATGCCCACATCAAGGATGGAAGAAAAAAACATTCCTATAATCATTTTAATAAGAGATATCAAATAAGCAGTTCTATCTCACAAAACCTATACAGGAGTCAAGTTAATTTCTACCCTGCATGATGGAGTTTAGTGGAGACATACAAACTAATTCTTAATTAGCTAAACTGGGTCCTGGGCATAGCCTTGGCATTTAATGGCGTTTATTATGGCACCTAAGCCTCACAGCCTGTCTGAGAGGCAGGGTAAACTGGCCTAGATGGAGCACTCTGTAAACATAGCTGTCGGTCTGCGAGAGCCTGCACTAAACTGTAGTGCTTACACACAATTTGGTTTAAGCCAGATACAATCTGACTCATGTATACCAGGAAATCTGATGTGTGCAACAGCAGTGACCTGAGACCCTGGGAAACAAATATGTCAGCTGATGACAGGCTGAAACTTACGTCAGATAATCCCTCTGCTTGAAAATAAGCAGTGAAGAAAGCGCAGCTAAAAGTCGTAATTGCTGTAGCTCACTGAGTGTTCCCTTGGGCACTGTATTCTGAAGCCTGGAATAAAAGCTATCAGCACCCTGAATGGAGCTGTCAAGTCACACTTGTTAGCAAAATTGGTTGAGAAGATGAAAAATCCCCTCTTACTTGCAATTGATAGAGGCAATAACTCAGGCTTGCCAGAAGAAGCCTCTAACAATGATGACATCTGAGGCAATTTGAAACCATCTAGAACTCCTTGATAGGCTTCTCTGAGTTGGGCTCTCAAGGGATGCTCTGAAATAAGCAGAGCCTTGTATAAAAATCTTTCCATGGTTGAATGTTCATAGAGCACAGAACGATGAGTTTCCTCCATGGTAGGTATTCTGCAAAAATGTAAAGAATTTGAATATGGAAGACCTCGGTGGTCAACACTCACATGTTTGTCTAAAGTCACAAGTTTAAATAGTTTTTTTCAGTGTGTGCTGCGATGACTCTTAAGAAAGTATTTGAGAGGGCCCCCAATGTCTTGTGCAAAACCAGAGAACTCAGGGTATACACCACTACAAAAAGCTTCTTGCCACCCAAAACAAGGCAGCAAAGAAAACCCCTAAGGCTTTGCTCTGTTAGGAAGAGGTTTTCCTGCTGTTCTTCCTGACTAGATGTTAAAAGGTCCCAGCAGAGGTATTTTTATCCACTGAATGTATGTGAGATTTCTACAGACAGAGACATGTATTTTTACCTGTTCATGTTGTGAATGTAAAAGTCCCTAAGAAATCACCTAAAGGAGCTTGGGGAATTTCCAGTGTTTTTTCAGTAAAGCCCAGATAAGAAAACTCTCATCTGATTTCCAAACCATGAAGAATATCTTCTTGATGATAGGCTACTCACAGTATGTATCACCATCACAGGAGGAAGATGCCACTTGCAAAAATTTGCATTTTTTCTTAACGGTGTTACTGCTTTTCTTGTAGAAGCTGACGGTTCTGCTTGTGAGCTGTCACTGCTACAGAATACAGCTCTACACCACTTAGTCTACAGACAGGACTTGAAGACCAGGAAACATTCAAACCACATAAATACTGTTCTCAGTGGAACAATTTATAGCTTTTCTCAAAGGATAGAGACTCGTGATATTCTTAAGAGAAGCCAAAGTAGCTGAAATGCTCAAGGGAAGATGTTTCTGCTCAAGGTAGGATGTTTCATGTTAGGCATTTATTTTTTTCAAAGGTTGCTGATCCATGCACTGGACACAACCTAATTGTCTCAAGGCTGATAGTGGCTGCAAGGCTTTTTCATACATAATCCCTCTGCAACATAAGCAGAGAGACGATTTTTGTTAAAGGTGTTTAAAGAAACACAGAAAATTGATGAACCATACTAGGAAAGTGAATGTACCCTCTGCTCCCCACGAGAACAACCACAAACAACATTACTTGAAATCTCTCCTGAAGTCAGCCCAAAAAGAGATCACAGAATCCAAAAGTTGACCAGAATCTCCACTTGTTTGGCACACTCTGCACCCCTAGAGCAGGGGAAGAACAATGTGCTTGTCTGAACAATATAAGCAGCAGGTGGATGGCTCGTGCCTGCAGCTGACTTGGAGTAGAAATAGCCACTCAGTACCAAGAATCACTTGGGATTCAGTTTTACCACTGTTACTGTCCTTACCTAATACAAAACCTTATAGAGATGCCCCATTGTCAAGAGAGCCATGCTAACCATGTTTTTACTGTGTATATTACACTAAATACATCTGTATTTTTACTTGCATTCATTAACACTGTGGGGTTTATATTTTCACAATTAAAAGCTATGCTGAGCTAATAAATAGCTCAGATCTCCAGTCAAGCGCTAAGCAAATCTCCCACAAGCCTGTGGCTGAAACTGGTCAGATCTGCAGTAAGTGGTTTTGCAGAAATTCTTGGGAGAGACGTTTGCTAAACATAGCCAGTACCAGGCTTTTTTTCCTTTAAGAAAAACTGGCATCTGGAAGAGTCATATTTTAAGGAAGAAAGCCTAAGGCAATTCATTTTCTTAAAAGAAGCCCAATCCAACACAAGAAGCAGCTGAGTTTCAGTGCAAAATTAGATCTCAAATGTCACAATTGAGCTCTTCAGGCGTAAGAAGAGATATATATTCCAGACAGAGAAGTTCTCTGTCTAGTGAGGTCCTTCACCTCCCTGAGACCCTTGAAATCTGCTAAGCTGATAGATAATAAACCTTTAGCCCTCTCCTCTTGGGTGAGCTTCAACATCACAGAGTCATCGAGGAGGTTCCTAAGCCCTGGTGCAGGTTTTTCTTTACTAACTGACATAATCTGAAATGTGGTTTCTAGAAAAAACTGTCCATGATTTCACCTCCAGAGGAGCTGTTCTGAAATCTGGCTGATAAACTTGTACCTCTCATGACCAAACTAAGACTATGAACAGAAGATACAAATTTCTTTTCACAACAGACTTTTTATATCAGGTTAAGCACAGATTTTCCTTTCTAATGATGAGAAACTAATTTCCTTGTTTCAGAAAGATCAAGTCTTTAGCTGGAGATCAAGAATTTACTTAAACCTGGCTATTTTCTCCACCAGCAGCTCCACCTGGGAGTTGAGTGCAATGTGTGAAAAGTGCAGACAAGTAAGTAAATTCTAAGGGTAAAAAATGCCTATTCACTGCCCTGAAGCACTGAATGTAATTCTTAATGCATTTTGCCTTAGCAACACTTCTTGTGTCTCAGAAGCATCTCCATGTAATCTGAAAAGACAGATTGCAGCAAGTCAAACCAGCCTGACTTTAAGTCTACAGCAAGATGTTTTCTCAGTGGAATCCTTCTAAAATAAAGACCATGTGCAATTAGTTTCCTCTTTTCACTTTAAGTTATTGCATTAAAAAGTAAATGTGTATAGTGCAGCCTTGAAGTTCATAACCTCCTTGGAGTTACCTGCAGCCATTTGACTCCTGTTCTGTTGGTATACTGTGATGGCATTTTACCAGCTTTTGTTACCCCACTGACTGCCTGATGTGAAGTCTAGCATATGATTTATAAATATTCTTTCTCTACTCAAAAGGTAACAAGACAACTCCTACCTAGTCCACTTAGGTGCTTCTAACACATAAAACGAACAAGGAAAAGTCACTCTTACTTCCCCCTTAAGGCAATTTTTAAGCATTTCTTCTTGAATGCTTCCTCTTCAGGCTATTCATAACCTGATACTAAGATGTCATTCAGCTATCCAAAAAAACCTCCCCAGGGACATGGTAAGAGGACTCCCCATTCCTGGACGTGTTCAAGATGCTAGATAATCTCACCTAGGCTCCCCTTCCCATCAAAGGTTGGACCAGGTGATCTCTTGAGGTCCCTTCCAGTCTGGGCTGTTCTATGATTCTGTTTCACACACTGTGGTTTCAGGAATCTGAAGTGTGTGAAATTTTTCAGCTTTAATTGACCACACTCTTTCTGTACTGTTTAGTCCCTTTATTCTGGCGAATTTGGTACATGCAGTGGAATATGCAAAAGGTATGTGTGCACAAGTGCAAAGGCACCACTCAGGTTCTTCAGCTAAGTATGCATGAATTACATACATCAGGATATGCATTAAATGCAGATCACATTTGTAGAATATTGCCAAATTTTACATAATAATTTTTCACTGCTTGAGCACTCTGAGGCTCAAATAACAAAAACAATTTTTCTGTTTTATGAGTTACTCACATTGAAAGCTCCAAATGAAGATTGATTGTTCTGCCCACTGTATAACAATGCCATTTTCCAAACGGGGAAAGTTGCAAGTGAGGCAACCTGCTGTTTTTACTACTCCCACAGTAGACTCAAACTCTCAGAGAGCACAAGAGACCTTGTAAAGGACTGTAGTTTACTGATTCATGGTCTTTTGAGGGAAGTGTAAGATGAGATCTACAGAAGGAACTGGCACATCAAAAAAGCAAAGATAAATGCAGGGTAATTTACAAAAGGACTTGGCTTCAAACAGAGGTGGTGCTTTCTTTCCTTAACTGTTTTCAAGTCCCAATGGTGCCTCTGTGGCTCTAAATGGGTTTGAGCACCTTTTCAAATACAGCCAAACTTTTGCAAAAGGTTGAAAACAGACAGCCTTCATGGTTAGCTGAAAAATGCTTTTGGCATTATGTGACCGATATGGCCAGGATCCTTTTACCTAGCAAACAGTTTTAGCAAGCTACATGCTTTAAAAACCCAGCACAGATCATACAGAACACTTTCGTGGAGGTGCCACCGACCACATCTTTGGGATAGTGGTCACATCTTTGTTGTCTCACCTCTTTTTTTTTGCAATCTGCAACTCTGCTTTAGCCATGCAACTGCTCAAAGCCAAGTGCTTTGTAATGTCAAGGAGTTTACTTCTTGCTCACATCCAGAATTTTCTTTCTTTCTTTCTTTCTTTCTTTCTATCTATCTATCTATCTATCTATCTATCTATCTCTACATCTGTATGTGTGTTCGTGATAAAACATATTGCCCTCTATGCAACATTTATCCTCATTACTTTAGACAGTCATCTACAGATAGTTGAAAAGAAATTTTAAAATGACATATAGCTATAAAAAGAGAGAAAATAAACCGAAAAATCAGGGTACTGTCAGGAAGAAAACAAGATATCATTATGCCTTTTCTTTAAAAACCAAACCAAACCAAACAACCATCCAAACGTAGTATTTTCAAATGTGTGACTTTGGACACTGTTCTTTAATATTCCCTTACCATTCCCATTTCACATCTTGGACTTTATTAATTCAAGCCTGTATGAAAAATCCCACAGCTCTCTGAGCAATTACTACTTGTGCTAGCTCTCCTATCAACTGATCTTTTTGTTTCCTCATGTAAGCAACAACTGCTTTCCTTTTCCCTGCCCTCTTCTCTCTGTTCCTCCTCCTGAATGCTCTTTATCATGACACCAGAGCCACTTTTTTTCCCTTTAAAATTACTACTGGAACAACCCTGTATGAAACACTGCCTTGAAGGTTTTCTGTCAATCTATTAAGCTGCTCTGCTTCAGATACTGCAGAGATAAGCAGCAAAAAATGCTAGGGGGGTGGAAATCAATAAAATAATGTACTGTATAGGTGTGACATCGTGAGCATGATTTGGTTGAGCAATAAGTCACAGCATGCAAGACCTTTTGATCAAAAGAATGTGAAATGGTAAAAAACAGGGACTTGCCAGACCCTGATTAACAAGGAATGAATGCACAATGTAAGGGTTAGGATTCAAGTAAGCCCTGAAGAGAAAGAAATGTCACATACAGTTAAGTGAAAGCAGCATGGCTACATTTAGAGAAGACTTCCTGGTTTTTAAAGATATTTCTGGCTCCATCATTACTTCTGAGAGGGGACTCTTTCAGCATGGAATCACCTGTACTTACCTGCAGACTTGGCTAACTATGTCTGCTTTAGTTCTCATATTTTTAAGTTCTGATTTTTGATACCTTTGTGCTTATACCACTGGAAACAGTTTATACCTGTCCTGAAAAGTGAATGTAACATTTATGTCATATTCTGAACACTCTTTTCGCACAGATATGTAAAGTACGTAAAGTCCAGTTTCTTTCTGTGCACACACAGCATATAAGGATGGTAATATCCTTTATGTTTAAGAGAGAAGGTACAAAGAGATGACAGCCAGGGTAGAATCTTCCTATTCACGTTGCCTACTAGATTCAAAATACATTTCCCACAAATTCCGAGGGCACATAATGGACTTGAGACATGCTGTTGAAAAAAAAAAAGCAAGATCAGTAGCTCCCAAATATGTCAGAGATAAAAATAATAAATACCAATAAAATATTGTTGTAGTTGTTGTTTACATTGGAAGGCCTGAAGCAAATCCTCCCCCTTGCACAGCCTCCCTGCTAGGGAAGGAGAAGGCCAGAACTTGTCTACCCAGGTGGGCTGTCTTTGCAGGCAGTGCACATGCAGTAGCTAATGTGAGCTCACCAATACACCATAGGCATTTCCAACCAGCCAGCTGGCTCTCACCCTGCTATGGCTCACCTTCCACCGGGCTTTCCTTTTCACTAGGTTTGCAGCAATTTATGGGGCAAGTGTCCCACAGGGCTTTGTCCCACTGCTGGGTCCAATACTGTGAACTGAAGACAGTGAGCCATTCTGGAGGCACTCAAAGTTTAACCAACCAGAATCCAAAAAAGTACAAAAGGTCCAGGATTCAAATCCTGGAAACAAGGGTGTGGCACCTATGCATACGATTTTCTTTTTTTTTTTTTTAACTTTCAGTTTTTCTTAAAAACCTTGAAAAATTCAACAATGAGCATGAATTTTCACGTCAGCGTCAACAAACACAGCAGTGCCAGGGCATGCAGACCCCGCAGTGACTGACTAGGCTCAGTGACCTGCTGTCTCCTAACCCACATACATATGCATGTTTCCTTGCAGGGCACACCAGACTGAGTAACCAGCTGTGTCCTGATACACATGCAAGCTTCCTTGCAGGGCAGATGCCCAGGCAGCACTTTGTGACACATTTACAGTGCCTATCAAAGGCAGACAAAGACAATGATACTCAAAAAGTGCCTGAGCCACAAACCATGGGAATCAGGGAGAATACTCTGGGGAGCTACAGCTGCATTCCTGCCCTGTCTGTGACACTGCCCTCAAAGCCTGCTGCTGGCACTGTTTGAGATAAGATACCGTGCTGGACAGATCTCCGGTCTGAACTGTCACAGCCATTCTCAAGTTCTAATGCCCTGGTGACAGCTTGATATATTCCATGCTCACTAATCCATTGTGACAAGGACTTGTTCTAAGACTTCAAACTTCAAAGCAGACATTTTTTAAAAGACATTTTAAGCCACGGAAATATTCCTCTTCAGTTCTGTTTGGCTTTAGCACAGCAAATGTTGGAAAAGGTACCACATTTTAAAACTTTATTTCCATCTGCTGACCAATGAACTAGTTTGGCGCAGTGGATGGCCAGTTAAAAACCAAAAGCAGGTAGAAAAAAGTAGAAACAGGGTTTTGGAAGTTTAGGCCTAAAACCCAAACTTTTCAGAAAGTTCTCTAGAGTTTATAGGGCCACTGCCTAGGTAAGCCAAACCACCAAGGTATCAGTAACATGCCATCCATAGCAGGACAGTTCAAGAAGCTTAACTGAGCTCTCCCTTCTCTGCCCAGACTTCAAAACAGCACCTACACACATACACACACCCCACCCCCAAGGCAGAGTATAGGGCTGAAGTTTAAACAACAGCCACAGACTTGTACACCTCAAACGCTGCAAAGGCCAGATGCTCCTGTGCCACACGGCACCTAAAGAAATCACATGTATGAGCTCATAGAGACTAAGAAACCCACTAAATCATCAGCCTGAGATAAAAGATTACTTCAGTTTTTCATCCAAAAGGTACAGCACAATTTCTACTGCTTTTTGTATGGCCTAGAAGTAACCCCTCTGTACCTTTCAGATTAGGATGCAGCCAGCTCCTCCTCAACCAAACTCTGGCTGAAAAACTACCCAAACCTGCATAGTTAAGCAACATGTAGTTGTGCTATGCATTAGAAAGACATCTTCCTCAGATTCATTATGAACAACTGGATAAAGGTTGGGACATCCATACAAACACGTATGTAGGCTGATCAGATTCGCAACTCCCTTATGCTGCAGAATGTACAACCATTAAAAAATACATGAACACATTCTGGCAAGCTTTTGAATTAAAAAATATACAAGAAGAAAACTCTTTTGGAAGAACACATAAAAATGTTGAAATATAGACTAGTTTTAAAGGAAAGGTGAATTTGAAATCTTACTGATATTTGTAGGAAAAAAAGAAACACAAATAACCCCCACTAGCTACAGTATAATTCCCCCAGGTAGTATCTACAGTTGTACTATTTATTTTCTTGTTTTCTTCCTCTTACCCATTTCTTTTGTAAAAATACACCATAAATCAGAATGGAAAATGATTGAATGAACACAGTAATCTTCTTATAAACCATATATGCAAAGGAGGCATGTTCTGAATAAAAGAGAAGTTAATTTTCTCTTTCATTACCTTTGATTACAAGTGACCTTCATTGTTAGATGAACTTGTAACACTAGCAAACTGAGAAAAACATGACAGACTGTAAAGTTATACATCATCTACTTCTAAGATTAAAAATCTTCGAGAAACCACTACTTGTAGGAAAATATTTTACACAGAAATACAGTTTTTAAGCTAATATAATTTCTCCAAAGTAGGGTCAGATGGAAGTAAAATCATCAACAGAAGTTTTGTTTTGTTTCAGGTTTTTTAATGTCATCTAGAATAAGCCAAATTTATAGAAGAGCTTATGAATTACACAGATACCTTAAAAAATTAACTTAAATTACTTTTTTCTTTAATTAACTGTCACTTGAAATAAATAAACTTATATTATGTACCTGAGTAGAAAACCTTCAGACATTAACAATTTAATTTTAATGGGTTATTTTCCAAATATCAGGCAGTAAAGTCCAAGATAAACCAGGATCAAAAATTAACTTTCAACATTACAAAGTTGTCTTGAAAAGCAAATTGGAATAATGACATTAACCTCCAAGTAAAATTGCCCATCAACATATTAGCAGCTATTATCAACAATTCAATAATCTCCAGCAAAACATTTCAGTATTTTTAAGCTACTTTTCAAATATTTTGTATTAACAGGCAGTGAAGTGTGTATGTGAAAAGAAAATATTTTAAGAAAAGGTTTAAAACACCATGAAGTATTTAGTATTTACCATTTTCTTACAGCTTTGAGCAGCTGAAGGCTCTGGTACTGCATTGTGACACAGAATAACTTTTCTGGTGGCCCAAGAACAATTCAAATGATCAAAATGAAGATAATTTCCTACAACTACTCATGTTTTCATTTTCCAGTAAAAATTAAAAACCCAGTTACACAACTGCTTTTTCTAAGAGAGATGATTTATGCACCCACACCGTTCCCACAGGCTCGGAGAGGATAACTGCATACATTGGTTTGGATGCTGACAGCTTAACTATTTATACAGCTTAAAGAAATTACTCTGTTTGATATTAAGCCAACTCACTTGAAGGTTGTACCTCCTGGACTCACATTTCAGAACACTAATTTCACTAATAAATTCATTTTAATGTAACCTTGAAATGAATATGTGTTGAATAATAATATAAATCAAGAGACGTCTCTTTGCTACTTCAGTGTGTTATGAAATAAGGGTTTTGGAGGCTGTTTAACACAGAAGTTAATTAAACAGACCCTCAATTGTCACAGATGTATTGAGGAAAAGAGTGAAGGGGGGACAGGGTCGTTATTTCACCACACGTCCACTCTGAGCTTCATTTCTGCACTATGATGTTCAGCTGTTAACATTGCTGGGGTACCCCAGTGCAGCTCATAAGGATTCTCCTAGCTAGGGTGGCACTCACAGGTAAACCATGCATCAATATATTAAGCAAGCTTATACATACAATCACAGATTTAAAGCATAAATAATACAAGTTTCAGGAGATTGGTGATAAAAGAGCCATCGTGCAGAATGGGTAGAGAAGTGTTACTTCATGGTTACCATTTCACTAACAGGTGGAACAGCTTTTGCCATCTGGCTGAAAACAAAATTCTTGGACCAAATTAACTTTGGTAAGAAACTTCCCACGTCATTTTTCAGGTACACAATGGACACAGGATAAATCTCAGAATCCCAGCCACTCTGGTAAAGATCTCTCTTTTCTGTGATCTCAAAGATGAAATTTAGTCATCTAATAGCTGAAGCAAACTTCTCTTGACCTCAAGTATGCACTCCTGAGTAGAAGATTAAAGAGTGCTCAACTCTTGTGCTAAGGACACTTGGCCACTTCTCCTGCACAAATAAAACCTACTGATTTCTTCCAAGGGTAAAAAAGGAGCGTGCAGATTTTTTTTGTTAAAAATCTTGCTATGAAGAGTCAGTTCACCAAATGCCTGATGTTTCCCCTCTCAGTACATTTAAAATGCCAAAATACAGGACGAAGACCAAAAAATTTACCCTAATGCATTTACAATAATAAAAGGATGTAAAATAAAGCTAGGAACTGGCACTTAGATCAGCAAAGAATTACAAACTTGGGCCTTCTTGCTCTGGTAAGGAACAGGTGAATATCAATATTAGTGGATCCTCAGAGACACTATTGACTCAAAGAAAGTTCACAGAGCAGGAAAGAAAATTATCTTAGACAATATCTTATACAATAGAAATGCAGCGAGAAAAGAAAAATCGGGTTTTTTTAACTTTCATAATTTCCAGTCATGTTTCACTTGGATCCAAAGGGCTGAGAGAAAAGATGAGGAAGGTCAATGGATTATGCTATCACTGGCAGCTGAAACAGCAGCAGAAACATGAAGACACAGTCCTGATCCCCAGCAAGATAGTATGATAACTCAAGATGGATGTCATTGAGGGGTAGATTACAGCAAGTTCTAGCCTGGGGTTTCTCGTGTTTTTTAATCCCCACATTATTTTTAAAATCTACTAAAAATTCCAGCAATTGCATGAAGGTCAATACTGAGAGGATATACAGAACCTACACCAGCTCTTCCATAGCTGTTGTTGCAACTGCTGCAATTTGAAAGAAGATCAAGAGGAAGCCCATGAGATCATTTCTGTGCTTCTCTACAGCATTGCAGGGAGAACACAGATGATAATCCAGTGCAGAAGTTTCTCTGCAAAAATGATTGGAACAATAAGGAACTAACTGCTAGGAATATGCTTAGGAATAGATTTGTAAACAGCACAGTAGGATCTTCTGAATTATACTGCCATCAGTGACTTGCTTTAGAAGTGGGAATGAGTCCACTGGAGTAAAATGTACACCGTGATTTAACTCTCGTTAACTGTGCTTAATGAGAGATAGCCCGTAATTGTGATTTATACCTCTTTGGTGTAAATCATAATTATTCAGGCAAGTCTAACAAAAGTTATATTTTTTTATTACTATTTTTAGTGATTAAAATTCAGCTGTTTGTAGAAATAGCTTTCCATAGTAAAATGACGTTGAAAGTTTCAGTAATATATGATTACATAGCTTTGAGTGTAGTTAAAATGATGCTGTTGAATATGAAACCTCTGTATTCATAGTGGCATTGAGAATTAAGAGGATTGTGCAGGTATTTGCAGACAATACAGTCTCAGCTGTACTTTCTCAAAATACAAATTGATCAACAAGTAAATTGATCTATGTATAACATTCGGAATAAAATTTTAGAGATTCTGGAGTTAGGAACCTAAAAGCATGGAGTAGATCAGGTATCCTCTGTGCATATGGAACAATTGTTTCAGTTTTACGGCACTGTCGAAAGTGAATCACGATTCTTTGCCCTCTTTCTTTGAGCACGACTGCCCAGGGAGGTGCAAGACTGACTGCTCAGTGGACATAAACAGAGAAGGCAGTGAACCTGGGCTTAACAGGAACTCGACTGTATCAGCTGGCAAGGAGCACAGTTACATGATACATAAAGTTATAGGTGGAACAGCTTCTTGCTGTTTTAGTCTGATGTAACTGTGCATTTTGTGTGGAAATGACAGTAAAAATGATTTTGTATAGAAAATGAAGCAGCATCTCCCAGGGCCTCCAGTTCTTGGGAGAGAATTCTGTGGCTCGGGTGGGCTCTAAAAAGGGGTCTGTAACTGCACACAGCACAGTTTCTCCTGTTTTCACCAAACTCTCTAACCAGCCATCTAAATACAAAATACTGTCCAGATATCGTTTGCTTTTGTTTAAAATTTTGCTGCCTAGGATATGTAAAACAAGTCAGTAACAATCTACCCTATCCAGCTCAGGAGGGGTAGTAAGAGAGCAGCTTTGGTGGGATCCTGGTGTGCAGCCAAGGGCAACCAACCACAAAATCAGTTCAGCAGAAAAGACAAGTCAACTGGACGAGAAATGGATGCTTACTAAGTTTTCTTCATGCATAATGAAAAGGCTTCACCTTATTTTAGATTCCTGGTAATTGAAATTAATGAGATGTCTGAAGTTTTTGTAGCTCCTTTATTATTGACAAGGATGAGACACAGTCTGTACTAGGAGAATTCACATTTCATCCCTAAGAATTGCAAAAAAATAAATCTGTGATCAATCTACAGAATACAGATCGTCCATTATTAGCTATTTGAATGATTCATGAGATACCATACGTTGGCACAAATTCTCTTGCTTAATCACAGCAACACGTTTGACACTGCAAAGAGGCTTTAAAATGTCTTTAACCTGTATTTCTCTGCTGTAAGAGTTGAAAAAATAGTTAGGGTTTGCTTCTCAAAAAGATGCTAGACATGATGATGCTGGGCTTTCAGAGCAGAATCCAGCCCCTGTCCACAGAGAGGGAGACGAGTGACAGAATGAGGTGCACAGGTTAGCACTGACCCTGAAATTAGGCAGCTCAGCAACTGCAAGGGAGTAGAGGACACATCAGGAGCTGGTGTTGGCTCCCTGTGGCTCCTGTTACTGCACTTAGCACTGCCAGGGTGAGATGGCTTCCCAGTGCACAGCCCAGGGGAGTGCCCTGACCTTGACTTACAGACAGATCCAGAATCGAGGTGTGGATTTGCCATTCCTACTTGTAGAAAGTTAACATGTTGCAGGAAACAGAGCCATGCATCCTTGAGACACAGAAAAAGGATGGCTAGAGAAGCCAGTGCACCCCATACAGGAGGACAGATACACGGATTCCAGAGATGATGGAGATTCACTCTTTTCTTCTTCTTCCTAAATATACAAAAAGTTCTGACCAACACTGGAATGTTTAATACTAAAAACCAAGCGGTCCTGGAAGCAGAGGTGAGTAACTTTAGAGCATATTCATGTGCCTAGATACTCGGGCATAAGAGGAGAAATACTCTATGGTCTCTGTTGCTTTTCCTCAGGAAGGGTTAATACATGTTTTTCATCCTTTCTTTTCAAGGCAAACTTCATAATAAAAGACAGCCCAGCAGTTCATCAAAGAACATCAAGGGTTTGTTTGGGGTTTTTTTGAAGGTGTCGTACACCAGTATACAAAAATAAAATCAGCACAGCAAATCTGAATGCAACTAATACATGAAAAGATCTGGGAGAGTTCAAAAGCTTGAAAACTACTTGCAGATGTGTTCAGGTACTTCACAGTAATGGACACTTGTATAGATACAGCAAAACAAAGAGTGGGAACGTGAAAGAGTCTGTGCTAAAATACATTCTAAGGAGAAGAAGATTTTTATGCTTGTCATTAGAAGTTTGCCCAACTTCTAATGACACGTCCAACAAAAGAGTATACTCTAGATAAAGGAATAGCAGTACTTCTTTCATGGCAATGCAAACCTCATTTTGAAATGGCCTCAGATTGTGCTTAATAACACAATTATAGTTTACGTTTTTTGTTTTTCAGCCACAGATAAAATAAAATTATTTATGTTCAAAATAAGGATGCTGATTACCCCTGATATCAAAAGGATTTTAAACAATAATGGTAGGAAAATGGGCTTCAAGTTACATCTATGTTTATTTTAAGCCTTCATTACGTTGTCGGAGTGGTGCAACATCTTGCCCAGGAAGTCACCGAGATGCAGATATTGGATGCAGTGTTAGAAAGAGGTTTCGGTATGGGCTTGTCCTGGTCTTACGCCTCCTTAGGAAACAGTTTACAGCCACTGATGGAGTGGACATACTGAATTACCTGGGCCTTTGATAGGACCTAGTATAGCTCTTCTTGTACAGAACACACTTACTCAGGGAGCGTTATTACTGTGCATTGCATGCACATGCTTTCCCTCCCTCAGATCTTGGCTGAAACAGGACTACTGAACATAAAAAAAAAACCAAAACAGAGAAATCACAAGCCAACACTTAAAGAAGCAAGACATCAAACACTGTACATTCAGACATATCCTGTACAATAAAATACTGAATGTTTTTATTTTTTTCCCTGAAGCTGTTTTGAGTTCCATTGGTTTATCCCTTTATATACATTTACTATCTAGCAGCATCTACATTTAATATCTACCAGTATTTGAAAGAGTATTTCTTGATGATATGTAGTTAATCCAGGGAGCAGCAATTATTTAAAGACATCAGTTAGGCTTTTGCCTTTGGCTAAAGATATGGAAGCTACAGCACATAAGAAATACTCTAGATGAGAAGTTACACAAGAAAGAGAACAAATTAATTTAAGAATATAACGTTCTAAAAAGAATGCATAGGCATTTTTTTGCACTAACTTTCACCTCTTTAATGATTGGAAATGTATTCCCAAAACTTTGTACCTACTAAAGAGAGATGAAGGCAAAAACCAGTCTGTTGCCAGGAAACGGTAAAATAAAATCTGAAGCAAACAGCCTTTAAGTTATAGCTACAATATGTGAACTTCCATTTCTGAAAATTTTTGCAGTCAGAGAGGAAGCATAACTTAAACCATACTCTCAGAGCTGTGTGGACATTGTTCCCTGCATCAGTTATTATGTGAAAGGAAAGAACTACAAAATTCATTGAAATTTTGCCTCTATTGAAAGCAAGATAGCAAATCAATGGCAACAGAAATGTGACAGGGAGAAGAATGCCACTTGGAAGTCTGTAAGGAGTCATTTCAAGGAGAGAGAAGAAAACCCTGACAAAATGAACAATAATTCCACAAAGAGTTGGATAATAAAAAATACAATCTATATCATGTAGGTGGGGCACCTACATGGGTTACAGAGATGTGCTTTATGTATGGATAGGTTCATAGAGAAAATGAAAACTGTGACTAAAATGTATTAGGACCCTTGCAGTGTCTTGCATGGGCAGCAATGTCAGTTTGTGCTCAAGTTGTCTTTGCCCTGTTGCTACCTGTGCTAGCACAGCTGCTGAGCCTCAGCTGTGAACATCCTCAGGCACAGGAGGTCTCTGAGCAGGGAGGAGGCACAGCACTCTACAGTCTGTGGGGCTGACTCATACACAAAGGCGTTCTGCTGTCACGACATTTTATCCAGCAGCTGCTGTCCACAGCCATTTCTCCCTTTTCAGACAGCCAGGCTGCTTCCTCTCCCCCTGTTCAGGTGAAATGAGGTACTGGTGTTCTCTTCATTACTGCAAAATGCTAAGAACCTAAGCAAATGAATTCCAAGAACAGGGAAGTAATTCCCTACCAAGAAACCCCTATTTTATGTGTCCTGTTCTTACCTTGTTCTTAAAATATCTGATAACAGCCACTCCAAGAAGTAACACACGTTAAGGTTAGACAGACCTGTCATTTTCTACAATGGTCTTACAAAGAGTCAGAAAAAAAGTTGACAGGTTTGCACAAACTACAACATCTTCTTTTTTATTGCTCCAGAGCATTAATTTTAGAGTTATGGCAAACAGATGAAGAAGGATTGCCAAAGCATTCAAAGACATCAGGTTAAAAAAACCCAACAAAATAGCACTGACAGGACATCATATACACAAGATGATTTTTAAAAGGTTAAGGAGAACCAAAAATCTTATATAGGTACCTGAGCAATACTCTCAGGAAGAAGACAGACCTCAAGTGAAAAATCATTTTTCTTGATAAATTTATCATTTGTCTGTGCTCACATTTATAATATATCTATCACTGTCAGGTCTTGAAAGAAACTCATTTAGTAAGACTATTCCAGAAACTGAACAAATATATACAGTATTACTCAAAAAGACTGAAGTCATCTATAATGCCATGTTAGAAATTTTCAGTTATTCAAACAAGTAGTATTTTTCATTCCAGCACCTTAGGATTTCAGCAAAGTTTTAAAATGAACTATCATACAAAAAATGACGCTTACACAGTCTGGATCACTCCTCTGTATGGGAACACGTGGATAGAGACCTGTCCTAGTGGTGCTCACCACTGGAGTGCCCAGCAAAAGTAAGACTAATAAACCAACTTGATGTCTTCCAGTGACAGCCAGTTGAAATATAATGCTTAAAATCATTGATCATTATTACAATCATAATTAATAATAATTAATAAATAATAATTTTGATGATATTAAAATCATTATTAATAATGAATAAACTTTGATGTGTCTACCTCCCCAAGATATGTAATTCAGCCCTTATTCTGTGAGTGTCCCATCTTTGGGCTAACAATTCGCAAAGCTTCTTCATTTCTGCTGCTAAGTCAAACTCTTACTTTGAAGATCCTCTTCCTGCTGTTTCCTCACAGATTTCAAGCTATCATCCAAAACTGAGGCATGGCTAGATTAATGCATGACTTGCATTCAAGTAACTTTTCCTGTCTACTTCTCTCTTAATTTCCAATTAATTCCTCCACTGATTCTACAGCTTCCACTGAACTGAATGATTTTCTTCTTCTTAATCTCAAAGCTCTCTAGAAATTATACCTAGATGGTCAGGGTGGGAGCTGCACTTCCAATATATTTTCTAGGCTCAGCTCCCACCACATTTTCACAGTGTCAGTGTCATACAGACACTGATGGTATCACAGAGACTGAGAGCAAGAGGAGAGAATATGGGGGTAGGAACCAGAACATTTTCTTCCATAAGCTGGAAGAAAATTTGTTCATTTTCAGCCTCACTGCTATCCAACAAGAATTTAAATAATCAAAACCCCTTTATTGCATTTTCACCTCAACCGTTTTCGTGTTGTACTGCTATGCATTTGTCTAGTCCTTATCCTCTCACTTCCCCTTAGTGTTCACTTCTAACCACAAATTTCCATTCATACATACTTTCACCTATTGAAACTCTCACTAAAATGCCCTGCTTATGCTTTCATTCAATTCCTTTTACTATCCCACAAGTTCATCCTGAAACAAGCACAGCAAACATATATGGCGATCCACTGTATACACTTTCCAGAAATTTGACAGTCAGACTCATCATGGCTGGCAGTTTAGTGGACTGATTAGAAAGAGAAGATGAGAAGATTTGGAAATAACGTACCCAAGGCAGAAAGTGTTTCAAGTAAGGGCAAAGTTATACCAAAAATGTATCTTCAGGCCACTTTCTCTCAAGTTTCTCTAAAACAGCCTTTTTCCCCAGAGTCAGTTTAGAAAAACAGGATTCTTTCTTCTATTTGCAATGTTTCAACATCCTAAGCAATCATTTGCTGCCATATTCTTCCTCCCTTCATTAATATTTGGTCTCTTCAGTCTTTCTAGCAGAGGTCACAATGATATCCAGTACATAAATGGTCCTTCCTCATATGCCCCGATTGTTGGAAAAATCAAGTTATAAACACTTCCTACAAGTCAGAGGCAAATCGGCAACACCAAGACGGGATAAAGATTTGGGATTTTCTTTATTTGTTTTGTGTGGGTTTTATTTATGTTTGGGATTTGCTTGTTGCTTGGAGGTGTTTTGTTAGCCCATTTTTTTACCAAGTTGTGCTTCCAAATTTGAGAAAATTGGTAATTTGAGAAAAACACTGATAAACATAACATAATCCACCATTTTCTCAGACTGCAAGTCAAAAGACCTGCATCACTGAAGCCAACCAGGATTAAATGGGAATTTCTTAATTTATTTATGATCTTCAACAAAATACATTCTCTGAAGGAAAAAAAAAAAAACTTAATTCTTCCTACCTATATCCAAGTAGTCAGAATAAAATGGGTTCTTTGCAAACATCACTAAAGGCATTTAAAGATGACAGTCTGGTCAGTCATACAACACATTCCTGTACGGGTTCTTATTCAAGTCTTTTTATGAAAATCATTTAGCAAACATTTTTAAGGTAACTTTTACAAGTTAAAGGTAATGAGTTGCATTCTGTACAGATGGAATGAAGGACACCTGGCTTGCTAATGAAAAAAATTTCCACCTGCTAGCATCCAAAACTCAACCTGGACCAGAGGAATCATGTCTCTAATTTCGTAAGGCATGTTTAGTGCCCTAGCTTCTGAACTCCTGGAATAAAACTGAAGTCTCCAATTCTCTTTAGAAATTCTGTTTCTAGCCACCTGATTACATGCATGGCGTGGTTTGCTCTGAGCCACGTGAAGACACGGAGCGTGAGAAACAAGAGTTCCAAAGTATGTACACAACCTCCTCAAGTCCTAGTTTAAGTCCTAGACTTAATTTTGCAGTCCTGGAATGAAGCGAGTGGTGTTGGGGAGCATTCCATGTCTCTGTCTCCCTTCCAAGGTTCTTCTGGCAAAGTCTGAGCCACGCTGACATAGTACAATCTCCTTGTCATTACCTCATGCCGTTTAACGGTGTTTGTGATCCATCAACTGAAGTTCTGGGGGAGGTTTGGCAGAAGAAAAGGAAAAGGAAAAGGAAAGATGTGTTGATGGCAATAGTGGGAAGGATGCATACCTGCTCTATTGTGGGTACACTCTGCAAGGCAAGTAGGAGTAAAAAAAATCAAAAACATTCTTTAACTTCTAAAATAAACACCCATGGCTGTACCAATCTGAGCCACATACTCATTTTTCAATGTAGGTAGGACTACACTGAAACTCTTGAGATTTTCCAAGCACGAATGTGGCAGCAATTCAAGTTCCTGAGCTGAAAAAAACCACAGAGAGCTTTAAGGAGCCGACAGAAAGTTATCTGAGGAACAAACGCAAAGTATAAACACACGGATTTCCAGGCTTTACTCTGTCCTTAGCCAGCTAGAGATGTGATGAACACCAAGGGCCAAATAGTAGTTACGCTCAAGTCAGCTGGAGTTTTGCCATTGACTGTAACTGAGCTGTATTTGCCCCTGAAGTCAGAATTCATCGTCGTCATCACAGGAAGAAGGCTGTCATACATGCCTGATGTTTACACTGAATGGAAGTTTCACTGGAGGTTGAGATGAGAAGTACAATATACATCTGCTACTCTTTAAAATATTTCATTGGAGAATCTTGTAAGCAGGGATGTTTATGAACACAAGAGAAGACTCAGACCCAGTGTGGGTGGGGTGCTGCATAAACAGAGGTTTCATACTGGAACCATTACCCCCAGCTTCTTCACAACACTGTCTGGAATGGCCAAACAGTCAAGCTAAAGTCTGGTTTTGTTCTTGGAGTTTTCCAGATGATGGCTGAAAATACAGCATAAATACATTGCAGTCTATACTGCTTTTGCAGCACATGCAGTGGTTTAGGGAATGCTACTATGAGAGCATCAAATTCTCTTCAGTTGTGATTTATTCCAGACTGAAACGCAGGCAAGAAAAACTGAGATAATCTGGAGCATAAACTCTGCTATTTACCAGTGTGTCTGCACTCATATTATCACTCACACACATTTAAGAAAACATGGTGGTAATAATTTCCTCATAAAACATCAAAATACCTGTAATCTAGAAAAATATGCCTAATATTTTCCTTGTCTTAAGAGGTCATAAAAGCTTCAGGCATGTTCTGACTAATGCAACATATTGGCAGATGTGCTCATGAGTAAACACCTTAATCTCATCTGATAAATTACAGCTTTTACCTCATTCATCTTGAAATTCCTCATTGTATTACACTGCATTTTTCAAAGAGGATTTTGTTTTTTCACTCCTATCCACTTCTCTCTCCTCATAACTCATAACTCTACATCATCTATAAGTTTCACAATTGCAGTACTCATCCTCCTCTTATTCAGCAAGATATTAAAGTTTTTACATCTTTAAAAAGTCTTTAATTTCTACATTATCTTTGTTTGACATTTCTTCTGTGACAAGAAAACCTAAGAAATTTGTCTGCAAAGTGAAATTAATAATTTGCAAGAGGTATATGTTTTTCAGATTTTTTTTGTTCTCCTTTATATCCATGAAAATGTAATTATTCAGCATATGGTAAGAAGTACATTGATTTTTTTTTCTATGCCATTGTGTATTCAGTTACTTCTTCAGTGACAACCTCAGACCTCTGAAATGGAAAATTGTTCCAAATATTACTCAACTATTACACTTACAGAATAATTACTACTTTGACAATCATAAGGCAGGAAGAAACCTCAGTTTAAAAAGTCTTCTGAGGAACTGCACCTTCAAGTCTGTGTTTATGACTGTTCACACATATTGCTTGACTTCCACACAGTACATTCCTTTTCCTAATAGGGTGATATAGACTATCAGAAGGATTTTTGGATTCCAGTCATGGTCTTAAACAACCAAGTTGCATTTAAAATCATCTCTAACCACAAAATCACTTCCTACAACTTGTATCAAATCTGGTTAGACTTAGAAAACCTCTAGACTGACTTTGGAAAAGACAACAAAGCAACACGCAAAGTTCTAAAATTGCCTGCCAAAGGGCAATTAAAAACCTGAATGATCAAAATTTGGTTCATATGCAAGGTAACAATATTACTATGAACACATTAGGCTGAAAGATAACTGTAAGGCTGCAAACTGGCTTTACACACAAATATATGTAAATAAGAAAGCATGTTCTTCTGTCTATTTGTAAAGAAAGCATGTAACCATAGATAAAAAAAGAATAAAACAATGCAGCAGTCAGTACAGAGATGTAAGAAAGCTTCAAGCAGTGCCACATAAGAAAACCTCCATTTTGTTACAGTGACTCTGCAGCAACAGCTCTATCTGTACCGGATAAACGACAGAGGAATATAAAGCAGAAGGTACAAGGATGCTGCTGGAAGCCTGCTGCAGTTTCAGCTCCTCCCAGAACTCACAGTTGTAGTGACACCCTGGGATAGAGGCATGAATTTATATCCATTGGTGTATAAATGCCATGAGTCACCTTCTTCTGAACGCAGGCCTGCAGCCCCTACAGAGCTGCTCAGCTTTCCATGCTGCAGGTGGCCAAGTGGGTGGTGAGAAAGTCAGGCACCTCTTCAGCAGGTATCACGACACTGTTAAACCTCCTTCCTGGAGCATTTGCAATGGTGGCTGCAGTTTATTCCTGTCCTGGAGCAACAGGCAGATGTAACAAAGAGCTGTGTGGTGGATGCTGGCAGAGCTCTGCTCTGAGTCTCTCCTAGCTTAGCTGGTTGTTTTTCCTCCTGGCAAGTCTAACAGGGTTCTCTCCCATTTCCTTTGAGAGTGGTTATAGACAAATCTTTCTACACAGCTGGGTGGAGCATGGGCGTTCCCAGCAGCCCTTGAATCTCTCATGTGCCTGAGTGATGTGTCTTCTGACATGCAACACTTTGTGCCCACAATAACAACACAGCTTTGTCCCTCCTTTATGGTATGGTGTAGGGAAAATGTAGCCAACAGACTTTTAGCAACTGCAGAACCTAAAACACGAGCAGCATCCCTTTCAATAGGTCTAATTTTTTGGAGGGTCAGTACAGGATCAAAAGTATTTTATGGCCAGTGGTGAGTAAAAGCACATGGAGAAGATTGACCAAACCAGCTACTGATTGGCTACAGAGGCTGCAGTGGCCTGGATTCAGAAATTCTGATGTCTCTACCTACACAAACTGGGTCACATCCAGGTTCTACAAGCAACTTAAATTCCAGCAATTGCAAATTACTCCACTTTTCTGTCTTTGTAATTTTATTTTAAATGAGAATTTCTCTGTGTTTTGCTACTTCTAAAGTGAAACCAAAGAGAAAAAATTAATCCTACAGCATCCTACTGAAACTTTACTCAAGCCAGGTGAAATATTTATGGATGCACTATCTTTCTGTTACTTGAACTAGGAGAAGAATTGACACCAGGCATGTGATTAGCATAAGCTAATAAGCATGAAGCACACACAGGTTTTCGTAGTTATTTGTTAACTTTAAGGAATACTGAGATTTATAAATCCTGGACCACATTTCCAGCTCTAAAAGGGAGAATATTTCAGCAGAACCAGACTTTTCTGCTGGTTTTTTTTTTTTTTCAAGAAGAGCCTTGATGTCTGACCTTCCATAGTCTGGGCCGTTCATAACTGTCTCTAGATACCAGATTCATTCTTGGCTGTGCTATCTCAGTCACAGTTCTGTTAACTCATTTTCTGAATGCTAGTCTTTCCTTTTCCTTCTAAAAGCAATAACTGAAATCCTTAGAAAGTCAGTTTGTAAGTCTATCTCCTACCAAAATCAATAGAATTAGTATGAATCAAGGGGGAATCAAGGGGGTTCTTTTTTCTTGATGGATTATTTAAAAGATAAATTCAGCTGGCAAATAGAAGCAAACATTTAACAGCACATCCAATTTTAAACATTTAGTTCCTGAGAATAGCCAAGAATTTTAATAAGAAAAAGATAAAGGTGAATGATAGAATCAGATAAAATGGAATAACAGGGTACTGAGATAATAATTCTGGCCTTATCATCTGAGGCTTTGTAATCATTGTTGATAAGAAAAAGCATTAGGAGCAAATTCAAAGCATTTCAGAAAACCTTTCCCAAAACTGATGTAGATCAATGCCAGTTACTCGGAGGGTAAACACAGAGTCTGTATTACTGATCCACCCTAACAAATCCAGCGGGAGATCAATTTGACCCAGATACATACAAACCTGGTATTTGTCAGAATCCACATGAACAGTTGTCCTCATGTTGTTCCAGCTGCATAACTAAGAATGTTTAGACTGCAAACCTTAGAAAAATTTACAGTATATCACAGATACAGTGCAATGTTCCTGAGACACTTTCTTTTCCAACAGACTTGGTTACTAAATGCTTGTATTTGCCAGATACTGTTATTGCTATTAATATTAATCATGCTTTTGCTGTGCATAAAGAACAGTAAAACATTTTATTAAGCACTTTGTACCCAGTAAATAGAAGTAGTGTCTTTGCCCACAGGTAATGCCTCCAATACCCATTCCTTTGGTTGCTTGCGTTAGCAACTATTCCCATTATCTACTGAACATAATTAGTATCACCTATTAAGAACTAATCCTACTGAAGCATTTGGTTGCATCCCTTTTCCAGTTCTATATATTCAGGAACAGCGCAATGCATCCTCCAGAGGTACAGCCTACATACATAAAAATTGTTCCTTTAAAAGCTACAAAATATTTTGTGGTTCCCAATGTTTTCTCCTTGAAGAAGAGAAGAAATAAAAAAAGAAGGATCCTTCAAAGTGTTGAGATTATGAATCTTCAGCCCACAAATCCACTTTGCCCTCCTCAACAATTGTATTGGAAAGTGTTTCTAAACGACCTCTTTAACAAGAAAGATTTATAGATTTTTGTGAGCACAGCAGGTGAATTACAAGAATTTGTTTTTAAGCAGAATTATTTATTATCATCCTTGAACTTGACATTACACTACTAACTGAAGATCAGGATTACTTATTTTTGCTGTTTGGTCACATGCAGTTATTTTTGTATTTCCCCATTATCTACCCCACCTCGGCTTTTCCTTTCAAACAAGTATAGTCAATTCAGATTATAAACACTAACAATTTAAGATGACAGAGTTCACTTCGATAAAAGAATTAGCTATTGCAAACTGTTACTAATTTTCTGCTTTGGCACATGTTCTGCAAGCTTTCATGGAGGCTTTAAGCTTAAATCTCTTCTATAAGCTCTGTAAAGCTTTAATTGGCTTTTTGACCATAAAATCCCCACAGTTTTTTTCCTCTTGCTTGATGGATTCAGTGGCTTTTAAGTCTAATTCAAGCTGCATTCTGCATTTTGTATGACTGCTGCTTTTATACACAGAACAGTCCAAAATTATCTTCATATACAAATATATAAACCAGGACTACTTCTCTGTGTCATCCAAAGAATTGCTAAAACTTCCTCGTGTTAGGTTTTGCAAGGTGGCTGCCTCTGCAAAGCACCCTGATCTCCTCTGCACAAATGGCCATTGCTCAGTATTTCCTGCAGCAAAGCTCAGGTCTGCAGGAACCATCAAGCCACACTGGCTGCAGACAAGCTGGATGTCAATCCCACTTGAATCAGCTTGCCAATGGCACTGCCTGCCCAGTTTGGTTGAATTGAAGTGTTTTAAGACACTGAGACTGTGTGCATGCCCCGTTGCCAGACAACTTCAATATTACTGCCATCGTTAATACCAAATCTGAAAGCAAAGGCACGACAAGAGGCGGGTAACCTGAGTAAGAATCCACAGGATGCTAGAAAAATGTTTTCACTTCATTTTACAGTCCCTCCTGATGGCTCATCTCCTGGGGGGGAGGCCCTTCCACCTCTTGGCAGACAGCAGACACCGCACCACGTCTCACACCACAGAAGAGCGCCTGACGCAGATCCTGGGGCTCTCGGACCCGAGGTCCCCAGCTCCACGGCTTTGCACAGCCTTCCTCTTCCTCACACATGCACAAACCCTCTCTGGCCTGGCTGCCAGCAGCAGGTCCTGGGCAACATCTGGTCTCTGACAGGTAATGGATTACTCTGGCCTGTGTCACCTGCTTGCTTTCAGAGCCAAGGCAAACAGGCTGTGCTGGGACATGGTGCAGCTTCTGCCGTGTGCAGATCTGCTTGTTCACCTTGAATTCCCCATGAGCTTTCTGGCAACGTTATTAAAATTACCAGGGAAACTGCTCTGATTGAAAATTAGCAGCAGCACCCCAGGTATGTCTGCACTCATGTGGATGTGAACGGATTATTTCTGCCGCTGAAGTATTTCCACTGTTAGGAAAAATCACAATTAATTACATCTGCTATTCAACATACAAGATCATTTATTTAAACCCACCTATGAATAATCTCATTTACCAACACCAGTTTTGCTTATCCCTGAATCACTTTCCTGCGAGCAGATGCCAGACACTTTATAAAAGAGTTTATGAGCCTACAGATTCAAGTCTAGAGGGAAAATCCTGCTGACTGGTCGTAAGAGAGAAATTGCTACAGCTGCTGAGCAGCATGTCCTTAAAATATTTGCTGTTCTCAATGCTGAAGGACAATGGGGTCTCAGACAGGTCCCAGACTTCAAATCAAACCTGCAGCACACAGGTACTGCTTTTGCAGTGCAGTTTGTTTAAGCAAATCAAAGGAGCTGGAGATGCTGCATCACACAGCAACAGAACAGTAATACAAAGATAAGAAAGAATATAGCAAGGGGGGAATGGGTGGACAAGGAAAAAGATGGCCTGGAGGTAGCTGAACAGCAAAGAAAACAAAGGCAGGAGAGGAGGCAAATGACTGAAAAAAACCAAAGAGTAGTGATTACACCTGCCTTTTGAAATTACTCCAGTTTTGAAAAATAATTTCTTTAATTTTTTTTTCATAGCCTTAAATTATATGAACAATTGTACTGCTCCAATTCTAGATAAACTTCTATAATAAAGGAGATTGAAAAGGCTCCTTCAGTTGAAATAAAGGAGATTGAAAATGGTTGTCCAATTTACAAAAAAAACCCCAATCTCTGTGGGCAAAACAGACACTGCTGAAATGTAACTCCCGTTATTATTCCTAAAGTCTCTCACAAACTGTTTTTGTACTTGAAATTAAGCATGTGTATAATTACTGCAGAATGAGAAGCTAAGTTCTTATTTTTTAATTTCACAAGATTTAGTTCCATCACAACAAAACAGCACAGCATTAAGAAAGGAAAGTAATCTTGACTTCCAGACTTGCAGCACAGTTATGATGAATTTCTGGAATACAGAGACATTTAAGAGCCTTTGAATGACTTCTGAATTCATGCTCAAACATATCGAGGAAAATTTCCAAAAGTATTTAAGTGACATGGAAGCACAAGTGACCTGGAAGCACAAGCCCCAGAACTCTCACCCAGACATGCAGAGGTGCAGGATACAACATAGCAATAGTGGTTACAAATACCACTCACAGCATTTACTTCCCATCTTTGCCTGTAATGTGTCCGGGATATGGATACTTGGGAAGCCCTGGAACTGCATTTTGTAGCTTAGACAAGCATTTAAAACCAAACATTAGTAGGAAAAAAACTTTCTCACAATCTGAAACTTTAGAAGAATCTATACAATCTGAGGCTTCCACAATTAGAAAAGTTAATCTATAGACATTGCACATTTCGGTTCACAAAACACAGAAAATAATGAACCTGCAAGGTTCTCATTTTTTAATCACAGTTTTGTCCAGGCTGTAAAAGTGTGTGGAAGGAATTCACTGGGAAAATAGAAAGAGCAGTTATGAAGCACAGACTTATGAAAATAACTGCATTGTGGGGCCAGGGATGAGTACTGATTTGAGAAGCCAGCTGTTAAGCACCAGCCAGAATATTAGGTAAATTATACTGCCATGTATATTTCTCCTTACCAGCAGAACTCTCACAAGGGAAAAAAACCAGTGGTATGATTTTTGTCTCACTCTGCCATGAATTAAAATGAAGAAGCCAACCTTAATATTTCAAAAGGGAAGAAGGAAGTTTTGGTACACCAAAGCTTTTCTGCACACACTACAGAACTACACAACTATAGCAAAATGTATTTTCAATACTGAATTTTCCTACATAATGAAACTATCATTTCCATTTCCTTCATATGAGAATAATTTTATGAATTTCCATTATTTTTTCACCATCTCATCACTCAAACTGTTCCTTGGGATTAAAGCCAGAGCAGAGGAATCTGGCATTACTCCTGTGAATTACTAGGCATCTGCTAAAGTTCACTCTCAATCCATCCCTATGCAGTGCCATAATTTCCCTATGTGATTACATACTTCTCTTTCCTGGTTCACTTGGCACCCCATACACAAATTGCTACACTAGAGAAAGCAGAAACAGTTGTCCAAACACCACCTGGGTTTGTGCTGTCTTGCCAATCCCTTGATGGGAAGGCTGGATGCTGTTCAACAAGCATAACTGCAAAGTCCTGGGTGCTGGTGGGAAAACCCAGTAACACTAATATGGAGTAAGCAGAATTTCTGTAGAAATGCAAGCAGTTGTGGATCATAAGGTGAAAAGAAGTCACTGAGACCATACTGCTGACTGGGATGTATAAGGAAGAGGAGAGGCCTGGAGACTCACTGGGTACATCTAGTACAGGTACACTCCGAGTGCTTTCCCTTATGGTGAGGCTATGGCCAGGGGGTGCCCCAGGCACAGGGAGTGACCCACCTGCAGCCTCCTCCAGCAACTGGACCCCCACATGAGGTGTGAGCTAATCACAGCAACCAGCATGCGCTTGACTGCTGCTTAAAGTGCCACACGGCCATGCAGCCCTGCAGCCTGAGCAGCAGCTGGGAAAGGAGCTCCAAACATTCAGCACAGGTAAGGCCACAGCTGGAGCAGCTGCCAACCACAATGTAGACACCTGGACAGAATCAGATGATCAGAAGTCAGGCAACAGTGACCTACAAAGAGAAGCCAAAGGGATGCAAAATACACAGAGGGGAGACAAGGATATTAACACCCTAACAAAACAGGAAAAGGTGCTGCAAGGAGGAAGGGAATAATAGTCTGCAATCCATGGGGGAAGAATAAAAAGTGAGCTTCAGTCACAGCCAGATAAATCCATGCTTGATGTTTGTGATTAACTATTCATCACCCTGACAGGTGTCTAATGACATGATAGCAAGCACAGGCATGGCCCAGTTAAATGCATTGACTCAAAGTCCAGTGAAGTTGCTACAGAGATGACTCCCCTTCCACACATTCTCCTTAGCAAGGCTGGCTACACAACCAGCAATTTGTGCAAGTGCTTCCATGGCAGATTGATCCTCCAGCTAAATGACCTTCTGTGAAGGTCAACAAGTCCAGAAAGAGGTTGATGTGTTCATCTGAGCAGAAACCTACATTAGTAGGAGGTGGTCTTCCATTTCAGACTACTGTCAGTGACAAGGAAGCATCAATGCTCCCCATCACTAGTGAAGAATAGTGTTCTCTGTTTGCTTTTTCTTCCCTGGTTGCTGGGCAACCACAGAATCTTTTACATCTGTAAATGCTGCAAATATCTTATTTTGAGCCATTTTAATATTCAGCCTGGTGAAGAGCTGATTCATCGTCACTTTTCTTCAGATGGCTATAATTAAGCTTTGCACTGTGGTGTATGTCTCTGGAGTTGGTAGCAGGTTGAAATTACAGTAGATGAAACAACAGTAGGAAAAAAACACAGGTTGGGCATCATTTGAAAGGGAACTGACATGTTGCTCATTCCTCATCCTCAGGTGGACCAAGCCTGTATCACAATGGCACTTCACAGAATGGGAATTCTTAGATAAATACGTGGAGTTCTTCTTCATGCTTAAGTTATTCTGTTTCTATTGGGAAAACATGTACAAGAGATTAATAAACATAAAGGGTATCTCACTGATGTAACAGTCATGATTAAAATTATTGGCACTGTAGGGCATGCATAATTTCCATTGTGTTTAATATCTCCCAGGCTCTCTTGAAAAAAAACAACAGACAAGCCCAATTAATAACCATGTGGATGTATACTTCTACCACTACATGGCACCAATTATCAGTTGCAGTGTTACACACTATCAATAACCTCACCTACAACACAGCTCCTCTACAACTTGTCAAAGTACTAACATGTTTTGCGGTGATCTTGCTGCAGGGATTTCACTATTTCCAGTTCTTTTTTCCACTGCGCTGCCTGCCCTACCACACAGCAGCAGAAGAGAATAGGCACCTGTGGCTCACTCATTCCCATGCAAAGCTTTGGTTTTAAGCATTTGAGCTGAAACAGCTGAACACTGAGGTGACACTGGTTTTGAGCAAAGAATGTGCACTGCAAATGGGACTGCGCTGAGGGGCTTTCACACTAACAACTCTTGCCAAGTCTGCCATAGGGTAGGAGGCTATGTGTGACAGCACCTAAAACTTGTGTGCATAACATGCCTGAGGTATGCCCTAAACCCCTCACAACTGCTCCACAAAGCTACAACAATCACTGGTTTGAAGAAGTGAGTGGAAGTCAGGGAAGTACAGGTTTTGTTTGGTTGCTTCCCTCAGGGCTACTGGGCACTTAGCTAATCAAATTGTGTTTATTTGGTTCTTTTGAAAGCCCCTTTCTGCACATTTATAGTTCTTGGTGTTGGCTGCTCTGAAACCAGGAGAATTCTACCACTTATGTTTATGGGAACAAAAGCAGATCAAAGCAAGAAACTGTAAGAACCATGGGCTTCCTTGTTAAGTTTTCCAAGATGATGCAGAACACCAAAGCTTCTTGACATTTTCCCTGCTATGTTGTTAGTATATGACAGGTCTTCTGCCTATAAGCCCACTGTAGCACACAATAATTCAGATTCACACAATCCACAAAAAAAAAATAAAAAAGCAAATGTTTCAAAACATCTCATACAGGGTATAAGAGAAAAAAAGATTCCAGGATGTGACCTCACTGACCTACATGAAACATTAGTACACCAAAACCTTACCGAAGGAAGATATGTTGACCTTAGGAGAAAGAGAAACAAATGGAGTAAGATTCAAGCAAAATATTTCCTAAAATTATTTCCAAATCATTTTTAAAACATAAAATCTAATTTCCCCAAAGGATAGGAAGATAAAAAATAGGCATACATAATGACTGCATGAAAAAGTCAGTTTTATGTGATCTCAGTTGATTGACCTTAGAATTCTCCACTATTGTATTTCATTCTAATTACAATCATGCACAACAGATTCTCTTTTAAAGGAAAGCTGACATTTTAAAACACAACTAAAAGTGCAGCTTTGATATTGCATTAAAAACTAAAGCCATTGATAAGGAATATATTTTAGCTGAAAACTAAAAATTTTATTTTAAAACTTCTTCAGAAAGGAGAAAGTCTGATAGACAGATTACCTCAAAAAAACCCAAACATGAATGGTTTTGACTATGCCCTTAATTTGTCTAAGCAATGATTTCTGATGCAACTCACAAGATTAGAGATTATGACATCTTTGATAGAATACTTGAATATCTTAAGAGCACCTGGACTGCCTAGTATATACAGCAATATTCTTCTATTAGGAAGTGAGCTAAAGTGATTGGGAGTCTTTGCAACGTTGCAGTAAGAATAATATCTGCCGTCAACCTCAGGACAAAGAGGTATGACATCAGTCATGATTATGGGTAAAAACTCATTATTCATTAACTAAATGACCTGGAAAACAAAGCAAGCTTAGCTATTTGCAGCAAGTGTGTAGAGACTTACTCTTTTCTTGAGTTGCTCAGGCTTTCAATGTCCTTGATCCATTTCAGCCCATGTCACCTGGATATAAATCTCTCCTAGCTTCTACTCCTCACACTGCCTTGCAATAACTTACAAGATTCTGTAGAAGGTACAGCTTATTTATGTGCCTGCAAACAGAGCAGGATGTATTTTTAAAAAATGCCATTGGTAGTACACATTAACTCCTTCAGGCAATTTCCTGCACAGTGAAGGTTCGGTAGCTGCATTACAAGTGATGTGGTGACTGCTAACAAACCAAAGATGTACAACCCCAGAAAGACCTCCCCAAGCATATTCTTCCAGAAGGTCTGATGCTTCACAGCCAGTAAAGCACATCAAATATGGTCCTGAGTGTGTTTGTCTCAGGCAATGCTGATTCTGATAATCTATGTAGAAAACAGCAGAATCATTGTCCTTTTACTGTTTCCAGAGACATGAATGCTAAATAAAGCATGTGTTGTGTTTCTGCCCCTTCTTTTATTTCTTAAGCTAAATACTGTATTAATTTCTGACATTCTTCTCTTAACACATGGCCCCCTCCAGCCACCTAATACAAAATATATTTTTTTCCTTTGGGTTCACTCAAGTTTGACAATATACCAAGGAGATGGCACTCAGAACCAAACTAAGTATATATGCAGTTCAATTCCCTCATTGCCTCAATTGCCTTTTCGCCAGGACAGGATGATGATGCATGAAAAGCCACATTTTCCTCTATCAGTATATCCCATTATAAATTCATGTCTACAGTATTTTTCTTACTGTCAGATGGCCCTCAGTACCGCTATGTCATGGGCATTTTCTCTTTCTAACAAACACTTATGTTAAAAAATCTCTTTTTGAAACTGTATGAAGTGAAACTCTCACAAGTGTGGATGTGACTTGTCAACTTTCCAAATTCAGCATTTACTTCTGTCCATATTTCTAAACTGTTTGGGTATTTTTATATTACTTACTGTCCCTACCAATGTTCTGTAGAGTTAGTGTTAAAAGTGTAGCTGTATTAGCAGTATATTACTTTCTCCAATAATTCTTCTCCCCCTTTAAGCAGAGATGCTGTGCTAAATTTCAGATTAATGAAAAGATACCATTCATTTTAAGACAGGTTTCCCTATCTTTCTGTATCATATCCACCAGAGAACAACTAACACTTTTGCTCTTTTAAAACTGTGGCTCTTACAGCATTAATCATATTCTGTTAACTAATTAGGTTATCACCTTCACAGGTACCAATGTAGTAAGATTAAAAAAGAAAACAAACCACGAACAAACAACAAAACACTAAATAAACAAAAAAACCCATTATACAAATTCTAGCAAAACCCAATTTTTCAATAGCATAACCTGACTGTGCCACAGAACTACATCCTCCACATCCCCTTGGCCTATTCATATTAAAAGCATGTTAAGTTATGAAAAATAAACAATTCCTTTACATTATTTGAAGCAGATTATTTCATTAGTTCTAAAACTTAATTACAGAAGTTCTACAGAATAGTTTGCGTGGGCATCTGATAAATATTCAATTAAGCAATGTTATTAAAACCCGAAACTGTGAAGAACAGCACTGCTGGCAAAGCATAGTGGTACCAGCAGTCCTATGCAGCAAATCTGTCATTTGGAACCCAGAACTTGACAAGCAGGTCAGACCTTCTGGCTGCATTAACAGCACAGATGTATTGAGACTACAGGTTACAACACGCCAAGCCAGATGCGGGTTCTGAAGGAAAGACAAGCAGGGAGACTGAAAAAGAAGAGTGGACATAATGCACAAGATCCACTAGGATCAAGAGCACTGATTTAGGCACATACCTAACTTCTTCCAGAACAAAATTGCTTTATGCATATAACATTGACTCCAGAATAAAAACCCCCAAAATAACAACAACGATACTACTGTCTAGTAAGCAATAAGTTTTAAGGCATTAAAGGAAAAACATAAGGAAGAACTGAGGTTATTCTAAGAGAAAAATAAGGAAAAGCAATAGACAGGAATTTCCAGGGGAAAGTCTAAATGAAAGTTTATTTTTAATAGATCACCCAAAACTTCTGTTAGAATTAGAGATGATTATGTCTTCCCCTGTTAATTAAAAAGAGACCTTGTATCCTAGGTATCCATGTACCTGACGAAAATGAAATTACAGATGCTTTACATAAGAGAGAAACATGCAGAGGCAGTCAAATAGGAGGTGCTAGGAAAAATTCAAAATGTAGCAACAGAGCAGAAATATTAAAAAAGGAAAAAGAAAAAAAAAGTCAGATAAACCTAGTTACAGTTAATTTATTGTAGCAACCAAGGGAACAAATGACAAATAATTTAATGAGAAAATATAGAAGTTAACTAGATACAACTGTTCTATGGCATTTTTTTCTTTTCCTATTAAATACAATAATGTAATAATTTATACCTAAGCAGTATAGAAAAATTGAAGATAAGCCACATAGTTAAATATACTTAAGCAATCACCAGGAATATTGATAACTTCTCCCAAACTGTAACATTCCTTTCAACAGAAATCAAACTTTTCTTGCTGTTCACAAAGCATTGCAGTGATGTGTCCAAACAAGGGCTTTGTTTGCTAAAATTTACTGCTTTAGCCAACAAACAGGATTAGTAGGGTCTCAAAATTCCAGAAAAAGCCAGAATGAAATAAGGTATTTGACCTGAAAAACAGCATTGAATGCTATCCACACTTACCTACAGAACTAATCTTACGAAAGGAAGGAAAAATAATAGTAATACCAATAAAAAAGAAATCACCTGCACAAGCTGGAATGAAAGGAAAACATTTTCAGATACTGACAAGAAGAACCTATAAGATTGCTAACACGGCAAAAAGCAAGCAAACAAAAAAAAGCTGGTGTCTTTTATTCTCTCTGTACAAAGAATGAAGGATGCTTAAAAGGAGGTGTTAAATGAAAGATATGAAGAGTGTTTCTCCTCATGTTAAATAACTGTAGATTCCTCAGGTTTAGATGGATAACTGAAAAACAATGAACATGTGGAATCATAACAGAATAAAGCACAGTGGCTTCTGACTTGGTGTGTTCTCATTAAAGACAAAGGATGTTAAGTCAGGTTACTTAAAATTCTTTATTTTTCATTTCTGCTTAAACCTGTTTAATATAAACTCATGAGAATGGATGGGATAAGCTCACTCTGTGAACAAATTCTTGCAGTACTTCAGAGGATCCTTCAATCAAAACAACCAGCCTTGATCTTCCTGGCCATTTCTTCATAGAGAGGAAGACAAAAAGCCCACAAAACCAACAAACAAACAAAAGAAAGGAGCAGAAGATTAAAGAAATCCTGAACTGATTTCTTTTTGAGATGGAGATGTTATGAGGGTTGGAAGGTATACAAGTAAAACCTGTTTTTTCCTTGGACTTCACTGTTAACTCTTAAATCCAGTAATTTTCACCCATGGAAGGTCAGGCAGGACCATGCATAGAGACAAGTATTCAAGAGAAGGGAAAGGACTTTAACTCGCTTGACTCCAGTTTAACCAGAAGACAGAAGACTATAGTTTAAATGAACAAGGCTGGCAGAGGGTGTTAGTGTGGAGGCTAAGACGGCAATCCCCCATCAGCATTCCCACTGCTGGCTCCAGGAGATGAGTGGTGCCCTGGCTCTGACAACCATTTTCTCTATCTCAAGAAGCCCACAGAGAGGCAAAGTCTCCTCAACCGCTGTCACACCCAGCTCTAGTAGCAACATCAACCTCTGCCCTGTGAGTCTGCCTGCATATGGTCCACACTCCTCCTCAGTGGGCTGCATGAACTCCTGAGAGCTCCCTCTGAACAGCTCTGTGGAAACACCTCTGTATGACCATGCTCTGCTCACATCATTTCCTTTTTCTTATGTCCCACCTGGACAGGAACTGATGCCTCAGCCCCAGCAGGCAGCCCATATGGCACCAAAGTGGGCCAGCACGTGCCCTGGGGTACCTCCACAGCCCTGGGGGACAGGAATGGAAGAGTGCCTCCATGGGGCAGTTGCCCAAGTACGTTCACAGTACAGGTGATGGGAGCTCTGAGAGAAACCCCTTCAGTGCCCAAAGTGAGCCCTCAGCACATGGGCACCAGGCTGTAGCCTCTCTGCCAGCTGTTCCACAGAGTCCCAGCCACTCTTTTCATCTCCCAGTTGGCTCTTTTCCCCTTACACTCCTATAAATCCACTCTTCTTCTGAGGTCCCATCACACTGTGGGCCTTCCAGGAGAACTGCTAGAGGTGGAAGGTGCTAGGACATGTCCAGAGAAGGGCAACAGAGCTTGTGAAGGATCTAGAGCACAAGCCTTATGAGAAGAGGATGAGGGAACTGGGATTTTTTTAGACTGGAGAAAAGGAGGCTCAAGAGGAACCTAGAGAGCTAGTACATCTTTAAAAAACAAACAAACAACAAAATCAAAATCACATACTGCACCTTCATTCACGGAGTAGAAAAGAAGATTCTTATTTTAATATGATCTTCAGCTTCCAAGCTTACTCATTTGATTTATTCCATCAAGAGAAAATTCTTTCCACTCCTCCAGAATAGATTACAAATACCAAAAGTGGGCTCAGCCATTCAAAAAATGCAGTCCTGGTTAAACAACAAGGGACTGCTACCTCTCTCGCTTTTGACATTTCTTAACACTTCAGGAGCAAACAAAGCTGTTACACTGATCAGTTTTAGAAACTCACTTGGAATTATCTGAATAGATTATAATGTATTTACTTAGTCATAAAGTCCACAGATTTTCAAAATTAGGCTTTACTTACGAGACTTCTTCATAGCCCTTTTAATAATGTTATATATTTATCTATCTACATAAAAAAAATTTACTGCAGTTTGCCATGCCCATCACTAACAATTCTAAGATTGAAACAAAAGCCCATTCTGCTGGAGTTGAGGAATGATTTAATTTCATTTAAGAATGTGAGGCAATTCAGTAAACTTCAAAAGGTGCGAGTGAGATGCATAATACACAGCCTCAAAAAAAAAAAAAGGGAAATGTCAGCCTTCAGCATTCAGGATTTTGCAAACCTTATTCTTGTTGTAAACAGAGAAAAATGCCATGCAATGCTACTAATCAAACAAGTCTGCTCATTTTGTCCAGACCACTGGAATCTCCCACCCTCAGCTGCTACATCACAATACTTCTGAATTGAAACATAATTTCATCAGTTTATAAATTGCTTCACCAGACATATCCCTCCCCACAAAGACCACCATGCAGTGAAAAATATCTGTTTCCACTGTATCATACAGAAGATAGTTAAGCCTGATAGAACAAGAGGGAACACCTTCATTGCAGATGTCATCATATTGCAGAAGCATCAACACCAAGAACAGAAATTCTCTCAGAGGTTCATTCCTGGTGCAGTATGCTCCCTTTCTTGTGCAATGCATGGAAGAATTAAATAATGGGAAAAATCATACAGGAGGGAGATATCAGCCACAGTAACCAGACAGGGAAGAGGCCATCACTCAAGCAGTTCACTTCCCTCACTGGGTTGTCACCATTTCCTGCACATATCTGTTGACAGATCAACTCACCAGGTGTTAAGAAAAATCACGGCCAAGAACAGTGCTGAATGTCATTCCCTTCCTCTTGAACTTACATTCAGAGATGACTTTAGTTTGCTTATAACAAAATAAGACTATTGTCTATCCCAGCTCTAGTCACTTCCTATCTCAGCCTGTTCTGCACAAGGCTTGACACTGTTGATTTATGTTCCTGCACTTCACATTTCCACCCTGGGAAAGAACACAACTTGTCAAATACTTCTTGGTAATTAACATGATGTAATCTTTCTGAATGCATTAGTCACCTTGGAATTGGTGAAAAAAAGATTTAAAATAATCTGTAAAAGATCCAAGTTGTGGAGCAGAGTGTACCTGAAAGATCCAAGCTGCCCCTGGTCTGAGGTCACTCACCTCACAGTGTGATTATTACAGGTCGCCCAAGCTGGCATGTAAAGGTCCAAAACTACCCTGCAGGACATATGTGGAAAGAGAATAGCATTCTTCTTTGAGTCATTTTCTAACAAACTTCTACAGCAAATCCAAACACCCCGTCTCATATTTATAGATGTTATAAACAGGAAAGTTCTCTCAATTACCTTTTTCTGTTAAAGAAAAGAAAAACATTTATGCAACTAATACAGATGTCTTTTTTCCAGCAGAACTGGGAGAACCCAAATGCTTTGTCTCACTCCATGAGCTAGTTCCCATTAAATAATAAACCACACACAGTCCCTCCTTCCCAGCCATGTCACAGCGTATGTCACTCGACTGGTTTGCAGGTCTGCAGCCTCCCCGTCTCAGACAAGAAACACACCAATCCTTGGCATTACACTCAGTGGGCATAACTAATTAATATTTATATTGTGGTAACATTCAGAATCCATCTACACTGGGACCATCAGTATCAGCAACAGAACTATTATTTAGAGCACCTTTTCCCCAATAGTACAAAATAAACAGGATCAAAAGAGGGTATAACAAGGGAACAAACAGAACTGGTCTGGGGAGGAAACACAGTGGCAAAAATCACAAACTGTACCTTATGCCTGGACCAGCTGGGAGCAATATTCAAAAATAATACCTGTCATCAGGTTAGAGGTCTTGTTAGATAGCATATAGGAAAAACTTTCAAGAGGTGGTTCCAGTATGTGAAAAAACCGAGCATGAGAGAAAGGCTTTAGGTATAATATGCTAAATACATTTGAAAACATAACAATAACTGAAAATCTGAACTCCATTAAAGTCAAAGTTGCACAAGAATGATACTGTGAAACAGAATAAGTGAATTTTTACTTATACTTTACATTCAAAGATCTTTTGCACTTTTCAACAGTTATAAGTATGTGACCAGCTGCTTTTTACTCAATGGGGATGAATGCCCATGCAATTGAACTGTACTTATACTTTTGCAAAAGCCTTCCGGTTTCAGAAAAAAATACACATAATTTAATTTGAGAAACAGACCAAGAAGAAAGTAAGTCTATCTTCTGATGATACTTATGAAAATTAAAAATTACTTTTTTCATCTTCCTGTCCTTCACCAAAACTGTGTGGAATGTCTAGGCATCAGCGAAGCTACTTTGTATACTTTTAAGACATAGAAATATTTTAGGTTATACTCCTTTATCTGGTTCACCTGCTTGTGTTCCCATTTCAGACAAGTTTGTTTCCTAAGACACATGGCATAAGGGGGAATGACATCATGTTCTGATATTTTTTCACTGTAACTTTGGTAGCTAGGCATTTTTACTGCTTAGCAAAACTTCATTTCATGATCAGCTTGCTGTTATTATTCAATCCTGTTTTACCTTGTCAGGTGTTTAAGAATTCTGAAGTAAATCAATAAAGTCCACTGAAATTTGCATGGCCAAAGAGAATCATTCCATATAATTTATCATAACTGGCACAGTATATTCTATTTTGCAGTTTAAATATACATAGGCAAGCTGTTAGATTATTTTAAGATGCTATCTGAACCTGTAAGACACCACCTGCCAAAACATTCAAAACCTGAATTTAAATATGTGAACTCCTATTTTTATCAGCTAACTCTAAGGGATCAGGGGAAAAAAAAAAAAAAAGAGCCTCACAAAAAACTAACAGCAACTTTCTGGAGAGGTTCTCTCATAGTACCTTCTCTGACCCACCTAACCTTGCTTTCTCTTGAAAACTAAATAACAATTAGATGGAACTTTGAAAACTAAATAACAATTAGATGGAACTTAACTCAGAGCAACCAGGGCAATTCCCGTATTTCTATCCTCAAGTAACAGGAGTTACTGGAAAGAAGTGGTGTAAGAGGTAATGAGCTATGTCTAGGTGTTAGAAAGTCGAAATTAGCAGGAGTGTACCAGAATAAGCACATCTGATTTGGGTATGGCGGTGTAACTGTGGTGTCTTCTGGTTACAGTACCCTGTCTGTGGACCCTAAACCTTACTGAATAAGAAGTCATTTAAAAAATTCAAACCTTCTCATTATAACTGTATTGTCATATTATTTCAAATTATACTTTTATCCACCACCTGCTCAACATCATGCGTCATGGACAACATAAAAATTTACAGTATTTTGAAATAAATTTTCAATGCACATTTCAATTTCTAAATAAAAAAGAAATCTGCCTCTGAATTCCACTGAACACCCAAAACAGAGATCTTAGTACACTGTGGTTGCTTACAGACTTCTTAGCAGAACAGCTTAGTCATAGGAAAATAGCATAAATTTCTTTCCTAATGCCTTCCCTCTGTTTTTCCCTAAAGAGGTTTGTCTTGTTTCTTCTGGCCAGGTAAAAAGCATAGTACATAGACTTTCTGTCAAACTCCCTTACTAATTTTTCCATTTCTCTATGAACACCACTCAAGGAGTGCTCTATGCAGGTTGAAATAACTGGTTGTCAGACTACAATATTCATTGCTGCAACTGTAGAAAAGGCTAAATTAAGACTTTTGCAAAATGCCTTAGATGAACAAATCCATAGCTGGGATAGAGACAATAAATTCAGTGCAAAACGAATGGGCTTTATACAAGTGAACAAATTAAATTATTAGAAAGGGAGGGGGGAAATGAATTGCAAGAACAATCAGTCAACATAAAGAAACCATCCAAATGTGTCAGTGGGGATCACTACATAATGTTCTCTTGTGGTCCTTGCTCTGATAAAACTTAACTGTTTCTGTTCAGGGACACATATTTCACCAAGGTAACACTAAAAGCCCAACAGCACTGGCTGCTAACACTGCACACACATGCGCTTGGTTTGCATGTGTGTGAATCATATTTATATTTAAATCAATGAAAAGCACAGAGCACTGTAACATCAGGATTAAAATTTTGATTTGGATATGTGGAATATTGCATATGAGCAGGCTCAGCCACCATGCAAAGGAGGGAGAGAGAACTGTGGATTCCAGTGTTACTTTGCCAAGAACAATTTATCTGGAAAGGAAGGGTACCTTTTTCAGACAACTTCCCAGTACAAACCACTTCTAGAGCACAGACCACATAAATATATTAATCCATTCCCTGTATTCCTGTTATCCTGGACTGATACAAGTCTAAACAATGTCTGTAGACAATAATAGGTAGACCCTGCTGCTTGTTCTAAGACCCCTCAATTGTACCGCATTGCCCCCAAAATCTACTTTCAATGGAAGATGTCTCTCTTTTCTACCCCTTATCAGGAACAGCTGAATTTGCTGGCCAACAAATTCCAAAGTCACGAAACAATACAAGGTGAGAAAAAAGCATAACCAAGATCTGACCGCTACTTTTGTTTATTATAGATGCTTAGGATATAGTAAAGAGAGAAGGAAATGTTTAAACTCAAGGAATCTTCTTAACATTCTCTCTAAGAATTTATATGGCTATATGCAAAGGTAATTTTTGACTGATACTAGACTGCGTGGGTTTCTTTCATTTGGTTATTTCAGATAAAGTTGCTTTTTTCTTTCTGCCTACATACAAAAAATAAGAGTACAGTTGACACATAGCCCTGCTAGTACTCACCTTCTACACAAAACTTGTTCAGGGTGCAATCAGTTCATGTGTTAATGTTTGAGCTCATAATCTATTTATATAAGAGTATAAGAAACGTATAAAGATACCAGAAACCTTGACACTTCTGAGATTTTCGACGGAAGAGAAGCCTAGTTTTCCCCCCAGTTCTAGCTCTTCAGACCTGTTTGAAACTTTCATGACCTCTCCCATGCCTTTGCTATTCTTCAGTGTCTTTCTTATCCTATTTAGCTCCTTACAAGTTTTCACAGAGCTCACATCAGATGCAAATTTGGCTGCCCGCAACCCAATGCTCCATATGGCATCTCACCCACGTACTCTTACACTTCCATAAAAGTCTCTTTCACTTTGTGTTTTATTTTGCTTTAATTTTTTACTTAGTGAATTGATTCAGTGTGTTTTCCTTAGATTTCCATATTTTATCCCTGTTGCTCTGTTACTGCCAAAATCACTTTCGTTAACTGCCATATATATGCACATGGATAGTCCAGCACATCATGACTATCAAAACCAGAACTCAGGTGAGTTATGTGACATTTGTTGTGTGGACTGACATTTCTCATTTTGCCTGCAGGAGCTGTGAAGGAAGGCCAGACAGTTTGTCCAGCTCTGCAGAAAATGCTGGTTTAAAGGAGGCAGAGGGCTTCAATACAATTTACTAACATTTCATTCTCAGAGATGACTGGCTACACACAAACAGATTGGGACATGTATTCCTCTGCAGGACAGATACTACTTTACATTAATAATATTTGTACTGATGCCCAGGAGTTGTACAAATCCTGTCATGAAGCAACTTGAAACTCCATCTCTATTTAGAAACCTATTTTCACTCATTTTAAACATTAAAATTAACTGGTATAAGTCATGGTTTACCAGCCTCCCCCTTTGCCATTTTTCCCCAAATGCTTTGAGAACTGCCTTTCTAGAACTGGTCACCTTATATCTTTGGGTTTCCCACAGAAAATTCAGAACATATTAGCAGTTTTTATTTTTAGCACATCAGTGTCCAGAATGTTGTTAGTGTTTCTTAATTTCCTTTTCTTTTAGGTCTGGTCTTTATCTATACATGACCAGTACTGCAGCCGGCTGCTAGAAAATGAAAGAGACCTCGCCACGACAGATAAGAAACCTAAACAGGAGAGGAAAAAAAAATCATCAGTAATGAAGAGAAAAGACAAATGAAGTGGTAAACAGGGTCAAGAGTGCAGAAAGGAAGAAGTTGAGGGCTTTGAGTAAGAGAATGACCTGGCTGGAGAACAGAAAGCAACCATACAGCTTCCCACAGGACACCTCCCAGCAGGTAAGATTAATTTCTCTCCCTCTCCCCCCACTCTCTTTGTTCAAATTGCAGCTGAACACTCGCAAATAAAGTGTGGTTATTAGCAGCTGCTTAAAGATGGCTGTCCCTTGCAATGTTTATATAGAACAAGAAGGGTTGTGCTCTATATGAGACTATAAATCTTGTACAGTCTACAAGTCTGTAAGATTCGTGTGTAACAAAATCTTTTCTTTCCAAAAACCTGACCCACAAGAAAACCCCAAACAAACAGAAGACCTCAAAACAAACCAAACAAAACAAAAACACCAGGGAAAAGTAGCTACAGTTTCTTGTCACCTGCCGCATTTGGGATCCAGGGCATCCAAACCATAATTGTTTTTCAGAGAGACATTTGAAAATTTAATGCTGTTTCCCCCAAACCCTACAACTGCTAATTGCCTTTACTTGCCTTTTCCAAGCTACTTATTTTAAGCTGTATTCTACAAGCTTGTACTGCTTAATTAGTACTTTACTTCACTAAAGTAAACGGAGAACCAATGTAAATAAAATGAATGATGTATTTGGTTTGAAGAGGATTTTACGCTTCAGGAAATGGTGCTTCTTGCAAACAAGGTATCAAAGACTAAAGTTCTCAACACATTGCAACAATGTCAATTGCTCACTCAGAATTATTACCTGAAGAAATACATTTTTCTGAAATATCCATCAAAACACTAATTTATACAGATTCTAACTTGCATTAAATAAACCACAAACAAACCCTGTCACAAGAATTTTTCCTTATAGACAGACCTTTGTGTCAAGCTAAATTGCTCAGCATATGCAAATTACTTCGGATTATATTACATTCTGTAAAAATGACAAGATCAGACTGTTGCAAAAAATTAAAGCACAGATCAGTGATTATGTTGAAAAGGACAAGATGACTAAGAGAACTCAAGTATTTTGACAGTGCATGGAATTATTTATATTTGCAGCAAAAAAAAATATTTGGTCTGTTCACACACAAATTTACTTTATATATGAGAGTAATGATGCAGTCTTCTAGATAGCTATAATTAACATAGACAAATAAAATAATATTTTATGATGTGAAGAATATTAAATTAATATTTTCAAAAAAGTTCTACAGTCACTGTTGGCTAAAACCAACTACTTGGGGCAATACAAACAATTAGTATCCTCAAACCTAATATATACAAATAATTTTAGTCACACAGCTTCTGCACAGCTTAAGTTACTCATATGTAATTTTACAGGCTTGAAACTTGTGTGTCAAGTAGTTGCAGTGACATTTCCATGCAACTCAGTCCAACGAAATACAGCTTCCTCATTATTTAACTGAATAAAACCACTAAAGACCTATTTTCCAATTGCAAAGCAGATGCACAATGCTGTAATTACACCCATGGGTGTTTTCAGCTATTATTTTGGTTACTGGATAAGGTCCTTAATATTTTAATGGTGTAACATTAGCATAAAAAATTTATGAGAGATGAAGAGTAGGAAAAAATAGAACAATTTCAGACAGGACCTACCATGGTCATCTAGTCCAACTGCCAGCTTCAGGGCTGACCAAAAGTTAATGCATATTATTAAGGGCTTTGTCCAAATGCTTCTTCAATGCCGACGTGCCTGAAACATTACCTTATCATAACTAACATAATGTTTAAATTTCATTCATTAGTTAATCCCAAAAGCTTGTAAATGCAAAATTGAGATATATTATTTGAATTATGTAATGGTTGAGATATTGCTCTAATTTTAACACTAAAAAAAAAAAAATCTAATGAAATCATCCGTATGAGATGACAGAATAATTCAGCCTATTGGGAAATAAATCAACAGCAACAAAAATACCAAGAAAGATCAGACTTGCAAGGTTGGTTATTGAACTTTGTCAGTGAAATTCACCAGCTTCAACACTGAGCTGAGATTTATATAACTACATATCTTTTAGTTAAATCAGCTGCCATTACACAAAGCAAATTACAGTGCAAGTGTTTCAACCTTGAACTAACTGAGAGCTATAGATATCAAGTAGAAGAAGCCTTTCTGCAAGGTGCTGATTTTGTTGTACCTTCCAATTATTCTACAATGCAAGTAATTCAGCTAGACCACTTAATACCCAGGGTATTTTATGCCTCTTGATCTTGATCTCTTATTTCTCTGGTACAATTCCTACAACTGGGCATGCAACTTTGCATAGGTTCTACAACCTTCCCTCCAAAAAAGTGTTTCAAGATCGTAATTATCTCAACATTTGAGGTTGTTTTGCCTCTTCCTGCTTTGAACTGCTTCAGAGAGAAAGGCAGTTTCATTGCTCCCATGCTGTCCTCAGCCAGCATAAATAAGAAGGATAATTTTCTTATAGGTAATTGGAGGATCAAAAACACCAACTGTCTGATCACCTTCACATGGGAAAAAAAGTGAAGGAAACAAGAATTCACTAGACGTTCACAAGGGGAATGATCTTGGCTGGAAGGGAATTTTCTATACATGTTTACATCAATAGATAGTTACAACACAAATGCTCTCAGCTGGAAGCTGGGACCAGATCCAGCCACTCTGCACTTCCATTTGAAAAGTGTAGAATATGTTCAAATAGCAAAAGAGACTCTAGCCTTGTGATATAGCATGTTGTGTTTGTAAAAATACTTTGGTGAGCATGCTCTGGGACTCTCTGGAGGTTTAAGAGTGTCCAAGCTAACCAAACTGCACAGCTTTCACAAACTTACTACAGAGTCAGACCAGAACCCTCAATTTCCTTCAGGACTGCAGTATTCCTTCATGGTTTTAGTTAGGCAAAATTCCTCTTAGCTTCTATCAGTTTTACCAACATGAAGATGGAACAATTTTGGCCTTTGAAAATAAAGAGATAAGAGGTTAATGCACTAGCTCAAACAGCTTCATAAGATAGATTTTAAACTTTACCACGGAGTTTCTCCAAGCCACATCCTGCCCATCACACATACGGCTTTGTAGTGGGATAATTTAACAATAACAACAGCAAAAACAAAAACCTAAGCTGAATGTACAACGTTTTGTTATCTCTAGCATTTCAAATTTCTCCAAGAACACTGTATTTCCATCCCACTGTACACTGTCCTTTGTTTACATTTGCAAAGAGTTCCGGGTTTATATGTTCTTATTCCTCACCTGAGTCAGGGCTGTCAAAACCTAACTGGCTTCCAAACTGCTGCTTATACAAATGATGAACTGGAGTGCCTTTCTTTTACTGCTTTAAAAGGCTTCTGCCTCAGACCCATTCACTGACCCCCACTCTAGTACAGGCAGATTGTTTGTCTTAATCTGAAGTGGAAAGACACAAACCAAGTTTTATTATTTAGTAAAAATGCAGGAGTTTGGGCTTAGGGCAATAGATTTTCTATTGGTAACAGAGCTGTTTAAGGACCTTTTTCTCCTCTACTGTTGCTTCTATAGCATGCCCTGCTAGAAGTCTCAATCCATTACTCCTAACCTAAAACTGTAAACCACTGTATATATGTTCACTCTGCTTTCAGCACCTGGGCTCTGGTAGTCAGCTTTCTAGGCAGGGGGAAGAAAGAGTGGTCTCTTCTCAATTTCTGTAGAGGCTTTCTACTCCTGTTGGGACAAGCTATTAAGTACTAACTCAACACTAAAAGATTAAAGAAATTTAAAATTGCGCATCTATTAAAAGAAATAATTATTCTATAATTTAAATTGAGCTCCTCAGTAGTGCTCGGGAACATATAATAAAGAGCATGTATGGGTAGGTGTAATTGGAGGCTGTTGCCTTAGGAACAAATGTTCAGCATACAAAGCAGGAAGCCTGCTTAAAAGGCAAACTCAAAGACTTAAGCCTGGTAGGTGAAACCTGGCTTGACTGAAGTCACTGAGGAAAGTGCCATGGGCTTGGTTGGAGTCAGGGATTCATCCCAACAGCTTTACTAATTCTCTCATTATTATCAGTGCAGAACTAAATAAGACATTAAAAAGTGCTGCACTGGAGATGCATTTCCCTGTTTCCCTTGTCCAGTAAGCTCATCACTCTTATGACTAGAAAGTCATAAGAGTTTAGGCTAATACTCTAAAGATTCTAGTTTCAGTACCACTTCAAGTGGTATTTTCATTATATAGACAAGAGATATTGTGCCTTTAGAGAAATGTTATTGTAAGGTGTAAAAGAATTTGACATGTAGAGATAAAACACTGGTATATGAGAATAATTTTCAAGTAATATTAATAGCAAAGATTCCTATAAAGATGCTATGTAGAAATAAATATAGAATAGCTAATATTGTTTGCCACAATTATTTCCAGTGAGATCCAGTTTTTACTACGTAGATATCAGCAACAGAAAGCACAAAGTATTGTTCCCAGTACAAGACATGTTTCTTGTCCATGCATTTCTCTACAAAGAAATTACTCATCCATGCTTCTATGATTTACTCTCTTTTTTGTTTCCATTTGGAGAAGTATTATAAAATGCAAAACTACTTCTCACTCTGGGTGAAGTCAGAACGCATCTACAGCCCTCTACCTCTTGAAATCACTATTTGAATCAGACAAGTAGTCTCCTACAATTATTAAACTACACATTACTAAGCTGTAAAGTTTGAAAGCAAGTTGCCTTTGAAACAAGAAAAGCAAATAAATAAGTTATTTATTAAATAAGTTGCTAACAAATAAGACTTCCTAAGGACTGTGAAGTAATTTTATGAACTGGAACCAGAGATCCAGTTCCACACTGCACCCTCTAAGAGGATCTTCATAAGTCTTACAAGCCAACATCACTGGGAAGGCAGTCATTTAAGATATCTTTGTGCACTCTTCATATATTCTCCCAAAATAACCAGGCAAGCAGGAGAAACCATGCAGGAGTCAGATAGCCTCCTGAAATCCCTAAAGCCATGCACAGAGTAGCTCTATTCCTTCATGCTAACCTAGTTTTCATTCCAACTCATGTAACTTCCCAGACTGATAAAGAGGATTTTACTTCCCATATATTGGAAGAAAGTTCACGTGGCTGTGTGTAGGAGCCCCATGATATACCTACATTAATAACTGAATGTGGGCTTATGTTCATTTCCAAGTCAAGACCCATCTGTCATTCCCATGTCTATCGAGAAAACTTAAATCATTTTTGAATTCCTGAATGCACCAGAATTCTTGTCTGGGCATAATCTCTGGCTTGCATGAAACCCGAGTTCCCAAATTCAGGCCCATGGAATACACTTGCAATGTATGTAAGAAATAGCTGACATATAAGTCCTGAAAAACAGAGGCTTCTAGTCACAACATATTATGTAGAAGTGTCAGGAAGCCAAATCTGCTAAAAAAAAAAAAATAGCCTTTTCTGCTCTTTTCTCACTCCTCTTGCTCAAACTGAAAGTGATCAAATCTCCTAACTTAATTAAAGACATTTTCCATGGCTCCACTAACATTAAGGAGTTTGTTTCTTGACTGCCTTTTTCTGCCTTTACATTATTTTGTAATTTTTTCTCTTTAACTACCCTCTGGCAATCAAACCTAAACATACTTCTTTACTTTTTACATGTCTTGTTTCTGAAGGGAAGAAAGACCTGCAAATGAGAAATTACCAGGCCAGCAGAACACTAAATGCTATGCAGCAAAAAATCATTTCAGCAAAAGGACAAGGAACAATGTTTTCTGTCATTAATTTCCGTTCCATGGGAAGTGCTAACCAAAACCATAAGCGGTAGCTAGTGTCTAAACTGAAAAAGTAAACATGGTTACCATCTTCACTTGTCCAGAATAAATGGCTGCATGGTAATTAAATCAGTCTCAAAGTTTCCAAAAAACATTGCATAAAGTGAGAAGGAGAGACAACAGAATCATAAAGCCATGAAGTTGTATTTCCTGTTTCACAGTGCAAACACTGCACTGTTGATGTTAATCCTGGCACTGCATATTTCAACTAGGGCAAAAAATTTGCAAGCAGATAATCCCTACTGAACACCCAATGAACTAGACTATCTGGAAAGTAGTTACTGTTTGAAACAGGGAAAACAACTCCAGGTTTTCAGGACATGACCATGAATACACCATCACCATCCTCACACAAGCAGAGCAGCTCTGAAGGAGCAGGTTCTCACTTCACTTCCCACCTGAGCACAAACCTGTGCTCTGTTCACACAACTGCATGGATCTGGCAAAGCCAAAGCAAGATATCCTGGATGAGGCAGAGCCCCCCAGGCTGCCACAGGGCTACAAACAGCACAACAGTCAGTGAGCTGAAGTGTGGAATGACTTGGCCTGCTCAGCTTGGACAGTGGACAAGCAGCTCAGTTTCCACACTACTTTGGTACCTCAGCTGGTGTGGAGAGATAGTGAGGAAAAGCATCAAATTTGTGGTATTTCCGATGCAAGAGTCAAGGAAAAAAATACCCTTTGGGTTGTTACTATTGGATCAGCTTTGTCACAATATTTATATTGCAGTGGGATCAATAGGACTCTGCACCAGTGCTCAAAACTGAAAATCTGGTTGCTTCCTTTAGACATAAAAGGCACTTTTCATTAATTATTTGGCAGAGGCCAGTTACAGCAAAGCAGAAAGAACATTTAATTGCAAGATTAAGGCCTTGTTATTTCACTGGAAGCCAGTTATATTCCCTTGTCCTGGAGAAGCTCAAATATTCAAATTTCCTTGCCTCAGATTGATTGGTTTGCTGAGTTAATATATCCTATTAACTATGTGATGTCATTGCTATTTTTCTTAATGTGAAGCTACCTAAATTCCTACACTGCTGGATAAGCTTTTCTCAGAAAACAGCCCAATTCCTCTATTGGCCAGATACACTCATGGAAACAAAATGACAGGAGGCAAAACAAGGCACATTTGGTAAAAAAAAAAAATGAACCTTATTAGGCCCTCAAGTTCCAGAGAAAAATAGAGGTGTCTGAAACCATTCAGATGCACTTTTTTATGAGGGGAGATGACTGAGTGGAGAACAAGATTCTCAAAGTCTAAAGAAAATGAAATCAGGGAATATCACTGCTGCATCCCTTCTGTCTAAGGAATATTTCATGTAGTGGTTCATAAAGAAAATATTTCTCTATGGTCTTCCATGCAATCACAGCATCTTTTTTTCCTCCAAGGATATGCTGAGGAATGAAAGAACACGTGCCTAGTGAAGACAAACAGGGAATCATAAATGCTCAGGGAAGTGGTTTCTACAATAAGATGTAACACATGAAGGCAAGCTATTCCCTAGGTAGGAACCATGATCTGCAGATAAATTGCTACAAACGTAAGTGCTCATCTTATTACTGTTCTCAGAGTAGTCATCATTCACAAGCAACAGCGGAAAGTCTATGGCTTCAGCTTCCAAAACATCAAGAGGGACAAAACTACACCCTCGCATTCCAAAGGATGGAGTGTGCCAAAGGGCTAAAGTGGCCTTTACGTAACTTTTCTATCGAAGCACAGAACAGTGTGGGTTGGAAGGGACCTTAAGGATCACTTGGTTCCAGCTCCCTGCCATTGGCAGGGGATAGCTGCCCCTATACCAGGTTGCCATCCCTCTCTTTCTCTTGAGGCTTACTTGATCTCAAGTAAATGGCAGAAGTTATCAGCAATTTACACAAGGAATATGAAACACAAACACCTCATTATACTGAAGAGAGATTATGGCACAAAAAATCCCCTTGAAGACAGCCCTGACATGAGCCAGAATCTAGTAAAAGTAGCTATTAAGCTAATGAGCATTGCTGGTCGTTGTCCTTTTGTGGCTTTGTGTTTCAGTAACACTCTAGTAACCCAACAGTATCTGATATCAGGTAGAACAACACAAGTGTGTAGTCTGATTTCAATGCCATTATCTTCTGCAATTAATTGTTTTTATTAAAGAAATCATGATTTAAAGTTGCAAATATACATCGCACAGTGCTCTCCGGAACTATTACAGGATTTACCCTGATAAAGGATCTGCAATAAAAATAGTTCCAAAAAAAGTATTTGTTCATTATTCTTGATAGTTTCCAAATTATTTTTTCACAAATTAACTTGCTCCCTCATTATTCCATATCAGTTCAGAGTAGTATGTGATTTTAGCAACTATCCATTATTATTGATTAGCGAACATGTTCACATTTCTATTTAAAAAAAAAAGAAATAAATGCAGTTTTCCAATGAAAGGATTCTCAAATGCCAGGTAACTCTCTTCAAAACTGTTAACGCGGGTCTTGACTTTGCAAAAATGTACAGCTAGGTTTAGCAGTAGGTTTTCACAATGGAGACTTCAGTGGTATATTCTAACACAGCAGCATTCAACGATAACATTCATTAAGGGTATAAAATGAATGCTGGAAGTCAACAGACTCCTAATTGCTGTCCCATGAACTGTTTTGCATAAACGGCTGAAGATGACATGCAATTAAGGCTGCACTGAAAAAAAAAGTTGAAAGCTATGAATTAATTTGTTTAAACAGCAAACAAGCAAAAAAAGAGGGCCCATTTTGGAGGTGGTAATTTTTAGTTTCTTCCCTTTGAAACCTAGATACAAAACACAAAATATTTATTCATCTGCCTAGTTAAAAGTGGTGGTTACTTAACACTACACAATTAAAACCGTTTAGTAAACAAGTTACTAAATGTTCACTAAACATTTACCATTTACTAAATATTTGTTAAACAATCAAAAATGCTTAGCAAACCAGTTTAAGTTAGAATTTGTTTGGCTTGCGAGCAAGAAATTCAAAACTTAAAGTCTGTGATTAATTAAGCTGTATATTGTAACAGGAACCAGTTTTCTCCTTAGTACTCGCCAAAAAATTATTACCAATTTTCAAAAGCCTAAGAACCCCCATGTTTCTTCTCTATTGGAATTGTCTTGAAAAAGAAGCTTCTGAAAGGCTTTTTCTTTAAATACTCACCTGGTACCTTTGCAGCTGCTCAGTATTCAGCACCTGTACTGCTCTGCCCTGCCTCGGGTGGCCAGATTGTGCTCATTCTCTGTTGCAAGACCACCCAAAGAGCTAAACCCCACAGGAGCCAATGGGTTCCCTCTCAAAGGAGAAATATATCCCGTAGTATCTGGGATACAAGCAGACTTGTGATTGGGTCTCTGAAATACCTAAAAAGACTGTTTCTGGGGACAGCTCTTCTCAGTTACACTGACTACTATGTACATGAGGAAATTGCTTAAGAAGTTTTTGTGTGAGCTGCCATGTGGGCATAAGTGAGTAATATCCCTGGTTCATGTATCCCAACATGTAGGTTTAGCTTGAGGCAGGTAACTGCAACTGACATGTGAAACAATGCTACAGTAATTTAAATCTGCAGTGCAATTCATCACCATTGCTTTCTCTCACCTGTAGGCGTTCCCGTGTTTTCGTAGGTTTTCTTGGTAGCGTAGAAATTACTTATGTTAGTATTGACAATGAAGAGTTGAAGAGCATTGAATAAAAAATAAACAAGGCTTCAGATATCATAAGCCAATCTCAAAGAAAATAAAAAAGAAGAGCTATAAAGCTCATACTGTTATTCATCTTCTAAGCTTCAGTGCTGACCTACAGACTGGGTGCAGTAGAAGGGCTGTTGACCTATAGCTTGACCCTGGGGAGAGAAACTTGGATAGCTGCACCAAGCAAGACATTTAGAGGTTGCTCCATGTTTTCAGCTGAAAAGCAAGATTCTCACATAATCATTGATCTCAGAAACAGCAACATTAATGATACCACCAAGTCTTGCATTAGTTACAAATGTATTACATTCAGTATTTATGCATTGGAAAGCAAGCAATCAGTTTAAATTAATTACTTACAGTTGGCCTGAAAATTACTCTCCCCAGAGAAAATTATAGTCTTCAACTTACATCTTTGAACTTCTGGAGTATATCACCTCAAAAAGTAAGTTAAATTCTCCCTCAGATGCAAATACGTGAAAATGGTACTTGCACAAATTTCTCTCGATTCATATCCTCACTGGATTTGCTTTTAGCAACTGCGAAATTTCAGCATTCAGTGGCACATGAAAAGAAAATCACAAGGAGGAACACTGGGGATCAGTTGGAAACATTGGTCTTTAGCTGCACAACTGATGCTCTAATATTTATAAGGGTACAGTGCTCATACATTTAATTAGCTAAAACCAACACTAAACTATTACCTTGAAAGGCTATCAAAGTCTATAACTGGGAACAGTGTGCCCAGAGGAGTTATGAGTGCCCCATCTCTGGAAGTGTTCCATGCCAACCTGAATGAGGATTTGAGCTAGCTGGTCCAGTGAATGTGTCTCTGCCTATGGCAGGGGGATGGAAACTAGATGACTTAAGGTCCCTTCTTACCCAGCTCATTCTATGATATAATTCTGTGATTGGCATACTCAGGAAATTATGCTTTCTGAGCAATGTTCAGGCTATTCAAGCCAACGTGTTCCAGTATGTTACTTATATCGGTGATAGCACTTCGATTCCAGATTCAGGTCAAGACCTAATGTGCTGCACACTGGATGAGTACTATATTGAAATTTTGTGCATTAAAATTATATGGTTTATTTTGTTATTGCTGAAATAACTACAAAGAAACATTAAAAATATGAAAACTAATATTTAAAGTAGCAGGGAGAAGCAAAGCCAGAGAACTTCATTTAGTGGACACAATCTTTCCCTTTCACCTGAACATCACGTCTCTTTAAAGTTTTCAGTGGGACAATCTGAAATTATTCACAAGGTCAAAGCCTCAGGGAAATGTACGTTCACAAGCCATGATCCACAGACAGCAGTCAATTCCTAGTAAACAGAACTGAGAGGAGTTAAAACTACATACTATTCTCCTAGTTTTCTTTCTGCAGGTAGAGAAACATCTGTGAGCACACAAAGAATGCAAGTGAATAAAAGAGGGAGGCCAAGGCCCATATAACCCTGATTTGTCCATAATAAGTCTGTATTTACAAACACATGCTAAGGATATATGAAAGTCGCCGCTTTAAAAGAAAGACCCTAATCTTAAACAAGGAGTAGAAGCAGGTGATCTGTAGGAAGAAGATTGCAAAATAGGGATAGCTGGCTCAAGCCCACGTGAATGTATTTAAAATACTAATCACATAATGACACACTGTGATATTGAATCACCACAAAATAGACCTAGTTAGGGAAAAATGAATGCTTGGTAAAGGTGATAGCTGTGCACATTTGTTTCCACAGGAAATAAGCACCCTGCCAATTGCTACAATCATTAAAATAGACAAGTCTTCCACACTGATCAGGAGGACAGTCCAAGAGTTTCATGACACCAGTATTTGTCAAGTGCAGAAAAGCTCCTAGGGTACTATACTTCTAAAAATATTTAGAATATTCAGAAAACTGATTCTGACTGAGAACGGTGTGAAATGGAAACTTAAAATATGGCTGTTCACCTCCGAACTTGACTTTGCTCTTCAGCTGAAGTGCCAGGCTTCCAGAGGCAGAAATCATGAGAATTCATATAACTTTCATGGAAGAGAACAGCAGTGCTAATACAGCTCCAACAATAGCTTCTTAGACAGAAGACTGTCAATGAGATCTGCAAATCTTGTGGCATTGTTTTGGGGGCGTTTTTTTTTATTAAAGCCTTTGATCTCTACGTTCTAGCTAAAATAAAAAAAATGAAAGTCAACATACCTCTTATTGATAATGAGAATTTCACAAATATTGAGCTGTTACATTTGTAGCTGCATAAAAGTAAGATTCTACAATCTGACTGCATCTTATCTGTTTCTTCCCCTCTGCCTTTATATTTGAAAAATCAAATCACATGCTGCAAAATATTTCCCACGGGACATGTATGAATATTTGATATAGACTGGAGAGCAGCTAACCACATAATTAGTTACCCTGGAAATCAAAGAATTCAGAAAAATAAGAACTACCAGATTGGATCAGGAAACACTCCTATTCTCTTCCTAAAGCTTGGCAGATGCTATGGAGGGAAGCACAAGAAATCCTCAAGAAAAGTCTCCTCACTGCCTAAGGAAGTGCTAATTTGAATTCTGGATAACGAAGTTTAATACCCTCTCCAATATTTTTCCCATTTTATCACAATTCTAGATCTTTTCACTGCTATTACAATCCCATGAAATTTTCATCTCAAGAATAAGTTACATGTTTTCTTAAATATTATTTATTTTTCTATCAGTCTTTAATTGATGGCTTTTCAGCTTCTTTGCCTGCCTTTTTATCTTATAACACAGTAAGAAGAAAAACTCTCTACCTGCCTAAGCAACGTGTCAGTACTTTCCAATACTTTTGTTTCAATCTCTTTAAGGTAAACAGCAAAAACTCTCGACACTCTTTACAGATTGCCTATACTCCTCCTCCTTGCTCATCTCAGAGCCTCCTGTAATATTTTTTGAGAGCAGATAACCAAAATTACAGTATTTCACTAAATTCTCTGAAGGCATCTTAAAACACAGGATTTACATTACATTATTCCAGTTCCTAAAATCTGCTTTGCAAGTGCAGTCAAACAGCAGAGGTCTTCCCTGAGCTGTGTAGAGTCCCAAACTCACCAACCAATGTAATGTGAAAGTTGGCAGGTAAATTCAGCATTTTCAAGAAATGTGAGGCTTCCGTTTGTGATAACTGAATGACATTTATTGACATTTCAGCGAGTCACCTGTCTGGGACAGGTCTCCCTAGAGTAATGTTATTAGTCCTTTCTCATTCTGTCCAATCCAGATCAATTTGTGTCTTCAGCACCTTTTCACTTCTTCCTCCTCTCTTTCCACTAATTTATAAGAATATTAAATACTGGAGCTGCTACATAACCTTGAGGCATCCCAGTATGTTTTAAATTGTTCTCCAAGCAAGTTTTGGGGTCATGGTAACACTATCTCAGATTATTAGTGGTAGTTTCCCTAACAGAGTTTTGCTAAAACAAAAACAACCAAAAAAGCAAAAGATTTCTGGATCTCTCAAACAATTTTATATATCCATACATACACCTGTGTATATATATAAACAGTCTAAATAAAGTATGAAAGGAATACACTCGAGTGCAAAAGAAGTAGATCTGGCCCTACAGGCAATTTAGTTACAATAAAAAGAATGCCACCAAGAGAGACTAAATAAATCTAGATCAGACCATATTACGGACTTATTTTCTGCAAAGCAGGTCCATTATTAGTGCACTCCATAATTGTAATTGTAGTGCCTCCAAATGTCTACAAGCATGCAAAATAAGATGACAAAAAGTACCTAGGTTGCAATTTAAGCTTAACAAAAATCATTTGTTCACAGTACTTGAGCCAAATAAATTTTCTAACCGCAAAGTCACAAGGCAAGTACATATCCCAAAATTAGACATCAGCCCAACTTGGAGTATTCAAAGAGGTTTCAAAGTGGCTGTGACAAAGTTGTCTTCCCACTTTATGATATATACTATTCAGCTGATGCAGATCAACATGGCTCTCCTTAAACCATGCTGTAGAGATGTGTTTTTTCTCTTACATGTCCTTCTATGTTCCTAGTAACTCAGATTTTAAATTGGCAACAAATTCACATAACCTATTATTTTTAGACATACATTTATGAAAATCAGACACTTTGTATATTTATTCCCCACCATTACAACTCAAGTATGTAATTTTGTTATTCAGATCGATTTAAGAGAGAAAATGTAACTAGAATAGCAGGCTTAGGCTTGCTATTAACTTTTACAGACAGAGTTATAAATTTCAACAAATAGGTTATAATTGAGGAGCCAGCATGACCTTTATTATTTCAGAAGGTTCAGCCATAGCAGCTCAGTGTGACTTCAGCTAGACTATTAGTCACTCTGTCAGATAGAACCATTAACATCCAACTCAGTCTGGCATCCACATATGATCTGATCCTTAAAACTGGCCTGAATAAGCTTTACTCTTAAAGAACAGCCCCAACCCAGGCACTGCAACTGCTCTTATAAAAATACCATACTCCTAGTGAGTAAAGTAGCAAATATCTGATATTTCTGCCATAACTGCAATCAAAGAAAAAAAATTTAAAAGGCTCTCACAGAAGAGGTATTAGAATATTTATTAGTGAAGTCCTATTTTCAGGCAATCATGAGAGGCTCTTCCTCAGAGAAAAACTGAACTAATACTGTGTGCCATGCATTCTTGTATCATTATATTCCATTATTAAGCACACTGCCAAAGAGATTATCCAGCAGTAAATATTTCAGAACATTCACACTTAATACTTAATATGAAAACAACCACTTTATCAGAGCCAGTGTTTCCAGCAAAGCAATGATTTCTGTTACAGCAGAATCCTTTTTTCAGCAAAAACACCTGTGATGTTACAAATGACATTAAGACAACCAAAATAATGTTATGACTTCAATTAACTGGTAAATTCTAAAACTTACTAATTCATACAATTGACATAAACAGGATTAAAGATTGACAAAAAATAGGGCATTACACACAAAAAAAAATACTAGTTGATAAACTGCAACGACTCAAGGCAACGCTTCCTTTGTAAACCGTGTATGTGAAGGAATACAGCTACACCTCTCTTCAGACAGTTATCATTGGAAGTTTCTTTCTCAAGTGCATGCACACGGAAGAAACAGTTCCACTCGAAATAGGAAAAGACAAATCATTCAGCTCAAGTGCTGCGAAAATTTGACAGACTCATAAAACAACGGAAACACACACTAATAACACGTTACTTGTGGAAATGGTATGTGCATGAACGCGCAGGGGCTTTTACACAGCTGTCAGCCCACGGTAATCACCCTCGCTAAGTATGCCTGCAACACGAAGACAAATATTTGACCTATTTTCTTGGCAGAATTTAGCCGTCATCATTCTTAGCACCACGCTCTCGTGAACCAGCCACTGCCAAAGGACTAAGGCAACACGGGCACAGAATTCTTCGCCGAGAGTGAGAGCACCTCCTTGCACGGAGCGAGGTTTGTTCCAGCGGTAAAGCGATCGGCCCCTCGAACCCACATCCCTCAGCCGGTTCCAGGCTGCCCCCGTTCGCCCCAGTCCTGGCAACCCCCCCACGCCCGTCCGTGCCGGGGACTCACGTTTGTAGCTGGCGGCCCAAGGCTGGTAGCCGTAGTAGCCGGTGATGCGAAGGATGCGCTCCTCGATGGAGGTGAGCCCCACGGATGCGCTGGTGAGGTCTTCCACGGAGCGGGACCACTTCAAGTCCTCTTTGATGGCCTCGTCCACCACCAGGTACTTGAGCTGCCGCAGCTGCGGGCTGATGTCGGACAGCCGCCGGGGGCTGACATCGGGGGAGCGCCGCATGCCGCTGCGGGTCGGGAGAGGGGCGTCAGCCCGGGGCCGCGCTGCCAGCGCCGCCGCCCTCCGCCGGCCCCGGGCGAAGTTGGTGGCGGGCGGCGGGACCCCCG
>VXBT01010991.1:282576-414564 GCA_013400235.1 Oriolus oriolus
CTCTGTTCGGTGGCGACGAGCTCGGAACAGCGTGGAGGGGCCTGACAGCCCGAGGAGGGCCGGCCGTGAAGTGACCGTGGACCCCATCTGACCAGAGCACCCACCTGGTTACCCCCGAAAGGCCGCCGAGACAGTTTCGGAGCCACTCAGCCTTCTATCAACTCACCTTTACTTTTATTTTTTTTTTTTTAACACACCGCCTAACTTAAGTGGCAGACATGCAGTTAAGCTTAAATGAACATATGAGCATAGGTGTTACCTTATACAAAGAATTTCTTCACAAACAAATAAGATTAATAGATAATAGATTCTTCGGCAAAATTTGGTCACCAAGGAATAGAGACAGTTGAAGTCAAAGAGCATTTTGTATATATGTTTCCATATATAGTTAGGGTGGAAAAAAAATCAAGTCCAAGGAGAAAAGGTTGTTACCTTTCACCACTGCACAAGCTCAGTTTACCTGGAACATTAAACCACCTAGGTATCAAGTGTGGAAGGGAGCTGGATCAGTTAAATGCGACCTTTCACTGTCACTGAAGGGAACATTACAGCATCACTGCACGATTATCAGAAAGGAAAAGTAAAAAAAAATATCCAGCAGATGAAAATCAAACTAATTATCATGTTAAATACGCATGTGTTAATAATGCACTAACTTTATTTCCTCTCCAACCCTTATTTTGCACCTGTGAAGGGGAAAAATGTTTGCTGCTGAGAAAGCCAGTTCCAAAATCCACTACAGGTGAACAGCAGTGGCCCGACAGTGCAAAACGGAGAGTAATTGTGCAGGTGTTTGATGCTGCTCGCCAGCAATGACAGAGCTCCTTGCAGGGTATACAAATCAATGCAGAAGGATTATTTTGGTTAAGATGAGGGGATAAAAACACAATGCTCACTAAATCTAAGGATACTGATCACTGTCTTGCTTTAAGTCTCTTTAGGGCATTTAGGGCAGGAATGGTGAAAACAGGCATGAATGGGATTCATCATTTCAGTCAGGCCTCCAAAGACCTGGACCAGCATCATTCAGTATGCAAAGTCCATGCTCTCTCTGGCTTTAAGTGATGGACAAGGATAGGATTTATTCTGAGAATTTCCAGTAGTACTGCATGCATCTAGTGTAAAATTCCTCCAAAATTATAAGTCCAGAAAAAAAACATAGAGCCAGCAAACATTCTAATAATGAAGCAAGCTGAACATTGTTAACCAGCCAATAGTGACTGACACCTGCTGAGCACTCATCTGCCTCTTGGCATGGGCTTGTGCAAACTAACGGAGGCTGGTTCAGCCCTGCTAGAAATTTTGCTTCCATCACTGATATGTTTAGCTGGCCTATCTTCTATAGCACCAGAGAGTAGCTGTGGAAATCAGAGACCCTGTTACACATATATCCACTTTAATATGCTGGAACCATCTTATTCTTCAATCCAATAAAAATTTTCTGTTTTATTCCTCCACAGCTGCTGTCATTCCAAGGTGTAAATGAAATGATGGATGGGTGTTTCTCCTGTCATGCAGGCAAGTGACTTTGGACAGCTTGGGTGGCAGCACTGCCAAACTTGAAGTGAGCATGCATCTTGTGAGAGAGGAAAAACATGCATGGGAGTGAACATCTTAAAGTTCACTGAAATGTTTAATAAATATGACATTTCAAAATTGTAGTAAGACGCAACATCTACCAACCGCTGCCTCTTAGGATCTTATCAAACCTTGCTGTAGGTGATGTTTCTTCTTTAAGAATGGCAGTTGCTGGAGACATGCAAGTAAAAATTCTCATGTATATTATTTTAATTATGTTCAAGCATTGTAGCTAAAACTGAAACGTTACAGTATGGCATTGGACATTAAAGCATAAAGTATGGGATTCCACATGACTTGGAATTTGTAGACTTATGGAGCTCTTTAAGATTTTTGAATACAAGGAGAAGAAAATATTGTAGTGTACCAGCAATTCTATAAAGTGTAAGAAAAAAAATTGCTAAGCAGAATATACCTGCTTAAGGAATAGTGGGCAAAATTATACGCAACACCAAGCTGGAGCCACTATAAACAGCTTTTCTGAACCTCTTGTTAGTGAGGGTTTATTACTTTAGTAAAACTCCTGCAATCATTCAAACACAGAAAAGTTAGGAAACTGAATTTTTTTAAAAGACAGAGCTCTATAGCAAGGGAACAATAAGTAACTACTCTAGAGTGTGGTGCCTTATTCTGTCCTGTTAGATACTCCTTTTTATGTTCTTCCAGACAACGTGAAATTGTATGCTTGACTGATATTCAGCTCTTAAAAGGCACAGCCATTAAGATATATTAGCATTATGTTGTCTACAGTGTGATGCCATATCAAAGGAAAATGTAATTTAAACTGAATTATTCTCACCTCCCATCAATACTAACTTGCCAGAAAATTCTCTGGAATGGAAGTTTACATTTATCAAAATACTACTAATTTCATGAGAAAGGTAAGTGCATTTTTTTATTTCTCCCAATCCCCATCCCAAGGTAAGAGTTTTACATTTAAAAGATTCTGTGACATACTAGACTAAGATAGCAACAATATTTCATTGGGCAACAAAATAATCACCGCTGCATAAACAACAGCATGAAGTTGATGTGTTTCTTCTTCCCCAGCTCATAAAAATCAGCCCTAGGAACTGAGTCTTTAGAAGACAATTTAGCTCCCTCCGTAAGCAAGGAGAGACAAGCAAGTGCCCTTCTCACCAAATATTCTGTAGTTGCTGCATTGTCCTGCTTCTCAGTATTTTTATGTTTAGCAGTGAAGGTATAAGCCAAGCCATTAATCAGATGTTCCTACCCCAAGGGTATTTGGGTGTTGGACAGAAATACAATATATGTGATAAAAGTCCTATATAATGTATGGAAATGCTGTATGGCAAAGCTATTAATTTTCTCTAGCTGGGGTCAAATTTGACATCCACATGAATATAATGTCGCTGCGTAACCCAAATGACTCCAGCTCTATCAATGGGACTACTTGTGATGTGTTCAGATTGAATAGGAGTGCAACTTTGAGCATAATTCATTTCACATACAAAGTACTTTGAATCAGCAACAACAACAAAAAAAACCCAGAAACTGTCTAGTCCATCCTAGATATTTGCTTACATTCATGTTTTTAAATATTTAATACCATCTTGAAATGGTTGAAATAAACACAGAGAACCAAGAAAAACTGATACAGCAGGCAGAGAATGGCCAAATAAAGACTGAATGAGAAGCAGAAATCAGCCTGACCACCTTTGACAGAATCACCCTTGCTCTCTCAAGTAGAGAAACCAACACTGTGCTTGAGAGAGCAGTCAGATGAACTTAAGACAAGTGGAAGCAAATTGGTCACGTGAGCTCTCACATTGCTCTGATCCCCCTGCAATGCATGGCAAAACCAAATAAGCATCACAATTTTTGTCATGAAACCTTGCTGAAAGCAACTGGAAAGCTCTGGAAATCACAATGTAGCTGCCTGTTATAGTTAGGAAGGGCCATACAGAGGTAGTGTCCCAGTTCCTGGTAGGTATGCTGCTTTATAGAAAGCTGATTTTAATCTGCTACATTGAAGTGGTTGAATATAAGCTGTTCACTTTCTTTCTTTGACAGACACAGTGGAAAATAGAAGTCCTTTATATTTGGAATGGAAAATAGACCTATTTTTTGTTTTGGCATCCATTGTTAGATGAGAAGTGCAGAAAAAAAATTAGGACAACTCATCATGTCTTAGTGGCGTACGAGCCCTGCCAATGCCTCTCTTCCCAGTTCAAATCAGAAACCAAAATGCAAAGAGCAGAAAAATAGTAACATTTCCTTCCTCCAACAAGAGCCCCAAAAGGACTGTAGGAGGTGTTAATGAGAGAATACAGAACAGCAGACCTCTTCAATATCCTATATTTTGAGAAATGCCAGAGGCTTCAGTTTCAAAGTCCATCAGTGCACTATATAGCCTTGATATCCCTTCATGTTCTGCCATTTCAAGTTATTTGTGCTAGAAATAACGGGCTACAAAACCGAGGTTAAGGAAAGGCTAGATACTGGTACTGCAAGTTTTCTGTATTTGTCTGTGCGTGAGTCCTAGCTCGTCCTTGTCCCATGAGTCTGCTGAGAGGTGAGCTGAACAACCAGGGAATGAGGAAGAGGGGGAAAGATATAGGAAAGAGAATAAAGGACTCCAGAAAGAATGTGAAAGAGAACTTCTATTGGATTTGCGCTCAGGGAAGGAAGTAGCTTTAGCGAACTAGAGCACAATATTCATGTTATGTTTTAAGTTGCTTATCTGGAAGTTGTTCTAGCCCTGAGCAAAACCTGATAATTCTCACCCTCCAAATAAACTCATGACTTGTTTTCTAGTTTTTAAGGTGTTTCTAAAGTCGAATTTTTTTTGATGCAAAAAATGTGTCACTAGCCTTGGACTGCACAGATTTCTCAGCAGGAGAGATTTCTGAAGAGAAAGGAACACTTGGAAACTGATTTGACAGGCAATTTTTACTGTATAAAATTAATGGCAGCTGTTTGAAGCTGCACATGTGTCTGAAACATTAAAAAACCTGCAGCTGAATTTTTAATCTAGAAGCATAGAAGATCAAAAAAGCATTACGCTTTTGCCGTATGGTTCTAAAGTGTGGGGCAAAGCCACTTACTTCCATGTGTGCAATTTAAGTCCTATTTGTAAGTTAACCATACTTATTTTTCCAGATCTGGAATTAATTTGGGAAGCTACTATAACTATTCTGTTACACCAACTCAGACCTCACTTCTCCCCACAATATGCAGAAAGATACACCTTTTGTCACCTACAGTGGATAGATATCAACATGTCATGGATAAAGACTGTATCTCACTACACTTTTTTTCCTGGATGTTTTTTGAAATCAAAAGACTTCATTAGAAAAAGTAAATCTGCTAACAGTAATAATTGTTATTGAGAGGAACAATAAGAACCAGGGACAGACATTTGCTACGCAGATCCCTCCTGCAGATTGCAACACCCCTATACACTGCACACCCACAGAGAGGCAGATGTTAGTACTGCTGTGAGCCTCAAGGCTGCACTGCTTCTTAGTGGAAAATGATATAGCATTAAAAATGAGTCCTTTCATCTTGTATTTCCTTAGTAGATTCTTTTATTGTGGCGATAAATTTGGAACAATGAGATTATTTGATTAAACTTTCTCAGTCGCTGCTGAATGGACTACCCTGCTTGTAGAATTAATAAAAAGGCCAAGACACCTCATTAACATGCTTGGTATTGAGCTGGATTGGCAGCAGCGCAGTTTAATCCTGCCAAAGGCCATTTGCTGAGGAAAGTCAGAAAGCTTTTAAATCATATTCTTAAAGGTTGAGTCAGGAGAAGATGACCTTGCAAAAGCTGTAGTCCTGAATTGTCCAGACTTCCCTCCAGCTCATTCATGCTAGAGCTGCTTACTGCACAGAACAGTATGTTAAATAGTATGGTTTCTCCATATGCAGTTCAATGCATCAGGCTTTATTTTGCTGTGCATGCTGATTGGAAAACTAGATACAAAAGCTTAGTTTTGAAAAAGCCACATACACTAATGTCCTCTAGCAGGGGTTTTGTGTTTTAGTTGTTCTTTTTCTCTTTTTTGGCAGCTGGATGTATGCTAGCATCACTTGATGGTCTAAAGGTAAACTTTCATTTACATTAATTGATACAGACACGCCACACCACTTTAACTATTGCCTCACAGTCTCTATAAGCAAATACAGCTCAGAAAGACATGGACAAAGTTTATGAAAAGCATGTGTACAAAATCACACCTATCAAAACATCACAAAGATCGAGATTAATGACATCATTGTTGTTTAAAATCATTCATCTGTGGCACAGTAACTATAGAACGTTTTATTGACAAATAAATTGCATTATAATTCTAATACACAACAGCCTATAAAACAGATCTCAACCTTCTGTGCTGGAAACACTGCTTAGATTATTTACTTAAATATGTAAAATGAATGTCCCAGGTAGATAAAACATTCTTTACCTCTGGTTGCCTAGATGGAAATAGTGTTTTTGTATGTAGACACAAGCAGCTGCATTTCTCAACAGAAGCACGCTAGTTTCAAGTCATTAAAATTTATGGCAAAGTTATCTTCTAAGCTCAGTTAATCTACTTCATACTGGTGAAACTTCACCAGCTTAGTAGAGTTGCTTCCAATGTCTAGTCTCTGAATTCACAGGTAGGCTCTCAGTGTGAAGAGTGGCGTGATTTTTGTGATCAATCACTTCATCGTATTTTCAAAAGAAATATGACTGCAGGAAAATTTTATTGCAAACACCTTAACTTCTTCTATTTTTGCTTAAGCTAAGCACATAAAAATGTCTTAAAAGTTCGTAGAACCTTGTGTTCCTCTCTTGGTAATGTTTCTTCTAAAGTGCATTTTTATATTCCTTTTTCTAGTCTACCTTTATTGGTTTTGAGCTAAAGGTTTTCCTTGTAGGAAGGTTTTCCTTTGCTGGCCCATGCAAAATTCCTATTCAAGTGAAATTAGGAGAATGTGAGAAAATTCAAAGAAAAATTGAGCCATATTTACAGCATGATAAACATGAGGAAAGCGAACTAAAACCCTACATGTAGGTAAGGAAGAGATCACATTATGCTTATGTATCTTCATTAGAAAAGGGACACTCACCTTATCTGTCTTGCAATACAAATATTGTCCTTGAAAGAGTAATCCAGAGAAAAAAATTGCAAGTTTTCCTAGGATATAGAACTCCATGGCACTTCAGGAAATGACAGCGCTGTGTGAGACGGAGGACCTGTAAGAATGTTTCTCTTCCACAGTCTTCTTCGGATCACTGAGAGCTTTTTAATTATTTGGCTATAGAGATAAGTAAAAATGTTAGCCTTGACATTTAGAATCTGTAGTAAATAGAGGAAACAAGGATATTGCAAACCTCCCTAACTGGATTTTTTAATGCCTGCCAGAAATAAAAGTTTTAGTTGTATCAAATAGCTAAAAAAGAGAAATAAATAGAAGAATTAATTTTTATTTTATTGTCCTCCTGCAGTTGAGATTTCACACATTAAAAAGTTGAAAACCAGCAACTTTTTATGCTTTACAGTGCAATGAAGATGTAATTTGCACCCTTTGTTTCTCACATGGGATTTTTATATTGCCTTGAATGCATTTTTAGAAACATTGAAAAGGAAATAAAATAGCCCCTATAAAATACAGCCATTGTTACTGCCTGAACACTGAACTACAGATAGTGTTTTGCAATACTCCAGTGCTCATACACATTTATAACTAGGGTTTTAACCTTCAGCTACTACTAGAATTAATGTCTTGTAACCTTAAATATTTGTCTCTGCTAAAACAAAACAAATTCTCATCACAACATATTTTAGCCTGCCTTTTGACATCACTTAGGGAAAAAATTGTATTTATTCCTTTAGCTCTCATATATAAAAGAGCCTTTTTTTATGTCTTCTTCTCCCACCTGCTGAATTGTCAGTTACTATGATACCATTCAAGACAAAAGCCCACCCACACAATGCAGTTATTGAGGTGGCCATGCTGTTCCACGCCTCAAGTTCACTTTGGCTGTTTTAGTCCATAAAAAACAACCTTGTCCTTCCAGAGCTCAGGCTCCCTTCTCTCCCTCCTTCAGCAGTTGTGGATGTTTTCTGCTTTACCTGATATAATATTTCTCAATATTATACACAAGCAGAGATATTGTAGTGTACAGAAGCCATTTTTTAAGCCTAATTTTAACAGCCAAATTAAAAAAAAAAACAACCAACTCAGCAGAAATATTCAGCTCTGCTCATGACTTTGAAGAGCTATACAACAAACATGCAATTTACCAACAGCAGTTTTCCATCCCGAAACAGCAAAGCGCTTTGCTTAGGCGTGTTTGCTGCAGCCTCCATCAGCATTATGGAAGCAGCGGGACACACACGTCAAAGCACCAATTCAGTCTTGTCCATCTCTTCTCCGCAGCAGAGACATCAATCTCCACTGCTCACTGGCAGCAGCTATTTCATGTTCCAGGCCAAAATCACACCAGTAAAAACACAGACTCAATATTAGATTTTGTGGGAAGTGTTGCTGCTGTCGCTGCTGTTATACCATTTAATGTTTTATATTGCATTTGTCAATAGTTACCTCTTTATTTGCAGCCTCCTTGCTTTTTTCATTTTATTACATTTTAGTTGTCAAACAAGATTGAAAGGAAATAAATCCTGGAGCTTGTGTAATGACTTGTTTTCCGTTTTCTGAATGCCCATTTTCTGGTTGAGCATGAATGCTTTTTTCACCCTTCTCTAGAGCTATCATTTCATCTGATAAAATTTAATTACCCTTGATTCTTATGCTTTAGCCATGGATGCTCATCTGCCCTATGGCCTATGAGCCAGCTCAGAGCTGCAGAGTGTTACCTGTGTCATACCCTTCAGAAATCCAGTTTGTAGCACTAACTTTTGAAAAGGTTCTTTGGTGACATTTTTTAAAGATACAAACAAAGCATAAAAGAGATTTTCATGCAGCCTGCAATGCAGGGGAGTGTTAGGAGGAGCACTGCTTGCCTGCTTCCATGGCTCCAATTTCACCACATGGAATCATAGAATATGTTGAGTTGGAAGGGACTCACAAGGATCATCCAAGTCCCACTCCTGGCCCTGCACAGCACCATCCCCAAGAATCACACCATGTGCCTGAAAGTATTGTCCCAACACTTCTTGAACTCAGGCAGGCACATGAGTGAGGCAGTCATCAAAATGACAGAACAGAAGCAGCCAAATCACAAGGGAAAAGTAAAAAGCACCAAGAAAAAACCCAGAACCTCCTCCCACTACTCAGAAGCAGAAAAAGGAAATTTTGGGGTGAAAAAATTGTGAAAATCCTTGAGAACTCATTAATATGGAATCTAAATAGCTGAGCATCATACAAGAGAACCCATAGTTGTCCACCAGTGGTAACAATTATCAGTGTGCCATTTTCTTCCCAAGTTAAGCCTTCCCTCTCTTACCTTGTTCTAGAATAGGCAGGATAGCTACAGAGCTCCCACTTACCCCCTGAGATCCATCTTACTGCAGGGGTTTGCATCTCATGCCATCTGTGTTGTGGTATTGCTTGACACAGACCAACAAGACAAGCAAATATACAGTGGAAAGGTCAGGGAGAGACCAACTAAACTGATTTACAGAAAGAGCCTGTGATATAAAGGAGAAAAGTAAGACCTCTCATATGGCTGTGGCTGAGGATAAAAAGGTAACCATAATACTGTTCACCAATAATTTTTTTTTTTTTTACTTGAGTTTAAAAAACTTTTTTAAACCCACACTTCATTTCTGTACCTTTCCTAAGCAACTGTTGATTTTGTTTGGTTTTAAGTTACTTACCTACATAGATTCATTTGTTGCCAGTCTTAAGCAAAAGGCATGAAGAGCTGAAGGGATGATAGGAAGACATCCCCTGAGAACTGTGCAATTCTGTAATAGGAAACTGCCCAGGTATGTGCTAGCATATACATGTTCTTACCCTCTGTTAGTGCCTTCCCAATAGAGTATGTGTGTCTGCACACACACACTTATCTTCAGACCATGGCACTGATCAGCTCATTCTCCAAGCTGCTGTACCTGCTGTGGGCCCCACTGGAGGCTGCTCACATGGGGCATTTTTGCCATCTTCTGCAGGAACATGGTCAGGCCCTAAATAAACAAAGGATCTAGCTGTAGAGGTGTACCAAGAGATTTATTTACCCTCCCTTCCTCTGCCTGGGATAAAACTCAAGCATAAATTTTTCAATAGAAGGACAGTTTTGTAGTCCATGGCCTCTTTGATCATCTAGGTTTTAAAAACCAGCCTATTGGTTCCGTTCCTTTTGAAGTTGTATGCAGCAGGATCATTAGCAGTAGAGAAGCAGACAGATGCAGCACTCAGCGTTAGGTTCCCATGGTCACCATAACAACATTTAGTAGGGATGCTGAGCTATACCATCACTTAAAATGAGACTGACAAGTGCTGCAGAGTGGTGGGCAGGTGACATAGCTTTTGTTTGGAGGCTGTTCTTTCCAGCAGTGAGCCAGGAACATGGAGAAGGACCAAACAAGAGGCAAGGGCACCCTGTGCTTGACAGAACAACTGGAAACTTTCAGCTCTGCTTGTCTCCTGGGAAGAGATGAAGTTTTGCAGGCCATGGTAATTAATTGTGCAGCTTCTAGTTCTGGCTGGTCTGCAGCTTCTGCTCTAATTGTCAAGCTAGAGAAGCTTCTGTAAAAGATTGTCTTCTTTCCTCTCTTCCCTCTGCCACCCCAACTCTATGGACCATGTTTAGATGCAAATGTTTTGAACTCAGGTTCAGAATTTGAGAGCTTTTTATGCATAAGTACTTGTGTTAGATCTTCTTTTTCTAAACATATTTTTGGTGGAAAGTGGTGGTTGAGAAGTCATATAAGAAAAGTTTCCTTTTTCTCCAGAAAGTGTATGTTTAAACTGTGCTTAATTAATTTCTGGGCAATTATAAACATTATCAACATGAATTAAGAGTCTCAGCTTATCTGCAACAAGATAACAACTTGTGGCACTCATAGTCATAGATCCTTTCCAGTGGCAGCTCTTTGACTGTGAAGTGCAATAATCCTTTGTATTGGTTTCTTAGTTCTAGACTGTCAGGCAATATAAATGGGTAATCAAGGATCTGGTTAAAACTGCAAAACAATTTTTAGCAATATATATTTTAAGTTGAACAAAAGTGATTCCTAAACTTCTATCCCATTTGAAGATAAACGGTAAGAGATCCCTGAAATGCCATACTGGATGCTTCATGGCAGAAGGTGGTAGGAACTGGTAGCAACCTGCATGTCACCGGTTCTTCTATCACAGTGTCTAACCAAGAATCACTTCTATCAAAACAGCATTTCTCAGTGCTGTAGGTAGCTTCAACTTTGTCTTTTTGATTATGACAGTAGAGTATAAGATAAAGATTTAGTTAGTATCACCAAAACCTCATGTTTGACATAGAAATGAAAGACCAGTTCCTAGTTCTGACATCTAACCCATGACACCCAGTAAATATTAGTGAAGCTTCAAACACGCTCTTTTTACAGGAACTGACAGTAATCCTGTACACTTCACTATAGGATCACCTTGTGTGACCTGCCCAAACCAAAAAACCCACCCAAAAATCCATAACTAACGGTCAAGTCAGGTGAGCTCACCTTGGATGTAAGAAGAGTTTGACATTCAAACAACAGCACAAGAGTTTGCTGTCAGGAAGAATGGGGCGGGTGGGGAGTGGGGGAGGAGTAGAAGAGGACCTTAATTTAGGACTTGCTTGCCATAATAGTATTGGCAAATTCATGGTGAGTTACTGTAAAGGATTATTTGTGGTGAGAACACGCACAAGCATCAAAAGGGAATCTCAGTGGAATGAGTTTTGGTGCTATATAGCATCAAGACACTAGGCTGTCTTAATAGACATAAGTGAAAAATGGCATTTCTTAGAGTTTGGAGAGGTTAATTTCAGAGAAAGTTGCAGCCTCCAGGTGGTGCAAGGCTTTGAATGGGTGAATTTAGTGCAAAGCTCCATGCAGAATGTTCTGCTGCTGCCACGTTTTGCCACACTCAATTACTAGCACTTCTTGTCCATACAATGAAATATATTCATTTGTTTAAGATGTGATAATAGCTTAATAAAACATGTCTACAAGATTCAGTGTTAGAATGAAAATGAACAATACCACACTGACACAAACCTCTCCATTCTACCAGGTACATGCTTGTTAGAATAATATTAGCTTTGCTTTCCATTGTTCATGCATCTGTAGTTTTCCACTGCTTTGAAGATTATAATGAGTGTATTGATTTTCTCATGTCCACACATACAAAACTACAATATATATATATCTGCTGTGAAAAAGCTCTGCATGCTAATATCCTAGCTGGTGTGTCAAGAGGGCTGCTTGTGGACACTGATCTCTACTTCAAGCTGAAAGAAACCAAGCCTTCTTTTTAGAGTAAATTAGAAACATGACAGAGGCTACAAAGATACAGATCAAATAACTCCAGTGATTCTAAAAGCCAGCACTCCATGCTCATGCCAAAGCAAACTCTGAGCTTACTAATTGAGCAATTTTTACCTCTAGTACCATGAAAATTTGCAGGAATCAAAGAGCAAGAACTTTGGAGTAGAATGAAAAAACAGTGTACTTGTGCATCTCGGTACCCAATATTCGATCACAATAATCTCCTGAAACAGCAAAATGCTTTGGCCCAATGGCCTACAAAGTGCAGTAGCATAACCACCACTGCCCCTAAATATGACAGCTATTTGTAACTTCAATCACATGGACATCATCTGCTTTCATTAGAGATTTTTTTAAATTGCATTCTACCACACATTTTGGAAACTTTTGAGACAGAAAATAAGGGTGCATACTGGCCTTTGACTTGGTGAACACAAAAGTTGAATGCAGTGCCTTTTGATTATTAATTACAGAGTTCATTATAGGCAGCATCATCTGAGAGCAAAACAGTTCAAAGAGGACAGGCAAAGGTAAATTCTAAACAGAAAACCTAAGAACCAAAACAAAAATTATGGATAAAAGCTCTAAGAAAGGAAGAAAAAGATTGCAGAAGACAAAAAAATCCTAGGGTTCCCAGGCTAGGTGGGACTGTCACGTGTCTTTTTCCATGCTGCTAGTGGTGTCCATCTAGTACCTCCAGCACTGCTAGGTAAAAGGCCATTAGAGCTTTTTTACTGACATGATGGTGTAAAAAATTAGATTGGCTTCTTGAGTTCTTGAGGGCTTGTGGAAGTGCTGAAGTTTTATGTTAGCACTCCACACCGGGAGCAAAGAAAACCCCATAAAAGAGCAGAATACCTCATGCCCTCATTGTGACATGAAGACAATGCTTTTAAAACATGAATGAATATGCTTTTCACCAACACTTCACATTTATGTATTATATCAGTCTGTTCTATCTAGACACTTTTCTGATGACCCTGTCTGTAGCTTTCGCCAGGACTCTTTCAACATTTCTTGCTTTAGAAGAACAGGACACAGGTATGTGCCCATCTGTCCTGTTTCCTGGAGAAATCCTAATCACTTACTCGTGATTAGCCTAATCACTAATGAGACAGCGTAGAACTTCAGGATTATGTGTTCTTCTCCTTTTATTTCTTTCCCTTAATGGCTCACTGACCATACCTGAATAAAAGAATCTAATAAGCTTGATTGAATGAGCTTTGATCTTCCTAAACATCTGAGACACAGCCATAGCATTGACCTAGGGAAAAAAGTGAGATTGAACATCTTTCAGCACACACTGGATGTGAAAATAAGTTCCACTGCTTTTATCCCGTCATCATCTCCACCCTGACATTTAAAGTCAGTGGCCAGACCTGCATTTTCTAGAGGGACTAAGGTCTGCTTCCCAGGTTCTTAAAATGTAACTACTGGCCCAGTTAGAAGACAAATATTTCTTCTGGATTCCAAGGAGGTTATGAATCAGAGTTGTACAGCTGAGATTTCTGACCAAAGGAACACTCACCGGCTTATTAACAGCAGTTTCTAGAATAGTGCAGTTCAGTGTCTCTTTTTTCTTGCATGTTCAAGACTTTAATCATCATCTTTATCCGTCACAGAAATTCAATAAGAGCTTCAGAACTGACCCTTGATCAGATTATAGAGCTAAAGTCAATGTGAGAGGTAATCTATTTCCTGTAGCCAGTGAAGTTGCACCAGCTTCCTTTGAGGATTGCTATGGGCAGACATGATAACACTGTTTTGGTAGCACCTCTGGAATAACATAATTAGTTAAAAATGGGAAAGATACTGTGCAAGAGCAATTACAGCTGGAGGGAGGAGTGAGAATATGTGGGAGTAACAGGCCTGCAGACACCAAGGTCAGAGAAGGAGGGGAAGGAAGTGCTTCTTAATGAGCAGGTTTGTTGGCAGTCCCCAGGAGGGCCTCATGCTGAAGAAGTCTGCCAAAAACTGCAGCCAGTGGGAAAGACTCCCGCTGAAGAAATTCACAGAGAACTGTCATCCATGGAAGGGACTCCATGCTGGATCAGGGGAAGAGTGTGAGGACTCCTTCCCCTGAGGAAGGTACAGCAGAGAAAACATGATGAAGTCTTCCACAGCCCCAATTCCCCATCCCTCAGTGCTGCTCATGAGGAAGGAGGCAGAGAAAATTAGGAGTAAAATTAAGCCCAGAAAGAAGGGAGGTGTGAGGGGAAGGTATATTAAGTCTGCAGGTTTTTTGCTCTTGACAAATTAAACTGATTTCCCCAAATGAAGTCTGCTTTACCTTTTGCAGTAATTGTTGAGTGACTCCTCCTTGTCCTGACTGCAACCCATGAGCCTTTCATTTTGCTTTTTTCTCTCCCTTCCCAGCTGAGGAGGGGAGTGATAGAGCAGCTGTGGTGGGCACCTGGTGTCCTGCCAGTACCAACCCACCACACTTCTCTACTTAGCCATCAATACAAAAGAATTTTGGTATTGAAGAGTATTGAGCTACTTGAATTCTAAGAATTGTTTTGTTTTCTAGAATGCCAAGGCTGTCACTGACACATGCATGCTCTTCATTTACAGGGAGAAAATGCATTTGAACAGAAGGGAAAGCACATCAGACTTTGCAATACTTTATAAAACACCATCCACTTGCTTTGGCTGGATGAGCTTTTATCAAGATGTTATAAAACAATTTTAACAGCATTTTTCTCCTGTTGCCTACTTTGATCTGTTGTGAGGAAATTAAAAGGGCCGTCACTGTTCAGCCTTAGCACCAGAATCCTATTGAGACGAATAGTGCAATTAACACCTCTGAAAACATTTGCTTGACCATTCAAGCAGTCCAGAATATCATCTTCCTCCATGTAAGCTTTTTTATAGTTGGAATTTATTAATATCAGTAAATGTCAGAGACATTAAGTAGAAAAATTTTTCTAATTTTCAAAACACAACCTATAGAGAATTTTTTTCCTAACAGGACCACATAATTTTCACTGTCCTAGCCTGAACTGGAAACTTATATATCATTAATCTGCAGGTAGAAAGTGCATCCAAGTCTTGATTTTCAAAGCACGTTAGTTTAACAAATTAACTGTGTCCAGTTCTGGGCCCCTCAGTTCAGGAAGGACATTGAGGTGCTGGAGTGTGTCCAGAGAAGGACGATGGAGCTGGTGAAGGGTCTGGAGCACAATTCCTGTGAGGGGTGGTTGAGAGAGATGGAGGTGTTTAGCCTGGAGAAAAGAACCTGCTTTTGTGTGTACATCTACTACTGCCTATTTTAGAAGATGAATGATTGTATTCAGCAGTAGCCACACACTTTCATTCAGAAAGTAGGGAAGAGCTCAGTGCTTCATCATCGCAGTTTTAATGCTATCTGGAGAGTCCCAAGCTGGTTCAGGGTGTTGCCACCTCCTGTAAGCATTCCCAGTGCCAGATAGCATTACTGGGATTTGAAGTCAGGCAGCTTCTCTGAGATCATTGAGAAGATAATTAATCTCCAACCCATTCAACAGGATTCACAGGGTTTTTAGAATACTTTTCTATAGATTATCTGTCTTCAGGAGTGAGAAAAATAAAGAACTATTAAATCAATATCAAGGAGACGGGAAATTTCACCTCCTGCTTTTCTTGAAGAGCGGGAAGAGAGTGCAATCTGAGAAACCAGTGTGCACAGGAAAATACAAGAAGATGCTTACACAGGTTCCCTTTACTGAGCTTTATTTATGGCTTTCATAGCTCCACAAGACAAATCTCTTAATTTTGCAGTTCCACCAGGTCAGTGTTAACTATTGCAGAGATCTTGTTGGCTTTATACTGCGGTTTGTAAGATGCAGCAATAATGCTTATTTTCCAACCAAACTGAATATCAAACACAGCTTACCCAAACGGAGACTTTGAAACAGAATGAGGATGGGCTCAAATGATTCCCTCAACAGTGATAACAGAAACCTAGAGCATCTGCAGTCTGTGATGAGCACACAGATCTTATGGCAGAGCAAGTATTATTACCAGCTTTATGTTAAGCCTCCTTTTCACTCTGGATAGGAGTGAAAACTCAATCACCTGACAGTGTTAGTGAGATATATACATCATTCCCTCAGTCCCACTTTTCCTCTGTGAATATCAAATCCTCTCATGCAAAGAGGAAACAAGGACTTCAGAGTAAGCAATAGATCTGTACTCTAGTCTCCTGTGCAATACAGTTTGAAACACCTGGAAGGTTCTTCTTTACTAACACAGTTTATGCAATTTCTATTTTCCCACATTAAAAATGTGTGATTTAATGTTCAGTACTCTGCATTATAAAGATACATATCCTGCTTCTTGTACAAATATTCTACAATGAATATTTGTATTCTACTAGCAACTTGTGATAGGTCCTGTGATCATGAAGAGAAAAAAAAAATAGCATATTTATATTTCTTGTTAAGACAGTTAAAAAATTGTTAATATATCCCTCCTACTAAATCAAGTAAACCATAACACAGCAGCATACCATAACAGCAGCCTAGCACAGAATGTACCTGCTAGAGATCACTGATTCAAAAGCTTTTATAGCTCAGTTATCCATTATGTATGCAATAAGTGGCTTCCCCTTCCAGCTTAATCAAGATTAACTGCTTGGACCACAAATACTCTCTATTCGCACGTTACTTAAAACAATTATACAAATGCAAAGAAATTTCATATAAGAATTATGTAACTGAAAGTAGGAATCAGCATTGACCCACATAATGTTTAAGTTCTGCAGGTCTGTAGCAGAAGCCAGTTAATATTCAGTGATCACATAAAACATCTTTTGTAGAGTTATAAGTGTGCCTGAAGTGCACAAGCTTCTGGGGGGAGGAGGTCACTGGAAGTATCTTAATAAGGGCTACTTTGAAATGAAGACCTAGGTGTTGTGGTTTTGCTAGCAATTAACAAGGGTTTCTCTACTTTCCATGAGAAATCCCTGTCCTAGATTCATTACCAGTATTTCTCAGCATATGCCTAACGGGTCTTTGGCATAAAATCCCCAGCCATACCCCAGAACCAGATTTTTCAAGGAATAACTCTTCTGGCAGCTCAGTCTGTCCTTCAGCAGCCCTTTACAGGCTGAAGTTCCAGCTCATCTCAACCTTCACCAGCAAAGACCTTATTCCATTTGTTTCCTTCTGTCTTCCAGTCTCTGAAGTTAGATGATCACAAAAGTGATTATATAGATTACTTCAGCTGAAGCAGAATTCCTAATGAGAGTATTCAGACACAGCTCTTCCTACTCTGAGGATCGTACACTTTGGTAGTAAGGATTCATACAGATGCAATAGGTCCAGAGTGTATTCTGTGGAAACATAGAGCTAATTGTCTTCCTTTAAACTTTCCGTCAGACAGTATCACTGTTATGAAGAGCACGTTATACTGCAGGTGCAATATTTATTCACAAATACACACAATGTGTTTTTTCCAAAATAAGAAGGAATCCCTTACTCAGAAAGTATCAATTTGGTTTTCTTGTAGCCTTTCTATCAAGTATTTTATTAAATAACATTATGTGAAGTGGGCATTGTCATGTCATCTTGGTATCAGTATTGTATTTTGTAAACCATACTTTCACAATTAAGCTGCGTCAGAGGTTCAATAGGTTCATCCTCTATGACTTACAATTTCAATTCCTGTCCTGTGTGGCACAGGGAGGGTTGTGGAGCTTGTCCTTTTCCCTCTCAGAAATACATCTTATGGCATGACTGAACCTCAGAACAGGGCCTATTCCAAAACCAGCTTTAATTGTTCTGTGTTGAGGGGTGTTTTACAGTGATCAAAATACGTGCTATATCCTAAAAGACCTTACATTTGAGAGAGGGAGCTGAGGTACTGTGGTGCAACAACTGCGCTGTTGCACACCAGCAGTGAAGCAAGATACCCTTGCATACTTTGGGCAATGACACACTCTTCTTAATTCTCTAAATTACCAGTTTCTCACTGGATTCTCACCAGGAATCTTTTTTTACCTGCATGGAAAGGAGAATGGGCCAAGGTCACGTTTGCTGACAGTAGACCAAGAAAAAGGAAGGACCAGATTCCAATTTCACTGCTCTGATTTTTTTGTTGTCACATAATTACAGAACTTCATTTCCTGCCTATAAATTGAAAAGCTCATTGCAATACATTTTTGCAAGCATAATCGCATATCCATGTAATTCAATCCTTACTATATTTTATACTGTGCTTTTAATGAGTTGCATTATAAAACAAACTTGATGGTTGTTAGTTGTTAACACATTTAGGGAATTAAATCAAACCTAAAACCAATGCTGAAGTATTTGACACAAACATCAAAGGCAAATCATAATACCAATCTCTACTATGTACCCTGTTCTGCAGTTCCTTATTGCCTCTTTGGGTAGGAGACGGAGCACGTACCAATTTATCTATACTGACAACAGCTTCTAACAGAGCTGTGCACCTCTGATAAATAATGTTTTTTTACCTCACGCACCTCATGAAATGTGTGGCACGGGGAGTGGGTGGTTGAGGAGGCAGAAAAAAACCTCTTCATGGAATCAGTTGGGTGTAGTTCCAAGGATGGCTTTGTCTTCATTTTGCCCAGAAGAGCAGGCACTGACTGAGGTACTCCACACACCCAGACCCTCATCTGCAGACGTTCTGGGTCTGTGGGCTGTGCAACATAAAACCAAGAAAGTCTAGCCACCTCTAGCTTATATGTCAAAAGACCAACGTGCTGGCTGTGGTCTGACAAACAAAAAAACAAACTCTGACTAGCGAAACAGTTTAACAGAAGCAAAACATATACTCAGGCAAGAATATTTATTCCTTGATGCCTGAGTATATGCAGTTGCCTCCCTCAGACCTTGTGAGACCAATTATTTTATGCACACTATTTCAAAATCCCACTTCATTGCTTCCTGCAGTGCAATGGAAGTGTCTGCAAGAGGGGTCTGAACCTCTGTGTCTTACACAATCCAGCCAGGCAGAACTTAGTTCTTCCCTTTCCAGTTCCCTCACAGTCTCTGGCCTATTGTCTTCTCTTCTTCTATGTGCATTTATAGGCGTGTGCTTCACTGGCAAACACATCTCCTTTTTATCTCTGGTATGACTGATGTAAGATAGAGTTGAAACAAACTTAGCATGAGTGGTTGGCAGTCTTCAAGCAAACCCATGGGAAGATACTTGGCATAAATCTATTCACACGATGCCCGTAAAATATTAGGTAGAAAGTGTAGGGAAGTAAGAAAGATGTCAGTTATCTTGATACAATTTGCTTCTTCATCACGAAAATCAATTATGTATTTTTTCCTAGATCTGTGCAATTATTTATAACCTGGACCGTGATCAGAGCTTTATGAAGGACAAAAGAAAAAAGCAAACCATAATGCTTTACGCGGCATAAACCATGACACTACAGATGAGTTTAGGTCTCAGGGATGCATGCAAACACTTTCTACAAATTTCACAGCCTAACACTTCCAGAAGCACAATTGCCTTTCTGACAAAACACAGCCTCCCTGGTGAAAGCAGGATTGCACTTAATAATATTTAGAAAAAACCCAAACCTCATTATTAAAAAAAAAAATCTATAAAACAAGTAATGTAATATTTATTTAAAAGGCAGCTTGAGAAATTGTTTATTCTGATTATTTTAAAATTTGATACCTTCAAGTTGTGATTCCAATTAGTGTAGGAACCTTGCAATAATAAGATTGTGTAGGAAACAGGGATTCATAACAAAGTATAAGTTTCTACTGATGATTGCTGTGAGTCATTTCTTTTCCCATCCAACCTCTCACCAGTGTGTTCCTGATATCCAAAACCCCAAGAAGCAAAGTTAATTTTGTACATTATATACAGGCAAAACAGGGAAAGTCAACCACAGTCCCCCACACACTGAACCACAATGTGCCAACTACCAAGTTTTGGGAGAAGAGGAAGCAGGGAGTTGTTCTGCACTACTAGACCAAACCAGAGGAAGAGATTGCATGCGGGGGCAGGCTGAAGAACCCACACCAGTAATTATTCATTTTATGCTCACTAGTTGCCAGCGACTGGCAGCTTCCTGAGGCACAGTTCTGCCGATTACACTGCTTCTGAAGAGGGACTCAGAGCTGACATCTCCCACCTGAGGTCACACTGCACCTCCTCCAACAGCCTTCACCTGCTGTGCTACCCAGCACAAGCACGGGCATCTCCCTCTTCCCCCAGCCACCTGCAGAAGCCCCAGGTAAGGGCTTTTTAGGGCTCCCTCTCTCCCAGGGTGCCTGGGATAGAGATACCCACCCCTCCTGCCACCTAGTCCCAAATAAGAAGCCACAAATTAGCACCACTGATACTAGAGCAAGAGTGGGTGGGAATTTCATACCAGCAGATGGACTCTGGACATCCTTTTTCTTGGTATGAAGAACACGGGGAGTTTTGTTTAAAATAAGATCCCTCACCCTTCCCATGCAGGCCTGAAAAGGGTTCTCTTACTCATTTTCTATGTGTAGATCTCTTATGAACCTTTCTCATTTTTCACCCTTTCCAGGACAGTCTTGAGACCTTCCTTCTAGAGCACTCCTGCCTAATAGGCCATTTGGGCAAGAGGAGGAAGCAGGCTCCTTCTAACCCTTTCCAGGCTGCTACAGCAGGAAGAAAAGGGTGCTTGTACCTCCACATGGGTTATCAGCTGTTAAAGTAATTGTATTGGAAAATGGGCTGATCTGATGTCTAGGGGTAAAGGGTGCAGACGGCAGGGGAACACTTTGTGGGCTGGTGAGGCTGATATAGCAGTAGAGCATTGTGCTTAACTACTCCTATTTTTTAAAGAACATTGCAAAATCAAATGAGCACAAAGAACTGTCGTGAAGTGATTAAAGGGCTGAAGCAAATTCCTTACAGGGAAAGACTTTAAAATGTAGTTTGTTTATTTTGTCAACAGTGAGACTAAGAATATTGACTACAGTACACAGCTCTCTGCATGGAAAAAGAAAAAAAACCTCCAGTATTAATTATCTATGTAATCCAGAACTATAAAAAATTTCAAACGAGAAAGCTCATGTTTTAACTTCACATGAAATGCAACTTTCAAGAAACCAGCCACAAAGCAAATGAATGTATTCCTTTTTTTTTTTCGTTTAATTTTTCATTATTTCAGGGGTTATAACTTGGTAGCACTTTCTTTTTTGTTTTTCTTAATATAAAAATCATTATACCTCTGTACCATCAATAAAAATTATTATCCATATTAGAATATATATTAAACACAGAAAAAATGAGGCAAGTATGTGAGTCTGGTTGCTTGACTATTAATTATGTCTTTGGCAGAAACCCAACTTTTAGTATCTTTCTTAGAAAGGATCATAAGTTTCTAAAGGCATTTTAGGACTAAGAGGCAGGGAAGGGCTAGAAATAAACTCCTTCTCAGAGGAAATAGAGGCAAAGTCACATACTTTCTGCTTTGGATGCTAATCAGTTTATGGGAGATTCCTAGAGAGTTCAATAAAAAAGTTAATGGGTTTTCTCCATGGCAGATCTCCTTAGAAAGTCTTCTGAATATCCATAGGGAACTTAAATCATCCTTCCAACTGCATTTTAAAATTGATATTCTTGAAATATCTCAGTAGAGAAGGTATTCTGTATGAACTTCTGTAGTTGTGACAATAGTTTTTCAAGCACTCTACTGCTTTAATCTTCATTAAACCCTGTAAAGAGTCTTCCGGGAAAGTTTAACTATGGTTGAAATTGTGTCAGCTTTTGCATAATTTTACCTTCTTCATGATGTGTGGAGAGGAGCCAGCGGCTCAGCTTGCCTCCCTCTGGAACAGCATGCTGCCCTTCATGGTACAGCTGACACTGGGGTGATGATGTGCTTCGGCTGAGCTGTTTTGTAGGGAGCCCTGGCCTCCTGCACCACCAGGCTGAGGACACCCTGGATGGAGTACAGCACGGATCTCTTCCACAGCACATGCTGCTGTTTGTCTGTCTCTGAAATGAAGTCATGAGTGTATGGATGTGGCCTGGCTACTTGAAAAATCTGGGAGATCCCTGGGTCAGAAATGGACATTGCAAGTGCCCTCTCCTTTCTACCTTAGCCCCAAGTGTCTGTACATAAAGGTCCTTTCCTACCTTCACATGAGATTTTCTGTGGTACTTTGTAGGGAGCATGAAAAATTTAATGGAAAGAAAAATTTAATGGAAAGTTCAATGAGCATGTTTCTAGGTGTCTTAGCTCCTCCCTGACTTCTAAATCCAACAAACTGCAGCCAAGCGAATCTAGTGGCCAGAGAGCATGGCTGTCATCTCAGCAAGGCAGCTTTTGCTCCCAGCAAGGAATGTCGTCGGTACCAACTCTATTGATGTTCATCTTGGCATGGTGTGCTTCTGGGAACTGCCATAGAGAGACAGAAGTAAAACCACTGGAAGTCTCCATGCCACCCCAGGCATGTCCTTGATCTGCCTTTCTGTATTCTGTTTGGCCAACAACCTGGCTCAACCTGTTGTTTTGGAGCTAAATCGCTGAAATGGTATCTAAGGGAAGTAACAGCCCAGGTCTGGCTCCTGGGGGTGTTTTACCCATGTAGAGAATGGCCTTCGATGGCTCTTGAGAAAATGACAACTGGGAAGGTGGAAGAATATGTGCAGTGTTATTAAAACCAAAAAGAGAGCAGTGGTGGAATGGCAGACGAAAGCATCCATACTCTCTAAAGTCTGGGATTTTGTTACATCTTTTCTGTGTTCCTATATTAGATAAAACTTTAGTGATAATATTGTCCATTCAGTTCTAAAATTCAGGCTGCAGTACTTGCTCCAGTGACTTCCTGCAGCAGCACAACACAGCAGCTAATGAAAGTCTGCATAAAGAGACATCAAATTTTAAAAAATATTTTTGAAACGAGGATGCAAGAAGGCAGGGCCATGACTACACTGCAGGTTCACAAGGGCTACAGGCTGATGTTTTTAATCTTGAAACTATAACTACACAATTGTAGATGTCTTTGAGCAGGAGATGACCACGACAGTTTTGGCATTCGGTTCTGTAACACACAACCTGATGGGTAAAGGGAAGGTCCCCTCAGCACCAGCTCTGGACAACAACTTGCGTCTTTCTCAGTCTGTCTTTACTGAAGCATGAAGGAGATGCTTTTACCTCTGTGCTTCTCTGCCCTGTGGTTACCATCATCCCCATTGACCAAGTTGTGGCAGGAGAGTAAAAATGATTAACCAAGCAAATTCTCCCTTCTTACCTCACAATGAAGTTCTGGATGTAGGCATGTTTCTATAGTAACAATAATGTCTTCAGAAGAATTTGTTGATTTATCTCCTGGATTAATTCTTTGGAGTCTTACAATGTTTGGAATTTAAAGCATCTTTCTTCTCCACAGAAAGCAGATTGTTTCTTCTCTTAGAAAGAGCAACCAAAATTAAAGAACATACTGACTGACATTTAATGTTACTAAAATAGGATATTTTTACAATTTTATAATGCCAACAAACACCCCAAACCAGCCCCTCCCTACCCCAAAACAACTAAGCATGGGAGGAATAGCTGAGAAATATGCTGAAAGGATGGATGGAGGAAGCGGTCTTTTCATTTGGTAGAACAGGGCAATGTCTCATGACAATGCAAAAGTGTTTTTTCTAAAACACAATCATTTCAGTCCATAATTAAACCATTCTAGTGGTTTAATTTTAATACCTTGTAGTATCTCCTTCATAGGATGCAAGTTCTGACAAATGCTTTTCTTGTGTGCAGGTGCCTTTGTACAAATGCTTAGGAGCAGGTATTTTTATGCCAATGTGATAGAAAAACTGCTTGAATTTCCAGAAACACTTGGACATTCTTTTGCATTGCCCTGACAACAGAAAAATGACACTATTCAGTTCCTTTATGCTGGGTTTTTGCAAGAGGTCCTCCACACTTGCAGAAGGATCAGTGTATTTCAGTCTTTGCATTGTGCTGAAATTAGTTTGTGGAGAACAGGGTCTTTAATTCTTCTCATTTTACAAGAATAATTTTTTTTTTCTATATATGAGCTCCATTACTTTTCTCCCTGTCTAAACAGATCTTTAGGGCACAATGCATACTGAACCATCCTATTTTCAGGTGAGTTTTATGGGTCAGTACAGGTTACCTACCAAGAACGTATGAGTTTGATCTATGTGACACTCTGTGTCCTTGCAGAGCAAGGTCTGGTACACTCCTGGGGTTCTGTAGACTGGCCCTTCTATTCTGAAAGATGTTGGAGACTAGTATTCTGACCTTTATTTTTTTATTTTAAAAACTGCCAAAAATCTGAACATGGTCCTGGACAACCCACTCTGGCAAAAGCCTTGTTGAGCAGGAGGCTGGACTAGATCATCCCCAGAGGTGCCTTCCAACCTCTGTGATTGGAGAGGGTTATTTTTTGCCTTGCCTGCAACTTTCTGGAGAAGCATTCCCACGCATCTCAAAGCTGTAGGACCAGGCCAAGAGTTCTTGTTACACATGCTCATTTTGTGCTGTGCTGGCCACAGGGGACAGAAGCTTGTCAGATAGTGGGAGGCAAGGAGAGACACACAGAGATATTACACAGGATGTGCAGGAGTCACCAGGGAAAATACAATTCTTCTCATTACCTGGGAAGAGGTAACAAACACCCAGCAGGCTGCAAAAGTGAGCAGCAGTGATCTGGCAGATGTGCTGCGTGCTGCTGTGGGACCTCAGGGCTGCACTCCAGGCGGCCCCAGGGCAATTGTGCCGCTTTCTGCTCCAACAGGGATCTGAAACAGATAGAGCGAAGGCTGATGTGGTTCATCAGGAGGATTTGGGAGATCTGCCAGTAGGATATAGAATCCTCTGATATCCTAGATCCTCCTCACGGAATATTGAGCTGCTCTTAGTCTCCAGGTTTCAGTATCACATAGCTGTTGGTTGACATATCTGAACAGATACATACACAGATAAACTTACACATTTTTGCCAACTTGAATAAAGTATTGCCAAAGTGTTGCATAAAACCTGGCAATAAGCATTAGTAATGGAATATTAACCTTCTCACAGTTGCTAATCAATTGTTTTAAACTTATAATCCCTGAACACAGGGAGAACCTGAACTGTGGCAAAGGAGTCGCTACAAGTACAATATACTCCATGATTTTCTGCGGTTAGTATTCTGTAAATACTTTCACTTGTGCTCTGACAGTAGTATCAATCTGAGCAAGTGAAAATTGTCATAATAAGTGTTTAGAGACAAGTAACCTCTCTCTAAACACTTAAAAAAAAAGTTCTATTCATGGGAGGAACACCTGTGGATATGACAGATGTCTATGTCATGGCTCCTACACATGGAGCCAAATAGCTCTGCAGAGGTGATTTTGCAGCCTTACAGTCTTGGGAATAACTGTAAGAGAACTTGGAACTATTTGTCCTTGCTTTAGGTATTTTTCTCCTCAGAGTTTTCAAGATAACGCTCAGAAACTGACAATCACATTTACATCACCTCATAGAAACTATAATTTCTGCCAGGATTTTGCTTATTACTTCCAAATATGCCAAATCCCCTACATGCTACTTGCTTCTAAACTGCCAGTGTGCAAGATTTCAGTCTATTTCAATGCACCTTTTTGGTATTTGAATCCAGGTACATAACAACTAAAAACTTATGAAAACTAAAACCAGTTGAAAACTGGTATGAAGGCTGAAACCTGCGGTGCCTGTTTGTTTCTTCACACAGTTTGTGTATGTCCTAAGACTTTCAATTTTCCAGCTTCAACATCTTTTGTGTTGGGCTCCATAAAATAAGCTAAAGAATTCTATTTTATCTCAGCATTTTTTCTGGACTGGAATACATATGAAAAATTCTCATCTCCTAAAAAAAAGCCACTGTAGAAGATGAGTATTTTTCTGTATGTAAGAAACATCACTATACCTATATTTCACTTACAATAACAAAATGGACAGGTTCTCAATGACCATTCATAATATGGTGTTCAGACTGATATGGATAGAAATCCCAGGAAACAGAGAGAGATTAGATTTATTTCTGAGAAAAGAGCTTATTTTCATTTGAAGAATCTTACTTGCTCTTACTAGGATTCATAAGAGTATTTAAGTATCTATTTTTCAATATACATGATCTCTGTCTTACCTGTCAAGGCCACCCTTCTGCCTGAAATAAAAGCAGTGCACTCCTAGTGGTTGGACAGTGATTAGGTGTGAAAACCAAGACAAATCCTAATAATACCTGGTAAAATGTCTCTACGCATTTCTGTGGGATGAATCAGAATTGATGTGTGCAGTAAGCGTCTTTTTATGCAGTGTCCCTACTTCTGCCAGGTTAGTTCTGCCCAGAGATTCCTGCTTTTCAGCACTTCTCTTCTACAGGTCCATTTGCAACTTCATGAGAAGTTATGGGTTTTTTTTCCCCAAGACTATCCCAGCTGAGTGTTGGGTCAAGCAAACTCCTTGGAAGGGTATCCCAGCTGCTCTCTGAATAGTGAACATCCCATCCCACTTTCCCCTGAAATTTGTTGGGATATAGGTTTGAGACTAACTGAATACTCATCAGCCTCTGAGGGATCATTAAGCTAAACTATTCTGTCTATTTTAAGGTATTAGAAAGCAAAACAGTGGGATTTTTAAGCCATGAAACAAGCCAGTTCCAAAGTATATAACCAGCTCAAGGGTTTTGAACTACCAGTATCACATGCAAAGTAAAGGACTATGTTGCCTTTCTGTGAGTGGTGTCATTTTAATATAACTCTTCCTTGTCACAAGATTTTTCATGAAAACAGTCCTTTACTCAAATAGCATTATCTGAAGGAGGATGAAGTTAAAGAGCTGTGACAGAGTGAAGTAAAAAAATTTTAAAAATCGTATTATCAAAAGGAGTCTTGTGTGACTCATTCAGTTATTTCATGCCAGTATAAGCCCATACTTACACCATGTTTTCATTAATTTTCGTAACATAAAAATAATGCTTAATTTTGGGTGTAATGTGTTCTGCATAAAGACAGAAAGATATTTAAAAGTATAATGGTAATCATCCACCTGTAGCACAGAATATTATACCTGGATGAATTTTATTGCCTTTCTTCGTGGTACTCTGAAGCAGGAGCAGGAATTTGGAGACACTGTAATCTTCCAAGCAAGAAATAGAGTAGATGAAGCAGTTGACTGGCATATCCTGGAGGTTTTATTTTTTGATTAAGCACAGTTTAATTAACTTTTGGGTTACTCGTGTGGCAGGGGCTGTTCCGTATGGTGAGGGGAGATGTTGCACTTAAAATTATTATACATCAGAAAATATAATAGCAGGTTGGAAAGAAAAGTGTTTGGAAATAAAGAAGTGAGAGAGTTACTATTCCTCTTGCAGCTTTACTGTGGTGTGCTTACTGCACACTTTGTTGTGGGTGGTGGCATGTGTTCATAGGCAGAGCTCTTCACAAGGCCTTCCTCCTTCAGATCATGGGATGAACCTGCTTGTGGAGTGAATCAAGGCTGTGTGAGGAAAAGGGCTAAACCAACTCCTGTGCCTGTTGTAGGAACTGGAAAGTACTCAGCAGATGAGTCAGAAAGGATGAGCTCATGGCTCAAGCAGATTAATGCTGCAGAGGATACAGTTTTCCTGTCACTGCCTCAGCCTCAGCCAACTGTGAAGTGCCACAAGTAACCTGCTGTAACTCCTTGCGCTAACAAGCTGCGTTTGGTGGGATCTGGGGTTGGATTTGTCCGAGCACTGAGCTTCAAAGGGTGTTTGCACCCACAGCAATGACTGCTCTCAAATCCCCAGGCTAGTCCTTGTGACCCAGCTGCTCCTTCCCACTGGAACAGATAACAGCAGATAACAGTGTGCATTCGTATTCAGGATTGCTCTCCCACGTGTTTCATCAGGCTTATATTATGAACATGAAAACCATAGAACTTACAGTTTAGAGCTCTGTAATGCCACAGAAATATGAATTTCCACTTTGAAGGCACTGATCTGTGTGGTATGGAGGAGCTGCTATTGTTGCTAAATATTTTGCTTTGCCCAAAATCACTCCAATCTCTAATCTAGCCTGGAACCAGCAGTAGAATGCAAACCACCCTGGAGATGGTTTTCCAGCATCAGCAGCCTCTGTGCTGCTAAAAAATCACATTCAGATAGTACTACTTTTGCAAACCAAACACCATCATAAAGGAAGCCTTGACACTGTGACAGAAATTGCAGTATTGTGTTGCCTATGGTGCCTTAATGTAGCCTTCATTTAAATGGTACTTTGCATGGAAATAGAGGGACTCTGCAACAAAAAATTGCACCCAGATTTTCAGGCTACGAGATCTTTAGTGCTTACCTGGCAAACTCATGTCAGATACTACCATTTATTCCATGATCCCCTGATCCATACAAAGCTCCGTGCCAATCTCCACTGTCTTCAGTGGGTAAGGTAGATTTGTAGAAACTGTAAGTCAAACTGGCATCTGGATAAAGGTAAACTGCATTTGAAGCTTTTTGGGCAGCCTTAACCTGACTACCAAAGAAAGATGATGCCTCCATATGTAAGTTTTTCTAGTACTGCTCTCTGCCAAGTCTTTTTGAGACTGTGCATTCTCCAGCTATCCTGAAAGCAATCCTTCACATTTCCAAGATCAACGAGTCTTTTAAGACAATGAGAGGCAATGATCTTATTTTAAAGACAAGCAAACAGAGGAAGATATGAAAGCTGTCTAAAAACCTAGTTAAGCAAATGGAGTTCACAGTTCCTTACTTATCTCTTTGGACCTAAGTATCTGATGTGAGCATTGTCATTCTGCTTTAATTGAGAAAACAATATTCGTTTAAGCAAAAAAAATCAACTGTAAATACAAAAATATTGAGCCCAAGATTATGATACTGACAACATTATTTTTGTAATAATCACAATAGACTTATGAAATATTTTTGTTGTAGCACAACAGTCCTCCGTTTCAAATCACTGAACAGTTTCAGGCAAGACTAACTTAACTAGTTTATTGCTGATGAAACTAACTGTCCAAAGTCTATGATGCTGAAGAATGCGCTAGCAAAGGGACAGGGCTCCAAAACCCACCTACACTGCAATCTACCACTTGTGAAATGCATATCAGTAATATTCATTCATGGGAAGAGCAGAAATCTGAGATACAGCTTTGGTTTCACTTTAGTCTGTTCACAAAAGCTAGAAATTATATTATTATTTTAAAGTCAGTTTCAAATGCAAGCACTTTCACTCAATAAACACTTTTTAAAAAATATTTTCTCCTATAGCTACATTATTCTTGAAGAATATTTTATGCATAATAATAGCAGAAATCTTTACAGACATTTGGCTAACTGTCAATACTTTTTTGTTTCGGAAGGTGCAGATTCACCAGGCAACCAGGTCCTTTGTGTTGCTAACAATTAATGTTCCCAGTAACTAATGTACTGTATGAGTTGGTTTTTTATTTCATGTTCATGCAGTACCTTGGTTGTCCATTCACTGTATGTTTGATACTCTTAAGAGAAAAGATCTGCAGTATAACCAAAGTTCTCACTGCAGCAATAGTTTTGGTTCTCTGAACGTCCGGGTATCACCACCCTGTCTGGACTGCCCCACATTTCTGGAGGGCGTCTTCCCACGTTACCTACACTGCAAAAGAAGTTAACATTATAATGTTTGGGCCCTACTGCAAAACATTTGTGGACAAGACTGTACAGTGCAACTGTAGTTACGACTAAAGAGGAGAGAATTTTCCAGATACATCCATTCCGTTACAAGCACACCTGGAATTTGATTGTACCAAACACAAAATGCCTACAGCTAACAGTTTGTAGCTGATCAGGGTTGGCAAGCAAAGGGTTGTAGTCACTGCAAAGAGAGTGTTCACATGGATGGCTGCTGCAACACAACCATGGCAAGCTCTGAAAGGAGTATGAGAAAAGCTATTTTGACTTTCGTGAAGGTGCTGGCCAAAAAAACCCCAAACACCCCAGAAAACGTACAACCAGCAAGAAGGCAGCAACCAACGCGACACTGCACCTTTGCACTCTGAAATATCAGTGCAACTCACTGGAGTAGAAATAGCAGCCACAGCAGAACAGCACTCACTGTATTTTCAGCTCAGGCAACAACTGCAGCACATTTACCAGAAAAACCCTAGGCCTGAGGCAAAGCTAAAGCACTGGGGTGTCATTTGCCACACACTGATAGGGAAGCTAGGCTTGCCAGGAGGTTTTGGTCAAGGCTGTGCTGAGTAGCGAGTCCAGTCACTAGGTTTTTAATTTCTCCCTCGCCCCCAGTTCAGAGTCCTGAAGCATAAGATACAAAATAAGAAGATTTCACAGGGCTTCTGGGCAAGCAGACTTCACTCTGCTGGTAAGGTTTCTCTACAAGGCATCACACAGTTATGTTGAACTAGTTTGTGTTGGCCTGAGCTCTTCTGCAAAACTCTTCAAGCCTCAGGTATTTAGATGGGCTTAGATTAATACATTTTGCTCTCTCACAGGTGTATATAGCTGCTGATGCTAGAGGCAAGAATAGGACAAAGGAAGCTGAAGATCTGAAATATGGCAGGCAATGACTGCCTCTGGTGGAGATTAGAGCCAATTTGTGCAATTTGTGCAGAAACACCCTATCTGAACAGTATTTATTTGTGCACTGTGGATGTTAATACAACTAAGAGCCATCTTCACAAGCTGCTTGAAAGTCTTTGCAGAGACTCTTGGGAAGCTTCTTATTCTCAAAGGAATTCACATTACTTTCCATAGGAGATCCAAAGTAATATCATGGGAGGTCACAGACCTATTAAAATTTGCAAATGAAAACCGTACCGTAGCTTCCCATTAATGAAACACTTTTACAGAGATGCCCAGAAAATTCAGACAAAGTTCAGTGTATTCAAGCCTGATCAGAGATCACAGAAAGTGAGAACAGCCACCATTTTAAAATCAATTGCAGCTTTCATGAGTTAGGTGCAATTTTCGGAGCAATCACATCAATTCTACAGATAATCATCCTGCAAGATACGAATATAAATTGTATGATATCAAAGAGAGAGAAAAAGCCAATTCCTTTTGAGTTCACATGATTGCAAGTGAAAGACAGCAAGAAACATCAGGGAGTTGCTTTTAACAGAAGTACAGCTAGCAGGTGTTTAATTAGCCTCAGATCATACGTATCTGACTGAAAATGTGTCATGCAGAGGTAGCACTTCCACAAGACTAGGCTGATAATCTGCATTTTCAGAAAATATTTATGTGCGTAGAGAAATCATCCTGGCCACAAATAATCACAAACTGACTGCTGCATACCTGCATAAAGGATAATTTTGGTCATAAAACATCTTAAAGTATACATTCAATGAGGCTGTAATTTGTACATGACAGAAAAAGCCTTTCTGCCAGACCTTGCCCATCAGAGATGTACAATTCGCATTCAATGAAAACAACCTACAGTGAGTTTTTGAGTTGCTTGGATTTATTTTCCTTCCATCCGACTAAGATGAAGTACATGCCATGTTTAGGATCTATACTAGTACATTTTGGGAACAATTTTTTAGAGCTATATTAACGGCTATACGTTTTAAAGTTGCTTGACTTTTTGCGCCAAGATGAGAGAAAAGACAGTGATGGGCTGATCACAGGAAAGGTGTTGGTGCCAGGGAGAGTTAAATGTATATAAGTAATCCCATTTCCATACAAATGAGACAGCAGTTAAGGAACACACCTGCATTTCTTCTTTATCTAGTTGTTACAGAATCTACTAGCATGTCTCTGGGGACTTCTCCTCAGCCACCAGCCTGCAGGAGAATAAACCAACCCAGATTTTCATCTGTATGTTGTTTATTTCAGTACACAGCTCCAAAAGAGACTGTAAACAAGAGCTCCTTATGATCCAAACAGATTTCTGAAAATGCTACTTGATGAAGCCTACAAATTTTCTCGCGCCTTTCTATACTAACATTTCTCCTGGCTTCCAGTGTTTCTCATGAATCCTTGAAATGGAGATTTTGAAGGTATAGGAAAACACTTCAGAGAGAAGGATGACAGCTTAGCTTAGTCCAGAAATGAACCTGATTTATGATGTTTGAACTGGTCTTTGGAGACTCTGCTTTAAGCTGGAGAGATATATGATTTTTATACTTGGATGCTCCTGTTTACATTATTCATGATGTCATTAGTTTAACAACTTAATAAATTTGAACAATCGTGAGATAAGAAGAGGATTTCAGAATTACTTCACATCTGTATTAGTACATTACAGGCTAAGTTGCAGAAGTTCCCTGACTTCCAACTTGTCAGAGATGTGATAGTTTATCACTAAAGCACCGAAGATTTCTTTTTTTGTTTGAGCTTTTCTCCCTAAGTATTCAAATCCCTTTCTTTTTCTGTGGACCATGATCAAGTTACTTCTTAATCTTCAACTGCTGTAAGGAAATAGATTAAATTTTATATATTTTTCCTCCTGTTTTAATTTTTTTCTTGAACTCTTTTGCACTATTCTTTTGCACTATTATTAGCTCTAGAGCAGGTTGTTTTATTCCTGCAGTGGTGATATTGTTAACCTGTACAGAAACAGCATATTCTTTGTGCTCACGTGACATTTCTTTGCTTGTACATTCTTTGGTCAAGGACCAGGTAGTTTCTTTATTGTCACAAACAGGTATTTGAAAAGTGCTACAGTGCACATCAGAGCAGTGTACTGTGTGATTCCCTTTCCCTCAGGAGACAAAATACAATTCCACAAATTAATCAGATTTCAGTCTCTCTCTTTATCTTTAATATTCATTGATCATGGACTGTTGTTGTTTTTTAAAAATTAAATATTGTTTAGAGGACATGAGAGAGGTTCATAGCTGTATCTTGACTAAATACTCTGTTCATTCTTCTACTATGCAGATGTCTTTAGAATGAAAGTAAAAACTATCAATGGCATATATATTTATACATATATGTGAAATATGTGTGTTAATAGGGATATCAATATGTTAAATAACTAGTTGTAGACACAACTAAAACATATAATGTAACATAACATTCTAAAACAACTACAATTTTTAAATATCAAAATAATTATTTTAAAAATCTTTATTAACATGGGGGGTTTTGTGACATAACCTCCCTCACTCAGTTTTCCTGAAGCACATTTGCCTTTTGAGTGTTACCCCTGAGCTCTTCTTGTTTTTTCCCAAAACCACATTCTTCTCCATGAAACTGTAGAGTGATCATGCTTTGCTCATAGACAGCTGTAGAAATTAATTTTTAAAGTAGAAATATGTTTTTAGAGATAATTCTGTCTAGCAGACACAGAACAATCCCGAGCCCGTGGCAATACCTTGTTTGGAAAAGTAACATTTAGAGACTTGACAGGTGTTTTGCCGTTGGCAGGGACACCTGTGGTATGTGACCTGAAATTCCCCGTGACAGTGCAGATCCGTTCTGCACACAAAGGAGCTGCTTATCTCCGTCCTTCCCCTGATTTCAGCATGGTGGCAGACACCCCGGCAGGAAGTCCCCTCACTGAACCAGGGGCACTCCATGCCTCCCCCTTCTATTTGTCAGTAATTACAGCAGAATACACCACACCCGTGCAAAGTGCTGATGCCTTCTGCCTTTCACCAGCTGGGGGTTCAGTCAAGGCTTACCTTTTTCCTTTCAGTTTGGAGAGTGTCTATTAAAGAAAATGAAATGAAACCCCAAGACATTAACAGATCCAGATTTATGGCAAAATGAAAATGATACCCCATGTTATGATGTTATGATTTTTTTTTTTTTGTATCAGTGGAAGGGGGACTTGTGAAAGAGTTTCCACACATTACATAGATCAAATTGTTTATCAGTGTTTGTCATTCCAAATCTTCATTAGACACTCAATAGATAATTTAGACTTCTAAAAACCACAAGTGGTCTGCAGCTTCTGAACCTGAGGCTGCTTTGTCACTTGAGGCAATTGAAAATATGTCTATGTGATATATATACAAAAAAAAAAGAAATTTGCAATGGAAACTGTAATCCCAGAAGATCTACTCTGCAATAGCTAACGGAAGTTTTAAATCCTATTTTCACATGCCACTTTTATACACTATATACACGTGAGCACAGTTTCTGACTATTTATTTCCAGATTTACATTTTACTTGATCTCCTTCTTTTCCCCAGTAGGAGAATTTCTTTGTGCCTATTAAGTAGATGCATCTCATCTATGAGTATTAAGTAACACAGAAAACAAGCAGACATAATATATGACTTCCACTGATCTCCATGCCACTTCTATATTCCATAGACTTCGAGCCATGGTCTTCTGGTAAAAAAAAATTAAGGTGGCTGCTCAGCCTACCTATGAGCAAGAGGTGTGGGGACTGGGGCTTGTGCACGAGCCTGAGAAAAAGAGTGTCTTAGCTGTAACTAAAGGATGGAAATACCTGCTGGCAGGTCAAACAGAATGCAAAATCCTGCTAAAATTGAAAAAGAGCACTGAGGTACATGACCAGAGCAGCAGAAAGACAGAGGGCCTTTGAAAGTGAAACCAGGACAGTAGTGGCCTGGGCGGTCAGTGAACAGTCAGGCCACACTTTGACAAGAAACCTCCTTCCAGTGTTTAAACTAAAAGGTTTTTTATCTGTCTGGTAAAGGGCAATAGGATAAGAACATCTGAAAATTTCAGCCTATTGATTACTTGAAGATAAAAGCACATTTATATAAGAAAATGTGTTCAGAACTTGGACTAAGAGAAGGTGGATACACGCCTTCCCTCCAAAGTGATGATGACAGCATAACTATTTTTTTCACAAATAAGTAAAACCACCTGCCTGGAAAGCAAGTTGTGGCAACATGTATGCTCAAGTAATTGAGAGAAGTCAAGGTGTGAAGGCTCTGGTCTCAGACTGGTACTGAGGACCTGCTGGAGGGCAAAAGCACTCAGGTAAGATGCAGAACCAAACCTTCACCCTCTGCAGATGTCACCTTTTGAGGACAAGGGCATGGAACAGCAAAGTGTTCAAAGTGATCAGGTAAGAGTTGGGTGACACCTGCTAACATTGGTGCAATGGAAAGCTGGAAGAAGATACGAGACTGGTGATAACACCCTCCCTCAAGAGTGTGGCCATGGTCAGTTAATGTGCTTTCTTTTCGCTTCCTGCTCAGTCATCAAACCAGGAGGAAGAACCCCATTCCATTATCAATCCCACCCAGACTGTAGGCAGCAGAGAATAATCTGTTGTAGGAGAGACTGCCTTGTGTGATGCTGGCTGTACAGAGCTGGCAAGGGATGAACAGACAAACCAGACTCACATGCATTTCCTCCTTGCCTCTTCCCCTAGCCCTTCAGTTGATCCAGTCCTGTCACTCAGATCCTGTGATTTCCCACACTGAAAGCACTTTCCAAAAAGCTGTTTAGCTGTTGCTTCAGCTGCATCACTTTTACATACAGTCTTTCTTTTACCTACTGTGCCAAATGTGCAGCATACTGCATGGCACTGGCAGTGCAGGCATTATCCAGTCCTACAGTTCTAGGGGGAGTGTTATAAATTTAAGCCAGACCATCTCCTGGCCTATCAGCCTTTTACCTTTGAAGAGAATTTCTACTGAACACACCTGCAACAAATCTCTTTTCTCCTTCCCTTTTCTTGGATTATGAGTAAAATAAAACACAGCCTATGACATTAATGGTCTTGTAATATTAGTTGAACTATCTGGATGCTAGGAAACACAGCAGCTAAGGTAATTTTTTCAAAGAGTGTATTGAATTACAGGTTTCCACTTGCTTTTCGTTCTGCTTTTCCCTGTGGGACCCATTTTTACACTGAATAAAGTAGGAGCTTGCTTAATACAGCTATTCAGTGTTTTATCTCACCTTCACTGTCTTGTCTAACCACACTGTTTCTGGGTTTTTTTTCATGACAGGAAAACTGTTGCTTCCTTTGTGTTTTTCTGCACACTCACACTGTAATGTCTGAGTTCATAATAAATAGGTGTACATTTACTGCCACAGCAATCTGGTGTTGAGGGACTTTTGCTTTCTCTCCCTTTCTAGGCGGGGGATAAAGAGAAACTGAAATGTCAGACCCTGCATTCATTGCATGGTCAGCTTCAGACAGGTGTGATTTTCTCCTTACAGAGCACTCACATTATACAAACTTGTAACACATGTTAATTATAGAGCTCTATAACAGCAGATGTGCTGGGGGCATGGTGACACTTGGACTAATTCAGATATTGTAGGCAAACTAGCAGTGCTGTGATTGCCACAAAGGATTGCAATTTGCATTGTGCAAGGGAGCACCAGCCCTCTCATCACCCAGTGCCACATCACCTAGGCACTACCTATTTAATGGTGTGTCTGAGTGCTGAGTGCCTTTGTGAGTCTTACATCAGAAAACAGGGGGAATGAATTAAAGGAATAAATTACAGGATTTGTCGACACGGCAAAATGACATGTGTCAGCTTCTGCACAAACAGTCGAGTACAACTCATGCCATGGGAGAAGGAGACTCAAAGCAGGCTGTGCAGTGTGTCATGCAGGGAAGGACCCAGGTGATGGTGGATGTTCACTAGTCATGGCCCATGCACTCAGGCAAAACCTGTTATTTATGGTTCTGTTTGTGGCTTGCAGAAGCAAATACACCGCACCTACTAAGTGGTTATACACGGTGATTCCAAAATGAGGGCACATTTTGCTCCCAAGAGCTGTCACAGTGTCAAAGCAGGGATTCAGGTGGGACCTCAGTGCCTGAAGGCAGTTTCTTGCCTGATGTCAGCATTTAATTGGCAGACAGCTCCCTCTCATAAAGGCTTAGAACATGGGTTTTGCAAGGTTTGACCCTCAAAACTGCATCTTCCTACAAAGAAAAGCAACGTGATTCATGCACTTTTCTTCCAGAAGCTGTCACTGGCAACAGTAAATTGCAGAGAATTAAAGTCTTTCTGTGATCTACAAAACTTCAAATCATTGCTGCTTCTCTCCATGTTTTACTTCCTTGTGGCCCCCTTTTGGCACAGTCCCCATTTCTAGTCTTTCTTCCCTTAGTGTCCCATCCTGTGTCTTTCTCCTCTCCTGCTTCCCTCAGCATGTAAGCTCAGCTTTTGAAGACTCCTGCTCCACCATCTGCTCCCACAGGACCTCACCCAGCTCTGCCAACTCTTTGTGCAGTGCTTGTGCCCAAACATTAGGAAGTAAATCAGCATTCCAGGTTGCTACAGACTTGGGCAGAAAGCCCAAAGAGAGTGGTTTCTCTTTTGCTGTCTTCAAGACCAACAATCAAAACCACTCTTCTGCCCAAGAGCCTTGGTGATCTCTCTGTCAAGTGATGTACAACTGGTCCCACAGCAAACACAGGGCACAGAGAGCAAGTGAGGCCATAGAGGGTATAAAAAGCAAATTGCCCAGCTGCCGAGGTGATGAAAGCTTAGAGCTGACAGTGCCTGAAAAAGCATTACTTCTTCCAATGAACACCAGATATTTATTACGAAGTCTGGCCTGGGTTTGAAGGCGGTATATTTTAGCCAAAAATGTGTGAAACCTTGAAGCTGGGTGTGCTGTTAATGCCAGCTGAACAGCTTGGGAGAGACTGGCATTCCACACACAGAGTCCACAGGACTCAGTATTTTGCCTTTTTTCCTTTCACTCAGCCTTAGTTTTTTGGTAGGATAGAGAACTGAAACCACCATTTTTTGAAAGCAACTAACTGGAATTCAGCCATAATGGGTTTATACTCTGCAGTATTTAGAAGGAAGTATCAGCTGTTAAGGTTTGTGCACAGGTGACCAGCCCTAAGGCTGAACTCACAGAACAGCGTGGAAAAGCATCAAACATTGCACAGGATAGAAGAAGGAAAGCAGCTGGCCAGCCGCACCTGGGACTGCAGTAATTCAACAGGAACTGGAAAAAACTACCAGGCATTTCAGCAACTGGAACAGGAGCACTGGAAACTCCCTTGAGGTGAAACCCCAAGAGATAGGGAGGTGCTGATTTATTGGCTGTCACTGCGGTCAAATCAACAAAACTGAGCCCTGTGTGTAAAAATTAAATAGAGGCAGGTTGGTTATTTGGGAAAGGGAAGGTGTTAAAAGGGATTGCTAGGTGAAATAACTCCTGTGATTTGGGCTCTGTGGATTACTTGTCAAACATCCATGCAGCTCATCAACACAGCCTGGAGCAGGACAACAAACCTGCTGTTGTAACCGTGCCGTGTGCATCTGGCTTCTTTACCTTGTCAGAGGGGGCAAGAGGGTGTCCTCAAATGTCAGGCTGGACAGGGTTGGAGGATGGACCAAACACCACCTTAACATCAGGGATCCTAAGCAATCTTCCTAACGTGAACCCAACTTTGTTATTTATTTTTGTTTTAATGAAGATTTAGTGCAAGAAAAATTGTTTAGAAGTAGTTCTGTTAATGTAGAACACTGGTCTAAGCCTGTTTATGCTCTCCTGCCGTGTTGTCCTTTGTAGCAGCCCTTGGCTGAGCATAAGCCATGAGAATGGTGTCTGTGCTCCAGCCACACGTTCATGTCCTGCCTGTACTCTGTCTCACCTGTTTTCCTTCATTACTACACTGCTGAGGGAAGATTGAGGGACTTGGCAAAGCTGGGCAGTTTCTGGAGTTATTTGCCACAGTAAAGTAGTACACAGGGGCTTGTGTCAGTCTGTCCTGTATGTGTGCCCTTGTCCTCTTCTGCCTTTGTTCCCTGTCAGGTATTTTCCCTGGTTAGCAGAGCAGTAATGAAACTTTAGCAATACAGAAAAAATCCTGGTAGTGCAGTCTCTTCTTGAGCCAGTGGATCACTTTGCTAATTACCCCATGAAGAAAGTTAGGGAGAGAAAGACATCCTCTAGTGAAAAAAAAAACCAATAAAATAGATGTGTTTGTAGCTGACAGCCAGCTAAGGATAAACTCAGAAGCAAGAGCTCTGGCAGGCTGCAGCCATCCAGTGTGATCTCTTCCCAATCTAGTCACATGAAGGGGGGTTTGACAAATCAAACATACAAAAGCAGCGATTCTGCACGTCTCAGGCAATTCCATCAGTGAAGTTTGGTGCAATAATAAAAAAACCTGAACAAAACAAAACTAAAACCCCCTGGCTCCTCTGCCGTGCTGCTCGGTGCGACGTGCCACCCAGCACATCCCAGCCTTGTGGGCAAAGAAGAGCCCTACCAACACCACGGCTTCCTGCAAGCCACAGCTCCCTCAGCTGGGGCCGTGTGAGGCGCAGGCACAGCATGAACCTGCCTTAAGGAAAACAAACCTTAGAGAAGGGCCACAGGCAGGTGCAGGCCTGTAATTGCAACTGCAGGTGCCCAAACACTACTTCCATGCAGGGCCCCTCCAAAAAGGGTCACACCTCAATTCCACGTGGACTTTTTCGGTGTGCCCTGTGTTGGGCCTCCAGGAGCAGCACCAGAGCCTGGGCTTGGTGCTTTGCCTTGGGAGGACACCTTCAGCCAGAATGCTGTGACTTGAGTGGTTGCATGCAGGAAAGATATTTTCTACGTGGAATTTCACTCAGCCTAAACACAGCCAAGTGCCAGCCTTAGGAGGAGATTGGACAGAGGTCATATCATTACAGGTATGCTTTAGATCATCAGCATATACCTGCACCTTCCCACAGGCTTGAGGGGATGTCTCATGCAAAAATCTTTCCCAAATAAGCATAGTAGGGACATATCAGACTTCCAGTCTCTGACAGCCTACATTTTGCTGAAGGTCGATTCATTTTTGGAACTTCATGAGCATTCAACCCTAATGTCTGACACCCCACAGCAGTCAGCTCTTTGGTATTCACTTGGCATCACAATGGGGTGATTTCTTCTCCTGAGAAGTGTCTGGAGCCTCTGAGTTTGTAAAGGTGCTGGACACTCCCCATGAAGGCACTTTTGCATTCCAATAGGTTTTAAAGCTACCGTGAATTGGGCAGAGACAGAGGAAAGAGCCCAAGGATCCCCAGAAGGGGATGGTTCAGCAGGAGGTGGGCAGAGGAGAAGGGGGACAGGGGTGAAGACTGGGAGGGGAAAGGAGTGGGCAATCAAGGGGAAAGTAAGGAGGACTTAAGGCAGTTACGGATTTATGACATTGATACGGGTGACAGCCAGGATTTCATGAAGCATTTGAAAGAGTGACATGCTTTTTAGGCATTTTGAGTCTTTTCCACTGCTGTGTGATAAGGGAAATGCAACTCCAAGAAGGCATATGGCTCAGATAAGAGGAAGCTAATAAACATATGGATGAGGTTTAAACCCAGCTAGATCAAAGGAATATATTTGGCTATTCTCATAACCAGGGCTTTATCCTTGCCTTGCTAGTTCCCTCAGATAGGAAACTCATCCTTTAGTTCCAGGGCAGTTTAGCCTTTTTCTCTAGGTCTCCAAACAGCACTGGTGAGAATCTAAAAACAAAATTGATCTTTTACCTTACACTTGCTTCCAGCACAGCCCTCTGATTTCTTTCTAGTCTCAGCTACTCACTCCCCAGCACCATCCTCAGTCCCTCACAGCTGCACCCATGCCAAGCACCAGCTGCATCCCCTCACCAGCCCTGGCACCCCTGGATCAGGCCAGGATGCTCCACAGCTCTGGCCTGAACTGGGGAAAGGCGCAGCGAGCAAGAGCTGCACACTTGGGTCTTACCTTTTTCCAGGAGCGAGGCCAGAGCCATCGAGCACACGTGGATGCACTGACCTGGAGAGTCTGCCTGCAAGGCTGCTCCCACCTCCTGCACCTGCCAGCACTGATAAGAGCCACCATCACTCTCTGCTGCAAGCCCTCACTCCGCAGCTAAAGCTGCCAGGACTTGTTTTCCCTGGTGGGGTTTTTTCCTTACATTTTCATGATATTCCTCTTTATCTAGTCTGATCCTCCACAGAGGAGAAGCTCTTGCCCTTCAAACCAACCTCTCCCCACCCAGCCACTGATTGTCATCACCTACATCAGCTGCCTGGCCTCATAGAGGCCAGTTAAAGGTGTGGCTGCCTGAACCCCAGAGGACACACTTTTCTTCTTTAAGGAGCTCTGCAGATCACTCTGTGCCTTGTACATTCCCATTATTCCAGTAAAGTTGGCAAACATGTTTAGCTAAAAGAAAATGACATCTTAAAGATAGCATTGAGTATGATTTGAGGGCAGGATTTGACCTATTGGGGAATATTAACTCCTCCTTTAAGGTAATATCTACTTTATCTGTTGAAAAAAAATACAGCTTTGTTTACTCTCTCTTGGTATTTGCCCAACAGACAGTATTGTCTAGTTTAGAAAACACATCAGGCCACACAAAAGAGCTTCCAGACTCTTACTGAGCTGATGATTCCTTTTTGTATCATCGTTTTCCTTATCTTGGGATCCAGGCTGTCATCTTTAATTATTTTAAAATGAACTGCCACATCTTATCTTTATCAGAATATTTTATCCCCTGCTCACCCTTCTATCTCTTCCTTATTCAAAACATTAAAAGTAAAGAATTGTGATTCTTTTTATTTGATTATTGGAGTTTTACCTCGTTCCTTCTCAAATTGAGGAAACTTTTAAAAAAATGAATTTATATTCAGCTTCCCTTTATATTCTGGCTCTCTGGTGTGAGTGCCCTTCCTAGCTGCTCAGCTCTTTCCAGCACAATTTTCTCACATCCTGGATGATGAAATACTGTGTGTCCTCCTTCCAGTTTGCCTGGAACTTAGCAGCTATGTGATGCTGGAGAAGAAAGACTCCTGGAGTCCAGAACAGGTGACACACGAGCCCACCTGTTCTGTCTGCATTATTCCATTCCTTGTGCTTCATTAACCACAGGTCTCATGTCCTGGTCACTGTGCCCTTCCCCACCAGCCCAAACACCACGGCCCTTTCCTGGGTACACCAATTTCCTTTATTTTAATTGTGGCCCCTTATTCACAAAAATCAAAGTCTGATTTGCACAATCTAGTCCCACAGAGCATGGACAATATATAGATAAATGTGTAGGTGGCTGTAGTTCCATTGGTTCAGCATAACGCAGGCACCCAGTGATCAATAAAATACAAATTTGGAAGAGGGGGGGAACAAGTGAAATAGGTTTTTAGCATTTCCATTATCACAGGCAGAATGTAATAAAGCAGCTTTATAGCACAACACCCAAAGAGTCATCTTATAATCTATGTCTGCCTCTCAAGAGCCATTTATTTAATATTTTATCATATTAAGCTTAAAATTAAGAAATACTCTGTGCAGATTTGCAATCGCATGAACCTGCAAATCCAAGAGGACAGGACACGCAGGCACAGAGTAGAAGTGGACCAAGTAGGAAGAAGTGAGGATGGGACAGCGGGCAACAAGCTTCCCTGGTGCAGACAAGGACATGATGAGAAGAGGCCCAAAGAGCGGTGTACAGCACCCCGCAGAGCAATCAGAGCTCCACACCAGAGAGCAGAACAGTAACTGGCATCAGAGCAGAAGCTGAAATGAAAGCTGACAGTGGAACAAATGTTGGTTGGTAAAACACAGGCTGATTATACACCAGTTAGCATTGATTCGGGTGCCAAGAATAACAGCAGGCACTGAACAGAGTGGGGGAGTGTGAGGCACTGAGAAAGAGCTCGGCACAACAGAGCAGGAGATGACTAAACAGACAAACAAACAAACAAACAAACCCTCACCCCAAGGAGGAAATTATTAAAGCAGCATGAACATGGAGCTGCAGCCCTCTTATGTGGGAAGCAAATTCTGCGGCGAGCCCGCAGACTGGGAAAGCCCACAAATGGCAACGCTACATTACTGGGGAAAAGGAATTGGTGAGAGCTGTTAGCCAGCATATGTTTGACCTTTCTGAGAAAACCAGCATAAGCACCTTTATTAATGACCATGGCAGGGAGATGAGCCGGCATGGAAGGAGGTTTGATTTCCGGACCATCTGCCATCCTGCCTGCCGAGCAATGGGAAGGCACCAGCCAGCCCCATCCCTGGCCAGTATTCCTCCTCACAGGCAAGAGAAGGTGAGACAGGCTTCTCCCCACTTCTCACATGCAGGGAATCTCATTTAACTCTTGAGCACTTGGGGACCTGTTGGAAATTGTGCAAACAAAAGGCACTGTTCTCCTGAGCAGAGGCAGATCTGGGCTCTCTGACCACCTCTTACTGGGAGAAAGGGAAGGATATCGAGCAGAAACACCCAATAGATGAAACCACGTTAGGTCTTGTATTTCACATGCACAGTCAGTGGTTTTGCCCGTCAAGACACAAGAAGCTTCCTTTTTCTTCCAAGCACACATGGGAAGGATTTTTCATCTTCTTTGTTACATTTTATCAGTGAGCAAGGGTAAAGCTGGAAGATAACCCATCACGATCACTGAAACGAGTATGTGATCATAGAAACATCTGGCTGTTACATACAAATGCATACAGATGGGTAGTGCTGTGAAAGTGGCACAGATTGGTTGGCCTCATCTAGTACAGTGGCTCACGAGGATTTGTTTGCAAAGTTGGGATGTACTACAAGAATTACAAACAGCATAAGGACTTGGGCAAACAGGACAGTATGAAAAGATCAGTTGGTAGGGGTGTTACCAGCCCACAGAGGTATCTCAAATCACAAATTAGCCCATCTCCCTTCACGCCTATGGTGCAAGACAAGGCCTGTGTTTATAATGGATGACTGGATTCTGTCGTAGGAAGAACTAAGTACTCCTGGAACTAGTAAAAGTATGGAATGTGATGGGAAAAAAGCGTGGCATAATTCACCTGGGGTCAGAGAAGAAGGTCTGTTGCCTTGTGCCGAGATATTTTCAAGGGATGCTGGGGAAGAGGAGGATCTGGTTACACTGCAAAACTGTACGCTGCTGCTGAGCCTAAATGCCACAGCCAGGAAAGACGTGATGGTAGATCCAGGAAGTGTCAGGTGAGAAGTGTTCCACAGTGTCATGGCACTGGCTAAGGCACCACAACAGCCTCATTGAGCTGTCAGTGTGCACTTCTCATCAGCTGCCTCTCAAAAAGATGATTTTAAGCAGAGAAATGGGAAAAGGGCTACTCAGAAACACGAGCTGGATTTCTCTGTTTCTGAAGGGTAGATCAAATAGCCTGTCTTGTGTAGCTGCGTTGACAGAAGACTGAGAGAAGGCTGGGTTACATTTGAGCAATAAATACAGGAAGAGAGAGGAATTATTTCCATTTAGATAAAAGCTACTACAAGATGAGCAGGTGTGCACTGACCCTGAAAGAATTTGGCTTGGAAATAAAAGAAATTTAACTTTCAGAAATGAAGTGCCAGAGCAGCCTTTGAACAGGAGTGCTGGGAGAAGGTATTTGACTGTTACAAGATAACATCCGATTAAGTTACCAAAGAGATTGTGTGAATACAGGGATGGTCCTTGGGTTTGGAAATGATGGTGTGAGATACGGGGTTTCAATTGCTTTAGTATTATTCAGAATTCCAGTTGGAAGGAGACTTCATCACATGCGTTTGTGACATTAGATTTAGCTGTTCAGTCTCACACTAGGCCAGGTTCCTGGTTACCCCCTGGTGCCAGGACAGATTTTCTCATCTGCTTGATGCTGTTTGTTTTGGGTTTGAGCTTTACTCTTCTTTAGGGCACTACAGCTTTTTCAGCCAGCATCAGGTTCAGTGGCGCAGGGACAACTTTTAAGCAGCCCACTAGTTTATGTCCTCCCCTGACCTCAGGGCAGTCCAGCAAGCAATTTTGCTTTCTCTTTTCCATGAAATTTTAAGTGGCATTAGATAAAATGGGGGAAGACTCTCACGTTTGGCAGCTGGCAGAGCATGAAACTGAAAAAGAATAAGATGAAGAAAGGCATTGCCATTTGCAATTGAGATGTCCTTGCAACTGAGAGGCTTTTTCCTCTGACCTGAACTGAGTCCAGTCCTGCAAAGATTTCCACACATCAGGAGATCTGGGTTGGGACAGATCCTCTCATTTTGGGGAAAATTTGCCTACAGAAACCATGACTATTTGTAAAGTAGGGCTTTCAGTCTGTACCCTTCCCAAGCTGAACACTCATTCAGGTTTTCTGGTTTTATTAGAACAGGAGAACAAAATCCTATTAAGTGACAACAAATAGAAAACATTGCATATAAATACCTGAAAAGGTACAACCCATTTACACATAACCAACAGAGCTGTTATTTAAAGTGCACATTTTTAACCTAGGAATATTTCCTAGCTGCTAATCTGTAGTATAAATGGGCATGAAGTCTTCTTTCCTCAGCAAGAAAACTGTTTAGCCAAAATCTCCTTCAGAACCAGCCTTGGCAGCCATTAAACATGCTGGATGTACTTAGACTAAACCATTTGACAGCAGCATCTCTCAGAGGACTGATAACTGAGTAAGACTTAAACCTGTTAAAAACATATTTTCTGCCATAGCTTAAATACATACCTGCAGCTGGTATGAAGCCCAAGCCTCTGTTTGTTTCGAATTTGTCCCTCTAGATCATAAATATTTAGCCAGCACCTCCCAGCCTGTCACAAATAATTTCCTCTAATCCACTTAGCTGCATTTGAGGCTAAACAATACCACAGAGAAGAATAGCTGTTAATGTTCTGGTTTGTGCATGGCCTTGAAGCTTGGATGCAAAATAGGCCAAATTTGTGTTAAACTGGCTAAACTTCCATGGGAATGCGCACTGTGGCTGCTGCATCAGGGCAAGAATATGGATTGAATCTAAGCAAGACAGGAACTGAAAATCACCTCTGATCTCATCGCCTGTTCTTGCTTCCTCATAGTCCTCCAGAGACCAGTGTGTCATTACAGAGATGAATTTGGGCTCTTGAGATTGAGGGAGAAGCTCCAGGTCTCATAAATGTTTCTGATTCTTGGATAAACTGTGTCAATGCATTAATCTGTGGTAAAACGGTAGCACAAATAGGAAGGGGACAGAATCTGGTTGCATTTTTAAAGTGTGATAGAGCCATGGTCTATCAAGCAGAAGGGTTTATAAAATCATTAAACAAGCTAAACTGGGTTCTTTCTGAGAGAGGTGCAAAAATACAGGCTGAAATTGGAGTGGGAATTCCTTGCAATACTTCACACATGGGTTTTCTACTGATTTTATACCTCACATCGAACAAGATGTGAGGTTAAATGATGAGATGCAATTAAAATGCCAGATTGACCACACGACCTCAGGGAATGCTTCACGGAGCTGCCAACATGATAGCATTAGTACACCATCATGCTGCTGATGTAACAGCTCTAAAAACGTTTAAAACCAAGCCTGTATTACATTCAAGAAGGGTGACACTTTCTGGATTACAGGATGACTGCGAAGAGTGATTGTGACATGAAGGTAGAAAAACAGCAGAAGCAAATTGTTGTTTGCTATCCTCTAGGTCAGTTTAGTGCATACACATCCTCTTGTTTCTTGGAATGCAATGAAATTATCTTATTGGGGATTTTGATGAACCAGGGCTGTGTGCTTTCCATTTATCCTTGCTTCTCTCTGCTCCAGCTACCACTTCTGGGAGTTTCACCCAGGCTTATATTTTGCAGCTGGGAAAGAAAGTCCTGGGTAACCATTTGCTCAGGGGATCTATTTTTGTTCAAGCGTTCAGCGTCAGTCTCCTGTCTGTGTACCAATCAATACGTTATTCTGTCTAGTCACCACACTCACACCTAAGGGCATTCAGGACTAAAACTTCTCAAAAAAACTCTTTTCACATTGAGATTGGTTTGTGGCTCAACGCACGACTTACAAATCAAAACCTGCAACTCTTACTAGCCTCTTTTGTGAGAAGATGAGGTAGCAATACTTGCACCATTAAAATGATCAGTAGCTTGGCAGATACTCACAGGGTTTTGGATTGCTTAGAGGTGGGACTTCACTGCCTGACTCAGGACATTGCCTTACTCACTCGGTACCTTGGAGTTACGTCTCTTGCCCCATCTCTAACAGAAAACTGCAGCCTCAGTTGCATTTTAATCACAACCAGACCTTGCCAAGGGGGTCACAGCACGAGTGTCCCCACAAGCATCACAGGGGCACTGTCTATCACAGGGAGATGTTACAGTCCTGGAACAGCTCCAGTGGATGTAAGATTTTTTTTTTGAGCTGTACCCTGAAGTTAATAAAAATACATCTTCCTTCTCTGTGCAATGCCCTCCCTGCAAGGGGCTTCACTCCTGACCGAGGGTGCATTTATACATTCGTATTTGTGCTCAGCACGTTGTTGATGCCTGAGGCACAGCCAGGAGGATTGATGAGACAGCCTGATTGCCCAAAATGAGTGCTCTGAGAGTAGATGTGCAACTGACCCTTCTGGTGGGTCTGCCCACATTCCTTCTGAGCTCTGACAACCTCTTGCATCCCGAGGATCTACGAAAGAGACAAACAGCTTCTGCACAGCAGGCTGGGCAGATGGACTAGGAGGCATTTACAAAGCTCCTGGCTCCTGTAGGGCACAGCAGACTCTGTTTAAAATCAATGTCTCTGTGTCAGACACCTAGGACCACCTAGGGCAGAGATGCTGCCACAGACTCTCCTGTCCGCCATGCACATCCCCCAGGTTAGCAGTAGTAGGGACAAGTATCAGGGGTGCTCCATGGGTGAGGAGAGGGATGCAGGGAAACCTGGGGTCCCCAAAAAGAGGGAAAGCATGGAGGTAGGGGCATGGTGGCTGATGCCATCTCTCTTTTCTACTCCACGGCCACAGCACAGCCCCTCTGCAGAGCTACCACCCTGGGTACTGGCAGGAGTGTGGCACCCTGGTTTCAGTGCTGTGCTGAAAAATGCGTGTTGAAAAACCAGGAATGAGCTAAGCTTTTGACGAGATGCTCACGTTCAGCACTCAGAGGAGCATGGCCTGCTTCACCTATTAAAGAGGACATTTCAAGGATGCTCATCTTTTCAGGGCAAGCTGCTAGCTAATATAATGGGGACTGTCACCTAGCAGACCAACACTTAACAAAGCCCTATAGCAATGCTGCTTTTGGAACAATTAATTAGAAATTGTGCAGTTAGCTAAAGAAAACAGGAATTTTTTAACAGGGAAAGTAATTAGCATCAGGGACAGAGGATGAGAGCTGGGACAATTTCTGTCAGATCTGGAAATCCTATCTGGTCTCATACTGCAGATATGTTGTGGCTCCTGTAAGAGGTCATGGAAGAGCATCAAAAGGGCCCTTTCTGCCTTTAAAAGACAGAAATTAATCTTTTCCCTCCACACCTCCTACTTGTAACAGATTCACTAGTTTTGTACTAGTGACAATGCCTCTTTGATAATCCTGCTATCAAATTATTCCACTCCTGTCTTGACACTGCCTTGGGCACCGGCCTCTCCCCAGCGGCTGGGCTGGAGCAGGCTGACTGCCCCTGAACTCTCCAACCCCCACCATGGCCCCCTCCACTGCACATCTTTGCTACCTACCTTTGGCCTCAGAGCAGCTGTGGTCTCTCCTCTTGTGTCCCATGGAAGCCGCTCTCCCTGCACCACTTCACCTTCTCGAGGCTGAGGTTGCTTGCAAACCTTCCTGGAGCAGACTGCCTGACTCCAGGCTCTGCATGGGTCAGGAAAGCCAGGGGGTTTTCTCAGCTCACAGCAGGGTCAGCAGTACCAGGTCAAGCTCCCCAGAAGAAGGGGTACAAAATGAGGTAATTTTCTTCTTTTGTATCAATTTTTCTCCTCACTGAACATGCAGTAGGAATTTGAGTTAAATGGAGTGTGGATTTTCATTTTTGCATAATAAATTTCAAACAGGGCTTCATTATTCCATGCAAATAGCATTAATCTGCAAAAGCAGCCTATTAAATGTTTGAGGGACTTTACCCCAAAGGTGATGTTGTACTTCATTACTGGGCAATGATATTTTTTGCATCTCTGTTCAGAAAGCATGTCTCAAATCACAGCTGGCAATCGCTAAACAAATTTATCAGACCTTTGCCCATAATCAGGAAACCAGCCCAGAAATGCAGAATTAGGATTTGCTAATTCCTATTTAAACTGACACTACAGTTTGCTGTCTTCTGTTTATGCAAACATGCTAATTAATTTTTGCCCATGTAGGGCTGAGATGGAAGCTTTACAGTTGCAGGATAGTATGTCCAGATACAATATTGCAGGCCAGAACACAATCAGTCTAATGCTCATAAGCACAGCAGCAATGCACTCAAAAAGAAAAATAAAACAATTTAATTCTTCTAGATGAGCTATTAGTTTCTATGTTATTATGTTACCAGCAGCATGAGCACTGGCTGACACACACAGTGTTGACGAGCAAACCATACAGTCCTTATGAGCCAGACATGGGAAATGGTTTTAGAAATAAAGTGGCGGCTGCAGCTAAAGCTAATGGTCAGGGATGGGGCTTTCCTGTCCCCTCACCTGGTCCCCATCATTAGGGCAGACACTGAAGTCCCCTTCTACTCTCTGAGTCTCACCTTGCCACCTACTGTTATGGCCCAGCCAGGTACTAGTGAGCTTAAGGACAGTCAGAGAATACTGTGAGCCACGTTCCTAAAGGGGGAAGATAAATTCAGGAGGCTAAGGGGGTCAACCAGTCTCAAAAAAAATCAGGCACAGAGAAAAGAAGTGGCAGCTCTGTGTGCTACTCCAGACACTTGCACGTATGCACTATACACACAAGGCTATGAAACCCGTGGCATCAGCACCAAATGGATTTGGAGAGGTTTGAGCCTCCCACAAGAGTGGGTTTCTCACGTTCTAAGGTAGAGAGTCCACTCCTGTCTTTCCAGACAGCCTGGGCACTAAAATGAAAGGCTGACCCAAGGCCAGGCAGTGCCTTGAAAAAGCACATTTGCCTTTGGAAAGTTTCAGCAGTGACACTGACCTACGCTCCTGCTCATGGGTCTGACCACTCAGTAAACTAAACATAGAAAAACTTGTTAGGATAACAAGCAAAACTTGCCTCAGGGGCCACAGGAACCATTGACACTGGGGAAATGCCAAACCATTATCCTGATTCATAGAATATATGGTGCAACTGAAGTAACAGAGAGCTGCGGACTGCAGATAAATGGTGAAAAACTTAGTTCCATTAAAACTTAGTTCATTCCAGATGACTTTGGCAATGTCCTTGCTCTTCCTTCCTCTAACTCCTAGTGACAGGCAACGAAGCCCAGCGAAGGCAACTGTGTGGTCACTTAGCAGTTTGCCAGGATGATTTTTCCCTGACATTGGCTGTCAGCCCGTCCACCTGCTCCCAGCCACACTGTTCCTCCTCACTACCTAAATGTGTCATTTGGCCCCAAATGCCACGCGTGAGATCATCTCGTTATCAGCAAAGGCAATGGCTCTGGCAAACCTGCATCATCACCAGCAAAATAACTGCATCACAGTCCTCAGACTCCGTGGCAACACGATGAGCTTTGAAGATAATTGTGGTAAGAACTCTGTGATAAAAAGCAAGTAGAATGGTAACTTAGGAAGTTATGAGACTGACACGGTAGGCATTAAAATTATGCACACCAAGTACCCAATCTGCATTAAGCAAGCATGCAGCTTTGCAGAGGTAGTCTCCAGGATCTCTAAAATCTGGTTTCTGTTTGAAACAAGCAACAAGAACATTTTTTGGCTAGCTAGGAGCTTTCTGATATATGCTACAATGGTGATAGTTACTAATGCAGAGAAAAGAAACCGCATTCTCTTGTACTGGTGCACATTTGGAATAACACTGCTTCCTGTCACAGTAACTTTCTTTTGCTTCAGTAGAACGCAGAATCTAGAAGAATGAATAAAAATGGAATAATGTTAGGGCAGCAGTATTTTTAGCAACTTACGGTTCATCTCACTACATTTCTGGCTATTGTTTACAAAGCAAATTGTAACGTGGAGATTCAAGATTTGGCATTAGCAAACAGGTTCTGTGCAAGTTCCTATCTACCTGGAGGACAGCACTGTCCAAGTAACAGCACACAAAAGGCTTTCTTCCCTTTTTCATGAGCCCATCCCATGTAAGTTACCTGCTAACTGCAAAGCACCTAACTTGGAACTGCTTTGTGGGAAATCTCTTTGATCCTGTGCAGGACAGTCTCTCACTGACCAAAGCAGAGAGCAGGCACCTCAGTGTAGAGTATCTTCCACACACCACATCTACACTGACTTCCCATCCCTCCTAGATACTGTCATGGATCCAGAGCTGCACACTGCTGGGAGCTACAAAAATATCCTGGGGAATGGGTGATACACACTTGCCCTTTCCTTACACAAGTTGGTCCTGGCCATTGCCAGAGACAAAACTCTGGGCTAGACAAACATTTAATGCACTCCAGAACTGCTGGTCTTATGCAACTCCTCTGACATAAGCACCCAGCTAGGGAGGTTTTGTAGTGCTGACATTACAGCTGCAAACCACCCCAGCCTCTGGAGTTACCTACTTAGAAAATAACTCATTTCAACCTCCAGCAAATCTTCAGCACCCACACAAGGTGCCTCTGGTGAACCTTGGGAAGAAACTTCAGGAAGAGAACGTGTTCTTTAAGGGACAACATGGCTGTCACTCAGCTCCAAAATCAAAACCCAAGTGGGTTTTTCCATTTTCTTTCCTCCAACACAATAAATATCCTGCCAGTTCTTTCCCTTGAAATAACAATAAAACAGGTTTGTATTTAATGACTGACAGACAAAGAGAAGATGGCAAATGTCAGCTGTAGCACAGGAATAAAGCTAAAAATGGGATATATGCCTGGAACAATTGAAGACAGGAGAATGAGGACAGAACCCAGGCAATTCTTTTACATGTACAAGTAACTTGCTTGCATTTCTAACTCTCTCTTGCAACTTTTTTTCAGCACCATTGCTTTATGATCCATGCTCTCCATTTGGGTTTACATGCACCTGCTTCATAGTTTGCCTCTAGGTAAGGGATGCACCTTATACTGAGGTTCTTGCATGATAATCTTTCTCCTTCTGATCTGGATTCCAGTTTTAGCTCATCTTATATGCTGGCTTCATGTGAAGATGTAAAAGCTGTAGGAAATGAAGGCTGTTATTTTCATCAGTGGTACTGATAACCTGCAGTGACAGCTTTTCAGATTTTCTCAAATATTGGAGCAGTTGGTTCATAAGGACATGATAAATGCTACGTCACTATTTTTTATTTGCTGTAACCAGTCAGCATCTGAAACAAAACCAAACATACCTTGGCTTGGTCTTCTTTTTTTTTTTTAAAGGAATAACCAGCACAATACTAAGCCACAATTAATATCAAGGTTAGGTACAACGCTGGCATTAACAGAGCCTCCTTGAGCGGACGAAGGCTTTCTAAAGGATGCACAAACGCAGACAGGATTTCTTCAACACACACACGCCACTAAAGAAAATACTCCCACTTCATAGTGCAGGCAGGCAAAAGCCAGACTTTTTATTTAAGTTTAATATAACAAATATTCACCTACAATCACAGCATACTGCTTAGTTTATCGCTTCTGCTTTGAATTCTGTGCTTTCATTTCACGTGTCTACATTTCGCATTTGTGTACACGCTGCAAAAGTAACTTTGTATATCATTTAACATCTGTGCATATCCTGTAGAGCTTAATTAATGTTACATGGAAATTAAAAGAAATTTTGAATTTTAAGGTACTGAAAAAAATCAACAAAGTTCCACTGAAAAAAACAGTATAAATGTTTCTTGTAGTACAGTACTCTTAATTTTATGTCAGTGTCACTTTAATGCCATAGTTTTCAAATATTGACAGTATAAAGAGAAGACTAGGGGAAAAATTATCTAAAATGTCATTCCTAAATCTGTTAAACTCTGGTGATTTATGATATATGTACAGTATATAAATATATTTATGTATATATGTACATATATATTGGTTAACATTCATTATAAACAGAACTGTGTTAACATAAGCAGTATAAAAATAGCCACTTTCCTGGGAACATGCAAACACAATATGCTCTCACCTAATCTATAAAACTCAGAACAACCAAAACCTTTAGCTCTGATTTTCTATAAATATAAATTTCAATTGAAGACTCTCAGCTGATTTAACCATAAAGTAAGTTTTTCCAGTAAAGATATAAAAATCTGTTTGATGCTAGCTCATAATTAAGCTCGAACACAGTATATTTTGGGTTGTTTACTTTCAAGTATTTTTCCCATGTGCGCTAAATCTAGACACACTGCATTTTTTTTTTCTTTTACAGTAAAATATTATTCAGCTCTAAACACTAAAAGCCAAATTACAGGCAATCTGGCATGCTTGCACTGCAGGTAAAAGGCTCTCCTCTACACTATTCCTATGTGGGAGGCTGTCCTAATATGGCTATTTGTGCTCCAGATCTTTTGTTCATTGCAAAGCATTATCAAGATTCCCCTATCGTAAGATTCTTAAGGCCCAAAAGAAAGTACTACAACCACTTAAGTCTCATCTCATGCTCACTGAAATTCACTCTGAGGTCCTTGCATTCAGCACAGTGACTGGTAGCTGGACTAAAACACCTCTCCTATTACAGCCAGAGGTTCCAGCTTTAGAAGATGAGCGAGATCTTGACTTTTTAGTGACTTTTCCCAAGGGGAAAAAAATTCGGTTCCATCCGAACCAAATGTGACATTTTTCCTTTTTTCTTGCCGTATGAAAAACTGAAAAATTGTTTTGCCCTGAAACATTCCTTTCTCCTCCAAAGTGCTCCAAGTACCAATTAGAAAAGCAAAAGAAATAGGAGCTATGTTCGAAGGTGATGCTGTTTCTGTTCCTCCGTGTAGCCACCAGCTCAGCAGAGCACACGCTGGGCTGGGCTGTGGGAGGAACAGCACTGAGTCCTTCTGCTGAATAGATTTCAGCCATCTATAAGGAGAATGCCATAAGCACATGACTGTGCCAGTCATATGTGGCATATGCTGATTCCATTCCACGCAGCTAAATACCCACTCCTGCCCATTTCAGAAGACTGAAATGCATCTGTCTTCCGTCCCTATCATCTCATCTCATCTCATCCAGAGCTTTGAATTGCCTTTGCTCTCTCTCAGAAAAGTATTTCATACAAAAAACAAACAGTGTGGAAGACTCAAGGCACACTCTCTTCAGGACAACATTTTTCTGGTGATTAGAGGACCTTTTAAGGAAGGAGGAAATTTAAATGTAAATGGCATGGGCAAAGGAGGGACTGCAGTCTTGTTTTTTCCTTCCTAGAATTATTGTTTGCACCTACAAGTTACTGGGTTATAGAGGGATGAGCTAGATATTCCCCCCTCCACCAGACCTAGAGATATTGCTTTGAAAATGTTTTCCAGATTAAGATGCTAGCTACTGGATTAAAACAATGACTGTCAAAAGTGCACAACCCAAAATCTGCTGTCAACCAGTCGTAAAATGGGGTGTGCAACTCAATGAGCTGGATGTCCGTGAAGGCCTAGTCTCCTAAAGACGTTCAATGAAGTTGCTTGTGCAAGACTTTCCCTCTGGCATCTCTGAAAGCGGTACACCTAAATCCTTATCCCTCAACCAAAATGGCCTTATGTTCCCAGCCACATCTTACATTTATTCTATTTTCCCAGGGTGGCTCCCACATTTTTCCCAAAAGTCTTTTCTATGTCAGAAGTGATGAATCCTTGTTAAAGTAGCAAAGTCTTCCAGCTTTTATATTTTGAGAAAAAAAAATATGAGGCTTTCTATTTCTTATGGTAAGTAGCATAAATGCACCAAAACATGGGTATGGACACCCACGTATTAATTGTTTAGAGAGCTGTCATTGGAAGTTGGGGACTGGGAATTCACAAAAGGCTCATTTGCCTTCTGATCGTCCTTCATGGAGGCTGCTTGGTCTGAGATGGAAGAGAAGGAGAGCTGGTCATGTTCCATTATATGCACTTGGTCCTCCTCCTTGTCCTTCTTCACATAAAACAATTTCCTAAACTTTTTGAGCTCATGGAGTTCACAGAAAGTCTCAAGAACCACCAGCATTGCGATAAGGCCCATCAATAGATAACCTGAGTGAAAAAAAAAAAAATTAAAAATTAATTATTAGCAAACCAAGTAGGGCTGGAACAGTTTTGAGCCTGTGACTTTTCTCACCCCTGTCATCTCTGACTAGTATGTTACTTTTCTTCATGGCATCATTTCAGAGCTTTGGACTGTGATACCCTTGGTTTTTTCCTTTTTAATTCTACAACCAACAAGACCCCACATACACAGAAAAAGTAATACTAGTGGCTTCAATTCTGTTACAACTGTACGAGAAAAAAAGTAAAGGTATTAAAGGAAACAGAATACTAAGATTTACCACATGCACACTCTCCTACTTACTTATGACTTTCATGATTAAGTGCCCTTCAAAAGATTTTGATCAAAAGTTCGAAAAAAAAATTTCCACAAAATTCCCACAATATTTCTACATATTACAAGTAAAAATATGGCTGCTAATTATGATCATTGGTTATTTCTATCAGTTTAGCAGGACAAATCACTTACTATTTAATGAAAACTTTGGAATTATTTTCCTCTAAAATTATTAGACATACAACACCCTGAAATACCTGGAAAAGCAAAGCAACTAGAAACATGTACAAACCCAATAAAACCAAAATTAAAAATTACTATAAAATTACTCCTGGAATTTGAAAAACCTGACACAGTTACTCCATCTTTTGCAGATATCTGCAATGTTTCACTAAAGTACATAGATTACCGAAAACTTGGAAGTGTTATTTAAAATATATTACCAATGACTTTAGCCATGTACTGACTGACTTATTTTTAGAGGTAATAGTCAGCTCTGAATGACTGGGACTTTGGGAAATGGAGATCACTATGACCAGCAGCACACTGCACTCTATCTTTTTTTTTTCCTCTCCAAACATACACATGTATAGTTTAAAGGAAGGTGGTGTTAAAATGAGTATTTATTAATCTCAGTGTTTCATTAGATCCCTACTTCTGATCATTACAATTCAATGAGGAGCATGACTACTTAGTTATTTTATCATTTCAATGAAGTAAATCAAGCAGAAGCTAAGTGTATAACTATTAGAAGAATGCACTCGTCCAAGGGCTGAACACTAAATGTGCTGAAAAATCAACACAGATTAACAATTATAATTTCCATATGGTCACTGTTCTGTTACCTAAAGGCATAAATATTTCACCTGTAGTTACAGATTATTCACTGGCAGTAACACTCTCCTTTTCCTTCCAGGAGTACCATTAATCAATTTTTTAATACTGGACACTGATCTAAATCAGCACTACAGCTAAAATTTATGAATTGTTTTTAAGCTTTGTATCATAACATCAAATGGGAGCTATGGATTAACACAAGGAAGAACTGACAAAGCTATATCAATTGAAAAACATCTATAAATCTGCACTGAAAAATTGTAATTATCTCTGAAACTCAGCCCAATTGACTGCCACTTGATTTAGGAAAGGACCTGTGTTCTCCTAAAAATTTTTGAAAAGCCTGTAATACTCACTAAGCATTTTCTGATATAGAAATCCAAAATATCTTACAGAAAATTTAGGTTCAGGAGAAAACATTTTATTTGGTTCCTTGTTCACGTAAAAGGAAAAAAGAATAATTTAAAAGTTATAACCTTAAAACCTACTGAAATTAGATATTCTAAGGTCATAACTTCGCCTAAAAGCTACTTTTTCCTTTTAGTATTTCCTTCAGAATTTCCTGCAATTTATTTCCTAACCGCTCTACAGCTTGAAAAAGCTTTAATCTGAGCCATAATATTTTCTTCGGATTTTGAGTTTTCAGAACAGCAAGCCTGTAATAAGAACTTGGCCACGTGTGACTTTCCACTCACTTCATCATTTAGCATCCCCAAATCAACTCTGCAGATCAGGAGGTTAATAATTAAAAGCTAGCATTCATAAGATAAACATGACAGGGACTAGATGAAATCTGCAATGGCAAGAGGCCTAGCAGGATAACAAAACCAAGTGTTCTGTTGGCTGGTTCAAGGCTCTCCTTCAAGGAATGAGAAAACCTCTCTTCTCAGGTAAAACACAAAACCAAGTTAACAGACTCTCTGCCTACATATGATTGCTGGATCGTGCACAGAAGCACAGTCAAATGCAGACCAGCCTAAAAATGGACCTGACACGAAAGGTTTGCTTTGGCTGTTCAGATCTTTTAACCGGTGCCTCTGAGGACCCAAAGACTGTTCGGACTGAAGCTGTATCAGGAACTGCAATGCTTCAAAACACTGTCCCTGGAAAATATTGCCCTCAGCATACACTCACTCAGAATACCAACATAAAGGTAATTTTCTCAGGTTCACTTTCTTAGAATCACTGATCACCATGATTTCTTCTGTGTCAAATATAATGAAACAATTTAAATTTAGCATTCATGGTCTTGCTTTGCTATCATCTCGGTCTACCTGTCTGTCTTTGACAGCTGATATGTACCAGTGCCAGCTTCAGCTACCTTCTGTTACAACTGGAGTCAGAAACTTTGCTATTCTGCTTCATTTTCCACTGCTTCTTGATTCATCTCTGTCCACTTGTCATCTCACCTTACGAGATGACCTTAGGTTACACAGATCATCTTCTTGACTCCGTGATGCACTGAAATGGTAGCCCAAGACGCTCTTAACCATTTTCATAACAGTAACATGAGATTTTTTTTTTCTACTATTAATAAGAGAGTAAGTAGCTATGGTTAGAATAACGGAATTCCAGTTTTAGCTTTTTCTTTCTTAACTAAGAAAACTGACCTTACTTAAGAGTTTCCTCTTTACAGAGCTACCTAAATTAATGCCCAGTTTGCTAGCTGACAGTTCACAAATGATCATTATTCACAGAATGGAGAGGAGAAGTCTGATTGTCAGTTTGATGTTGATTTTTTTTTTTTAACTATAAAATGCCTTTTACTTAGCTGGTTAGTTTGACACTTACATGTAATTCCAATTTTATACAGCTCTCGGAATTTTTGATTGTAGCCTTCTCCTGGCACATAGTCTCCGAGGCCAATGGTGCTCAGGGAAATGAAACAAAAATAAAAAGACTCCAAAAAATTCCAGTCGTCTTCCAGGACACAAAATATTGCTGCTGGGATTAAGAAGAAGCAGGAGACAGTGATGAACCCAAGGACCATGGCATGGATGATTGCAACGACCTGCTTGGAGAAGCCCCAGCGAATGTGGAAGTACAGCACAGGCCGCCTGGTGACGTACACAATGATGCGCTGCACCACTGCCGTCAGGAACAGCAGCGTGAACGGGATCCCGATGACTGAGTAGATGATGCAGAAGGCCTTTCCTCCATCAGATAAAGGCACTGTGTGTCCATAACCTGTAACAAAGCAGAGGAAGCATGGGCTGAGTTAAAGCTAGGAGCTCAGGTACCAGTCTGATACTGGCTATACTGAGTGAGAAGAATAAGCTGCACTATTCTGCTATTCTTGACAAATGCTGTTCAAAGGTCTGTTTTAAGCAGGCAAACAAAACTCAGTATGAGCCAGGAATGAGTAAACCCAAATATTTTTCTGTTCCAAAATTGTGAACGTCATTGTATAAATGCTTATTTCAGAGAAGGAAGAAAGGCCTAGTCAGGAGTGGAAGCTTATGACAGGAAATTTGTATTTGATTCTGGGTTTTCCTGCTGAACTTTTTATTTCATTTTACAAAGTGATGTAACTTCTTCTACCCACCCTGTAAACTGGGATAATACATACTTCAGAAAAATGTTCCTACATCTACTTTGTAGTAACAAACACACTCTAATGCCTTTTGTGAAAATCAATTAAATTACATAGAAGTACTATAGCTGACATTCCAAACGATCTAATTCCATGCTTCCACAGATGATAATCCATCAAAGGTATCTAAAAGCAGAACAAACGTTTTTCACAGCAAAACTCCAAGGATCTAGCCACTGTGGCTAGATTTCTGCCTCATCATTTACACACCAGGAGGATCAACAGTGATGCATCCAGAGTACAGGAATGGATCCCCTGGTGTAGGGGCTGATCACAGCCAGCAATCCCAATGTCACAAACCTGTGCAATTGTACTTGTACCCAGTGCAAGTGTCTACACTGCCAAAGCACACTCTGACAGACAGCACTTGGTTCTAAATGTAAGTCAGCACAGAAAGAACAGTAAATCCAGCATAAACCAGGAATGCTTTCTTCTGTTTGCCAATCAAAGAGAAAAGAAAAAAGTATTTTGTTTTCATTGCAGCAAGGAAATCTCTTGAAATTTAGTCTGGGCAGCCTTTACACTGACATCAAACCAAGCAAGTGCATACAGGCCCTACCAATTCTGCAACCCCAGATCAGCCAGATCATTTGGGTTGCATTACTGCTGTACAGCAAAGCATTTTCCAGAGCTACTGCAACTAGCTATCTTGAGCAGTCCAGGCAGAACACATACAGTGAATCCAAGGTTATGCTGCTTCTGATTTCTGAAACTGAACTCACTCTGCACCTCCCCAGTCTGCCCAGTGCAGTACTAGACCAGGCAGACATTCCATGAGGCCTATTGGGAACCCTCCGCCTGCTTCCCTGTGAAACTGTCTGCTCTGCAAGTCCCTTCAAGTTTTATACAAACACAAGAGGTTTCTTCTCTGCTTTGATGGATTTAATAATAGAATCATTGCTTTTTACATTTTCCAGAGGAGTAAATAAAAAAAAAGCATTTCCTTTTCTTAAGATGCATAGAGACACTTCCAGACAATGAGAGGCAGGCAAAACGTCTTATCATTATAATGTACAAAGTATTGTAGAAGAAACACATGAGGTGTAATTTCTCTGTGTTAGCTAACCCGACAGGAAATTCCAGTTGTACTTGAATTTTAATGATATTATGAATAATTTACCCAAGCTCAGTCTTTTGAGCCCTGGAAAATCGTATTAATTAATGGCTTTTTTTCCTGCTCACCTTCTGTTTGCTTTATCCGCTTTGAGATAAGAGGATCAGAACTCGACGGAGCAGTTCAATCAGATTTATGAAGTTGTAGAGAAGTGCTCTACTCTGTGCCTAATAATGCTGGAGATTTGACTGGCATTTCTGACTAACACCAAGCTGACGCTTTCTTGGCCTTGTCTATCAGAACCCTTGGATCTTGCATCCACCAGGGCATATCCCATCACTTGATATATGAAACTATGACTGAGCATGACTTAACATTTTTTCCACACTCATTTTCAAGGGACACTTTATTACCCAGTTGCCCTGGGGCTCTTCCATCATCCTTACTGCCTTAATTAATGTTATATCTTTAGTAAACTTCCCCTTCCAGGTCATTTAGGAGTAAGTCAAACAGCACAGCCCAACGCAGATCTACAAGTAACACCACTGGTGACATTCCCTAGGGGAATGAACTAACCATTCCTTCAAGAACTAACCATTTCTCCTACTCTGTTTGCTATCTCTCCATATCTCACATCCATCCAGACCAGTCCCAGTTACTTAGCTTTCCTGAAAATATTTTGTGAGATAATCAACTGCAAGTTTGGCAGAGAAGAGTGTTGTGAACATATCACAGGGTAATTAAAATTGATCCAATGTGACACAAACACAAAAAAAGGCAGCTGCACTTCTCCATCACATCCAGGAGTCTTCAGTAAAGCAGAACTGTGGGTATGTTATTTGAGTAAGCTGCAGATCAGACCTCATTTGGAATAACCTACTTCATTCGGTATATCCATGCTTAAAGAATGCAAGTACATTGGAAGAAGAGCAGAAAAAGGTTACTGAAACCAGCACAAGAACAGACTTTTTAATGAAAGGAAGATAAAATGGTTGACTTTCTTGGCACAACTGAATGGAGGTTGAAAAGTGATAGAGTAGCTCGCTGTTAATGCATCAGCATACAAGTACCAGCAAAAATAAATGTTTTAGATGAAGAATAGTAATAGTGCCACAAAAAAAAAAAAAAGATAGCTTTGATATAACATGAACACGTTTCTAGTCTAGAAATTAGAAAAAGGTTTTTAAGCTTCAGAGAAGAGTTTTGGAGCAGCCATCCATTTCCAGAACTGGGGAAAAAAGCCCCAAATGCCTATGTTAAAATGGAGCCTGATGAAGCTTGGTAACTTTATGGATGGTGCGGGAACACGAAGCTACACGTGACAAGCAGAAATTGAGTTAGCAGACCTAGAAAGTCCCTTGCAAACTCCTGGTGTGTGTGCCCATTCATCTTTTTCAGTGGAAACCACCATGATCGGAAGCGTTACAGTTGCAGTCCTAAGGTATTATTTTTGCTATGAGAAAAGGATGCTCACCAAAAGGGGACTACTTAGGAGGAGATTTTTTTATTCTATCAAGGACACTTGCTATGGGTGACCAGAATTAAATCATCAATGCAGCGTGTCTCATAACTGTATTACTGATTATGAAGAAAAACAAGATTCATTGAATACTGTATTTTTTTATTGTATAATGGAAGTATCAGATAACAATCACCCATTTAAAAGCACTGACCTTTGAAAAATCAAACCCTCAGATAACCTGCCCAAGCACTGCTACTCACAGTGACACTAGAGATAAAGGATATTACTCACAGATAATCCCTTCCACTGCCTATTCACAGTTTAGAGGTGTCATTCCTTCAAAAAAAAGAAGTAATGGAAAAGAAAGCATTCAAGACCAGCAGAATTTGCCAAATGGAGTAAGATCAGTGATCCATCTAGTTCAATGTCTTGAGACAGACCACACTGGATTGTTTACACAAAGAGTAAAACCCCACAAGATGTTGACGGTCGTGTTTCAGTTCTGTTCACATGCAGGGATTTTTTTCCCTAAAGTCATTTACTCTCTTGTGACTTGGAGGATTTCTACTATTATATGCTTATATAACTCTGTTCTGATGTAATTCTAAATGTTGTCACAAAAGTGACAACACACAAAAGTGTTTATTTTTAGATATCATTTAAAATACTTAAATCTTTTTACATTTACTTTGGTGCTGAGTTATACAGGTCACTGCTGTGTTGAGTAAAAAAGTTTTACTTGCCGTACTTCATGTTAGTCTTCCGCTCTTACATCTTTCTAAAAAGGCTCAGTCATGACTTTTCTACACTTCTCAGTGGGTTGTACCCCTCTTGTGCAAGCTCCTCTTTCAGTTATTTTCTCTTCTGTCTTACCAGTGACTAATTGCCCCTATTAGATCAGTTTGTAGACAAATACACAGAATTGGCCATTATATTCCAGGTTAGATATATTTTCTCCCTCTATTTTTATATCACATTTCGTTTTCCAGAGTCTCTAGGTAGCTTCCAACAATGTCCAGTTCAAAACAGCCTGTGTCAAACCCAGCATTGCCTACGAGCATTTCACACTCTCCCGTCCTCCGCTAGCTCGGCCCTTGTTGGGACTGGGTGTTTCCTCCTCTCATCCTTCTCAGACACTGCTTTGACCAATCTAAGCAGTTGTGTGTCATCACTGCTTTGTCTCTCCATAGTTCAGTCCCTCCTGTAGCTCATTACTGAGTTCTTCTCTGTGTTAAGAGGCAGTGGCTGCCTTACAGGTCTTTCAGGACCTCGAATCGAGCATTTGGTGCCACAGGTGTGTCGTAATAACCCAGCCTAGACTTCCACACAAGTCCCCAGATGATGCCCCAAAGAGGGGATGTTTGAATGGTGGAAATGGATGTGACATCAAGTGAGGCAAGTGACAGGCAGACAGCAGTGTTACAGCCCTCGGGAAGCTTCCCCCAGCCAGCCTCTCGTGATGAAGCCTGGCAGGTGTGTACCAGGCTGCAGCACGGCCTCTCTCTCTCACCCCTCTGTTACACTCCCAGGGCATCAGCTGCCCATGGCTGCTCTCATAGGCTGCTCCCTTGAATGGGGGACACCATCCACAGCACACCTGCTCACTCCGCTCCCTTCATGAATTAATTATACCATCAATGGTTTTGTCTGTTTGTCTGTTTTCTTCTGCCAGCTGCTCTTCTTTTCTTCCACTACAGGTTTTGCCAAGCCACAGCTCGCTCTGGCCCCAGGTGACCTGCTGCAACACCAGCAGCCCTGGGTAGCCCCACTGAGTTTCTCAGGTTGTGGAGAGGGTTATGTTCAGCACATCCAGTGTCCTCCCCAACACACCCACTCAGATGGCAGAATCACACTATGCAATATGGCAGCATAACACGACAAGTGTGCTCATCCCTTTGCTGGTCTGAGTCAGTGTCCTTGAAGAGAAGTCAGACCTTTAAGTCAGCTCATAATCTCAAAATGCCCCAATAAATTAAGTACATCGTGTACTACATATTTTTAAGTTATGCAAAAATCTTTAATTCATCCCAAGCACAACATGACTCACTGGAACATGATGAAGATGGTCAATGATAATATTTACATAATTTCTAGACTTTTATTTTTGTAAGGGTTTGACATTTTCCACTATATTTAACAGTGAAATACATCCTTTTTCATAACTGGTCTATCATCTTCCAAGATGAAAAGGAAATGTCAGGTGACGGTAGATCTGTGCAGTAAGAGAGATCACTTTGGTTGCTGCTATGCTCTTCCTTGCAATAGAGAAGAATAGTCTGAGACCTAGTTTTATGAAAAAAGATGTATTTCACTGTTGAAACACTTTGGAAAAGTTCCCCAACACAGTTTTGCTACACAAATCAGAGAACTTTGATTTCCAGCCAGGCTGAGATACACTACCCTATATTTCAGAAAGGAAGAGGAAACGTTCCACTATGACAGAGGAAATTCATTTGGAAATTACATTTAGCTACCTCCTCAGTTGAGTTAATGGAACTGATTTCGTGTGCATTAGAAGAGGGAAGAGAAAGAGGTGCTGTAAACTAAACTGATGAAATAATCTGTTCAAAGAAAAAAAAAAGAGAGGGAAAATGATGATATTTGTTTGAAACCTAGTTCATTTCACCAATAAAAGCTAACTATGCAGCCGTCAAAGACTTGCACTGGCACAATTAGAGACGTGATGAAGGGTGTGGCAGAAACCTCTTAAACCAGTTTTGCTACTAAAGAAAACATTCATTAGGTTCATTCTCACACAGCACCAGTAAAGGTAATTTAAAAGTGATTCAGACTTTAAGCTGACATGATTTAGTATGGTGCTGATCCAGCTCTCCTCAATAATAATATACCCCTCAAACCTCACTAAAATAAAAGCAGTAAAACAATATTTAAATTAATTTAACGATGAAGATTACATCTTCTTCACAGTAGTATCTCACCTAATCACTTGTCAGAATAGAACTGTTTTGTTTTGCCAATTTTTACAGTCAAGGGGCTTCTTCCAAAAGTACCAACCAACCAAAACTCCAAAGAGAGTCCAACACACTGATTTCCATGCATCTCCTAATGGTATGCAGTTTTGATTGCTTCTGAGCCTGTTCTCTGCTGCCACTATCAAAGCCAAAGTTATCAAAGACTGCTAATTCCTCAGAATCAATGTCCTGCCAGCTAGGTTTGGATTTGCCCTGGAAAGGATCGTGTTCATATAATCAGCTCACAAATGTCACCTGCTGCACCAAGAAAAGCTGAAATGGCTTTTAACACAGTCAGTTTAGTAATAAATACTAAATAATAAATAAATACTCGTATGAATAATTTGGCTTAGTGTCAGAAATATCTGAACCAAAGAAACAAGGCATGGATGTATTTGCTTCTATGGTCAAAGACAGTTTCAAAACCAGTTTCTACCAGAACAGCTGTATGTCAGAACGTTTATATCTTGCAAAGCATACAAAATCTGCCTTGTCTGTTCCTGCACAGGAAACGACATTCACCTGCCCAAAGAAACTGCACCCACAGCTGCTGAGTAAAGGGGATGCTAATGAATCAAACTGGGGAAAATGTTTGTAGGAGGACAAGGGATACTTTCACACTTTATTCATATTTATGTGAGAAGAACAGCTTGCTCAACAGTCTTACATTTGGTATTGTTCAAACTGCCCATGGATTTGTACCAGTGCTAGCAAAACCCTGATGGTCACTTCCTGTTCTCATATATTCTGGGTTATCTTAAATAACTGGTGCGAAAGTGGGTTTACTGTGTATGGACATGCAACACATCCTCATTCAGAAATCATGGTGATCAGTAATTAAAAAAAAAAAATCCAACATATTATGCTGGTAGCAGAAGCAGTAATGCTTACAATTTCCTATTGAGTATGTCCTTAGTCCGCTCAAAAGCCTTCCTACAACAAGCCCATCCCCACCCTGTATCTTCTCTGGGAGTCCTACATGAAGAGACAGCAAAGGCTCTTATTGACTGGGACCTTTGAACAGAGTGGCACTTCTGGTGGAAAATAATTACCCATATAAAAATACATTAAAAATTTAGTATTTAACAAATAATTTGTGTATCTATTATTTTTAAATAAATGTAATAAGCCCTTTGAACTTAACATATAAATATTGAAACTAAAACTAATGTGAAAGTGTTTTATGTATCCCATAGTAATTATCATTACTGTTTATATTCTTTTCTGTTATTTCACACTTATTGTGCGACCAAAGCAGAATAAAAATATTTCCTTGCCCTCAAAATGTCCAGCTTAAGTAAAAAATACAAGCCATTCAGTGAACATGAATGGAAAGGTGGAAAAGAGTGGTCTGACAGGGGCAGTATGCAATACAGCAGCACCCATGTGCCACCTGCAACATCGCTCCCTAACCCACCCTTTCAGTATTCATATACATTGATGAGCTCCCCACAAAACCTCTCTTCTCCAGGCTCAACAGTCCCAGTCTCTCCCAACCCTCACAGAAGAGATGCTCCACTCCCTTCATCACCTTAGTAGCTCTTAGATGGATTCTCTCCAATAGTTCCATGGGGTTTTTTTGTGCACTGGGGAGTGCAGAACTGGACCCAGCACTGCAGGTGTGTGGCCTCACCAGTGCAGAGTAGAGGGGAAGGATCATCTCCCTCAGCCTGCTGGCAGCAATCCCAGTGGAGCCCAGCATACCCTTAGCCCTCTCTGCCGCCTGGGCATGCTGCTGGCTCTCCTTCAGCCATTAATTACGCAAAGAAAACTGAAAGTGCATTAAGTCTTTTCAAATGAGTCAAACAAGTAGGATCAGAGTAAAGCCATACATTACGTATCTATTAATTTTCTTAACTCGAGAAAAATTACAGAACCATTTATTTACAAGAAGTCCTGTATCTTTTTTGCTATTGTAAGACCACAAATTACATTTACATTTTTCTAGATAGATACATGCCGTCCCCCTCTGCAGCTTAGTGTTGCTGTGAACTCCCAAGTTCCAAAAAACATTTCATAATTCCAAAATTATGGCACAGAAATTCTTATATTATTTATGTTTACCATTAACCAATTCCCATGATCTCCCGGGAATGTTTTCTTCTCAGCTAGGAAATGCGTTAATATGGTTATTGCTTTTGTTCCAACTCAGCTGCTGATGCTGGAGAATTAGCTGTTCAGGGAGAAATTTCTGTACCCTGTAATCTATTAAGGTTACTGTGCACCTTTGTATATAAACATATACAGGTATAGAAGGTAAGGATATTGATGCCATGGCCTGGGCATGTCTTTCCAATTCCACATTTTTTCTGTACCAATAATGTAGCAGAAGAAACTGTTGTCACCCTAAATATTCAGGACAAGTGACAATAAAGCACAAATAACTTTTAATTTCTTTCTTAAATTTTTAACATACATTCATATAAATTATTACACATTATTATTATACATTCCTGTCATGTAGAGATTGAAATATAAACATGACTTTTAAACCAGAAAAAACCCACATTCTTGAAGACTGATGAAAAATAGCTTTGCTCTGCTTCACCTGTGAGTTAGCTGCTCTCATGATCCACAAACTCTAATATAAAAATGCAAGCTAAAGACATTTTTCAGTCAAATAAGAGTGGAAAAATATTAAGTAGTAGAAATATCTTGTTGTCATTTCAATCAGCAAGAGAAAAGCTGCAGTCAGTGCAGGGGGATCCCTGGACACTACACATTCATAGATGGTAATTTACCTTTCAAAACATGATCATTTTTTATACTCTTTGCATACCACCAAGGCAGCAGGAGAAACTGCAAGATGCCACAATGAAGAAAATGTTTTTGTGTTGGGTTTGTGAGCAAAACTTTAAAACATGAAAATAATTTGCTTGCAACAGGAGCTTAGATCTTGTATCTGAATGTAATGAAAAAAGCAGTATTTGATCATTTTACTTAAGGGATTGAGTATCTTGGCCAATTACTGCCCAAAATCAATTATTTTGACCATTGTAATGCAAAGTATAACCACAGGAAAAAAATAAACGGAATAAAAAGAATTGCATGGTCACCTTGTTTCACATTAGCATTACAGCACAGTAAGTGTTGATCCACGGTGTGGAATCCTTGGTAGAGTGTACCTGAATTCAAGATTATATTTAGGGAAGCCGGGGTTTGCTTCAGATTTGCTCTACTCTGTTCACAAAGACTGGATGCCCAGTAATAGCTGAGGTACTCTCCACTGCTTCATGTTGTTTAATTGGAAAGAAGTCCAGTCTACATGCTCCAAAAGTGCCCCACGAGTGTGAACCAAAGCAGGAAGTCAGAATGATCTGAAACCAAACACAACTACAGGGCCAAGCAATCTGGCAGACTTCAGCTGCCTTCAGATTTTGAAGTCGAATTCAGTGCTTCCCTAGCACCAGCTCCTCCACTGGTATTCCACAGCAGAGCTGTGCCAGACTGGCTTAATATCACAGCTCCCCACTGTGATCTGGAGCCCATCACTTCCCTGATGGGCTCCAGATTTTTAGAAGGAAAAACTTCCACTTATCGTTTCTGAATTGCCATCGTAGCTCAGCAAGATGAATGACAACAGTCTGTGAGGCTACCTGAACCTCAGGTCACTTCATAATGTACAAGGATGCTCTATTAACTGAAGGGAAACTAAATGTAACTCTGAGCCAAACCAAACAAATGCTAGTATCTCCTAATTCTGATGACAATATTCTACATTTCCTGTCATCAGAAAGACCATTCATGTCTCTCTCACACCACCATGCAAGGCAAGGCACACCTACAGTCTGATGGGAATTCCAAATGGCAGCAAGCAGTAACATTTTGTCCATTTACAGTCACTGCTGTTTCAGACAGTATTTACCCAGAGCAAGTGAGTAAGTGAAAAGCATTACAACCCTACAGCAGTGGTACTAACGATGAAGTCATTCCCATATCAGCAATTAAGACATGGGGAGTGTGCACAAGGAAGTACTTGTTACTAGAGCAGCACAACTGCGGATGGAATCCACTGCACAGGAACCAAATGCACACAATAAGATTAAGTACAGAAATCAGTATCTCCCCCCACATCTGAGATTATTATTTTGAGTGTTTGGTGCAATATTATCTCTTCTCAACAAACGTATCAGAGGGAAATACAGCTCAAAAGATAGTAACTTTAACTTGAAAACGATTGCATTCTTTCCTGCCACCACCCGACACCGGATCTTGCTAATCCTGCCTGGATAGATTACGTATGACTAAAACAGGTATTATCAACTCAAGGGAACTGTAACACCCTTCCAGCAGAGTCTACATGAAAACACACATGCCTTGCCACCAGAAAAATACCTACCATGTGTGACACAGGGTGGCAGGGCTCTAGGTGAGGCATATTTCCCATTCCATGGCTAGTAAATATTCCTTTTCAAAGAACATGTTCCCCGCAGGAAGAGTTTATGTTGTCCAGGCACTCAGACAGCAGGCAAAGCTTCAAACTCTGCCTGTCAGCTACATGGCTCCTATCAGACTGACTGCTGAGAAACTCCTTTTTCTTGGGACATGCTAAACTTCCAGCCTGCCATGCAGTCTGTGTGGGCTGGACCCATGCTACCACAGCACCCTGACAACTTCAGTCATGGTTTTTGGGTGTGTCATTAAAGATTTTCTGTCCTCTGTGTGCTTCACAGTGCTCCAGGGCAGGAGCAGAAACTAAACATTGAGTGACTTCAGTAGGCAGAGGTCTGCTAAACCTCTGTGCCAAAGCATTCAGGCCTTGCCTCTATCACAAATGATAGTCAAGAGGTTTGCATGGATTTCTGGGTTTGCCCTTTGGGTTTGTTCTTGTTTTTTTAAAAGCTAACAGCACTTTTTTTTTCTTTAAGTCCAAAGTCTTTATACTGGAAATTGGTTCCTCTAAGTGTCATCCTGGATTTAAGACCCTATAAGGGTTCAACTGCAATCAAACCAGGATCCATCTGGTGTTGGGCAATTTTTCCCCCAAAGAACTCCCAATAACAGCACATTTCTAGAAATACCTATCCAAAACACAAACATCACATCTTTAGATCTGCCTCTAGCAAAGATTTAGCATAAATAAAAAAACTCTTATCTTGTTTAAACAGTTATTTTCTGTTATCTCAGATTCATTTTCCAATGGAGAAAGAAGTAAAAAATTACAAGTATGTTGAATAAAACTCAACCAACAGGTCAAAAGCAAGGTGAAACCTCCTGAGGGCTCCTCTGAGAATTCAGCCAGGAAAATTCCAATTATTCTTTTATTGGTTTACTTGCCCACTAGGCAACAGATGGTCAAAAATCTGTATCAAAGTAGGGGCTCCAACAGATTACTTTATTATGAAGGTTTCCTAATAGAACAAACTACATAAGTCTCAGAAACTTAAATTTGATAAAAGAGAAATGTGAATGAGTTTTATTCGAAAAGTTTTACTTGTAGTCCTCTGAAACATTAGAAAACAAGATGAGGTTTTCGCACTGGAATGTTCAGCAACATGTATGCAACAGCATTCCCACAATAATGTATTTTTAAAGCACTGATCATCAAGATTAACAAGCAATCGAAGAAGCAAGTTCTTTTAAAACCTTCCAAAGAACTTCAACACCAACTTTAGGTATCAAAAGGTTGCTGTGGGTTAACCCCAGATGGCAACTAAGCACCATATGGCTGTTTGCTCACTCCTCCCTCATGATGGGGAGAATTAGAAACAAGAAGTAAAACTTATGGATTGATATAATAAAAGTTGGTAACTGAAAAAAAGTAAAATACAATAATAATTGTAATAATAACAACAATAATAATAATGAAAAGGAGAATGAAAGGAATAAAACCCAAACCAGACAGGAGATGCACACACAATTGTTCATCACCCACTGATTGACGTCCATCCCATCCCCATGCAGCCACTGGCCTCTACCAGCCAACTTCCCCCAGTTCATACAGTGGGCATGCTGTTCTGTGGTATGGAATATCCCTTTGGCCAGTTTAGGCCAGGTGTCCTAGCCATGAGCCCTCACAGCTTCTTGTGCACCTGCTCCCTGGCAGATCACGGGAAACTGAAAAGTCCTTGGGGTAAGCACTACTGAGCAACAACTAAAATTTCAGTGTGTTAGCAGCGTTATTCTCACATTCAATACAGATGTACAGAGCACAGATACTAAGAAGAAAATGAACTCTATCCCGCCTGAAAACAGGGCAGGGTACAAGCCCTTCTAGTTCTTCCTCAGATTCACATCCTGAAATATTCAAAGCAGGAAAAAAACTAAACATGGGCAATGTTTTGGCAGAGAAAAAGTGTCATTATTTATTAGACTTAGCCAGTAGCTTAGCCACAATACTGAACTTCTCATTTCTCATGTTGATTTGGTAAAAAAACATGATGAGACTTCCACCTTGACTGCAGCATAAAAGTGGTGTATCTCACACAATAGATTTTATACATCCAGATTTTGTCTTTAATTCCAGCAGTCTGCATCTGTGGAAAAACTCCTTCTAGCAGCTAAGACACATTTAGCATCTAACTGGCAGAGAAGCTCAGAGGACACACACTTTCTGAAGAGACTGATAGAAGATGGAGCTTTTTCTTACCAGAAAAAGTCTCAAACCATGGATTCATTTCATGCTGCAACTTTGTCTTTCCACAGCCCCTCTAATTTTCATGTAACAGGTTTTAAAGTTCTATCAATTACTTCAGCTTTCCACCACTTGAAAGCCCTTGTGTGTGCACTGCATACCACAGGGATGTGCCAGCTGCCACTGCTGAACCCAGCACCTGTGCATTGTGGTGCTCTGCTTGAAGCCTGGTACAATTCACTGGAAAAGAGATTTCTAAAAATTTATAATTTGCACCTGTTACCATCCCAAATGCACCCTGGGATGTGTCAAAAGCTTTGAATGTGTTGCAGTGGCACTTACTGAAGTGTTTTAATTACACATCCAATTATTGAAGAATACCTATCTAGTCTTGCTAACTTAATAATTTCTTGCACTGAAATGAACCACAGCTTTTCTTCCTACCATCTGGAAATAAGAAGAAACAACCAGCTGCAAATTAGTATGCTTTCCACCTCCACTTTGAAATAAAAATTGCTTTATTGCACCATCAGAAAGAAAACAGCACGAAAACAGTGCAGGAAACTTGTATGGTGGGCAGTAAGGAATTACCACACAACATTAAAAAATTAAGCCATTTCACGCTGTGGAGTTAAAAATCAAATCTGTAAGCCGCATCTTTGCATTAAAATGCAACCTCACGTAGAAGAAAGTGTTATCTACCAGATATAGCAGGGGAATAGGAATATTTACTTCTAATCTTGCTATTGATTTGACATGTGGAACTCAGGGAAATTACTAGCATCAGCTCCGTTGCTTGGCAGAGGAAGACACGTAGTCCTTGCCTATTTTCGTACGATATTTCAATATTTCATATATAAGTCAGTCAGTCACCATAATGTATCTACATGTGAATAATCCTATTACTATCTTCTATTTTAATAGCTATTTCTCAGAAACATGAAGAATTCAACAACATAAAAGCCAAACAGAAGCAAAACAATTTAACACAAATAGGAAAGAAAATCACTAACGCAACTAACAAAACCACACAGACCTGAAGTGCATCACGCCCCACTTTCATGCAAGCACATTCCATCTGGAATAGTAAAGATAAATTATGAGACAACATTTACATCAGGACCAAGGTGAGATACTCTTACAGATGAGATGACTTATTCAAAACTAAATCTCAGTCCTAAATATGATGTTTGATGATACTTACTCATCCGAATACAGTCTAGCTGAATATATTCACCATTTCAAGCTCGAAATAGAACACAAATTTGCAAAACTCAATGAGAAAATACTTCACCTGTTGTGAGAACTGGTTTACTGAACCACAAACTGATTTTATAGATACACTAGTCCTATTCAATTATTCACATGTTTAGGGTATCCCACATAGCAAACAAGAATTGTGGGAAACAAATTTAACTAGTTACACTGAAATAAGGACACCCACGGTAATCACAACTATGTCCCATCAGTATATAAAGGGAAAGGAAAAGAACTGTAGTTGAACACACTATTTATGTTCACAAGCAGATGAAATGCAGAGGTTTTTGCTTATGTAGAAGAAGGTATTTAGAAATAAATAGGGATGTAGCATTTAGAAAGGTAAACTACATACACTAGACATTTAGCCAGCAATGTAAAGACACAGACAGAGCAACTTAAATACTCTGTGGTTTTCAAACCCTATATTGTCTGTTTAGACTAATGGCAATTTGTTTTAAAACAATGCACTTCTCTTCACTTTGCCTCGAAAATGTCTCTTGGTGGGATAGTTGATAATTCCAGGAATTCTTACAACTATAGGATGATTTTCCTAGTGGAAATACATCATTCTAACATCTCAGGGCCAAAACAGCCCTAAGATAGCCCTGCATATAATGAAAGCAGGCAACATTAAATCAGTATGACAGTTCATCAAAAAATACTCCAGTTGCCCAATCACAACTCTGGACTTACCAAGTCAGTCAAAGACCATCAACACTGACCAAGGATTTTGAGACCCACTTCCTTAAATCCCCTTACAGTAAGGTAGCACACATATCAGAAATGCTTAGCAATCATCCAAGCTGAAGGTTTCATGTTCAGCACCCTCCTGCCAGCACTTGCATTTGCAAACAGTGACCAACATGAAAAAGGCTGGATTGACACAACCTGTGACCCTGTAAGGAAAGCAGGACACTTACATGGCATCTCTCAGACCTCAGCATAAAGGGGAGGGGAATGTAAAATTGTTGGTAATTCTAAAATAAAGGCCTAGCACTGAAGAGCCTGAGCAGCAATGAGTAAACTGATTGTTAACACACCTTTACAAGGGAGAGATTTCTTTGCAAGTGTCTGGTCCTAGGAACACCTTCAGTTTCTTGTAATTGTCAGTGCCTCGTCAATTGTCAGCGATAAGAATTTGTAAACTGGTTATAATCGTATGACTGCATTGCTTCCTCACTAACTTCAAAGACAATGCAATTTACCACATAACGGTAGTTACCCAGCAGGAGAAAATGAAGTTCCCCTGGGGATGTGTGTAGCTGAGATACACTGGGATAGGAATATTTTAATGGCGGCATCTGAATTAACAAAAAGGAGTCCAGGTAAAATTCTTTCAACTTTGCTAGCTGACATTTTAACCCTGCTTGAAATAATGCTCCTTTACAAGGGACAGCCAGCAACTGTTAGATACATTAGCATTACAGGAAACACTTTCTTGGGTTGCCAGCCTCTTCCTTTCTTGTATCTGTTGCCGATTTGACTGTGCTTTTTTGATTCTTTCTGTGCTTTTACCACATCGCTACATGAAATGCCTAACTAATTCCAGAGTTACTGCTAGGAAAAAAGTTGCTACTGGTTCTGGCCCCTCCTGTATTGGTTACAGTTTACTCAAATGTAGTAACTCAGACTAATCCGAACTATGGAATATGTTTCTTCAAGTCCAATAAACTGACTTGGCTTACTGTCATGGTCCTGTTAGCAACACACCTAGCACAGGGTTGGATCCCAGGGTGAAAATCAGGGATCCAAGACATTTTCTTACTGCTGGAAAAGCTGTTAGGTAGGCTCAGCCCATTTTGTTTTGCAACACCCTGAGCAAACCCTTTACAAGGTAAAGAGAGTCATCCAGCATGCTAAAGCAGAGAAAATGATGCCACCTTCTCACAAAGGCTAATCAGGCATTTGGTCAGTTATGTGGGCAGCATTATCCGGCGTGTAGTTTGTTTTCTACCCATAGTACACAACTGAGCAATTCCCTAGAAGGGAGAAGCAATATTTCTGGATTCTCCACTGAAGGAAATATATAGAAGTGTGCATCGCACACTTTGATATGGCTTCTAGGTAAAACCTTATTCAAGTAGTTGTAATTTCCTCTAATATTTCTGAGCAGAAAAACTATTACTAAAGGAAAAGAAAAAGCACATCAAATGCAAGAAAATAAAAGCATGCTGAAGTGCATCCACAGGATGGGAAATCAGCTTACTGTATGGGAACACAGCCTAGCAGCAGAAATGGAGAACTGCAAGACAAAATACACAGGCTTTTATTCTCAGCCATGCTAATGGCTCATACACAGTCCTTCATGATTGTTTTTCCTTTGTCTTAGTTCACCCTTTAGCAAAATACATATGGAAATGTCACTGTAATCTCTCAAGATGCAGAACATAACAGGAGCGCACTTATCAGCAAAGCAGTTTCTGGTACGCACGTGCTTCAGGATCTACCGATAAAACATTATTCAGAAATGTGAAAGATTATCACCATCTCCCTCGTGACATCTAAGAACATGGTGTAATGCAAGGCTAAAACCTGGAGCTCAAACTTCTGTTTGAGATCTTGAGAGAGCTTCCATCTTTTGCTTTGATTGAGATTCACAGCTAACAATAACTACCAGGATGAATGACATTTTCCTCAAAGCAGCATAAAAAATACTCTCAGGTGGCAACTAGAAAACCTGACCTGAACATTCAGGTGGCTTCACTGAGTAAATAGAGCTGCACTAAAAGGTACAACTGAAAACTAAAGATGTATCTTTGCACTAGAGGTAGGCAGAATGTAAATGCATAACAACTCCAAAAATAAACGAAGGCCTAAATCTAAGGCCTGAGATAAGTCTTGGATTTACTTTTTTCTTATCAACATGAATTGTTGATTCACACAGTGCAACATCCTGTAGTGTTCACAGTTCTTTGGTTGCCCAACCACAGCTGCAGCAGTAGACCAGGAGCCAAGGTGGAGTCCTGGACTTCTCAACAAATGTGTAAATGCACAGAGATAAATTAAACAATCTTCGCATTAGAGAAATTCATTGCTAAGTACTAATCACTCAAATTATTTACAGCACTTTGTGTTAATTTCTGTGCACCACTTACAGTTTACAATAGCTGGGATTTTCAAATAGTCACACAACAATACTTCTTTGAGCCCTGTCCATTTCTGCTATACTGCTGAGTCAGCATTCCAACACTAACAAAAAATGGAGCCATGGAAATCACTGATCACAGAACTGTTAAAGTTGGAAAAACCCTCTAACATCACCAAGTCTAACCATCAACCTATATAATATATAAAAATAAGTAACAAGACCTGCTGTGAAGTGTTTAAAATTTAATTGCCCGTTAGTAAATCATACAGCCTAGAGCTTCTGAAACTCTACAAAAGATGGAAGTTCTCTGGTTTGCTTTAGAATTTTCTCATTTCCTTTAGGCTGTAGGCTTCAAAGGAGAAGGTCTGTGCCATTCTTGTACAGCGTATACCTGGGAAAATAGCTACTTTAAAAAATATACAAAGCAGAGATTCCAAGGCCTTCCCATATTAATCTTAAATACAATGATCAACTTTTAAGGCTCTTTTCCCTTTTGTGGAGGGAGATGTATAGACTTCTATAATGAAGTCCCCAAGAGTTAAATATCCAAGCTATTTAATTTTTAGCAGATCTCTGGACACGTTGCTACTTTCTGAACACAAGGGGGTTTTTTCCACTTTAAAGCCACATACAGTATAGTCTCAGCCTATTGGGGAAGAGGTGAAATCAGATTTTTCCCTTGTGTTTACACTTGGTGACTCTGAAGTAACATCTCCCTTTTAAACTATGTTGTAAACAAAAGAGGATAGCTACTCTAACTTGCCTCTGGACCTTGGCGCTAGGACTGCATATTGCAATATCTAAGACTGCCAATCACATTTTAAAAGGCCAACCGAACAAAACGTGTTCATAGTGTGCCATGTAGTTTTAAAATAACAAAGAAAGTACAAGATCAAGTGTCACATAAGAGAAAATTCAACACAGACTTTAAAATAAAATCATATGGAAGTCCCATTCCAGTCAGTGCTGCATCATTTGAGATTTTCTGAAGGATTACTTTTGCCTCTTAATCTTCTCACATTTGGAAGTAATTATAGTTTTAGCATGTATTTCATAGAATCATAGAATGATTTGGGTTGGAAGGGACCTTAAAGATCATCTTGTTCCAACTCCCCTGCCATGGGCAGGACACCTTTAACTAGATCAGGATGCTCAGGGCCCCAGCCAACGTGGCCTTAAACATTTCCAGGGATGAGGCATCTATAACTTCTTTGTGCAACCTGTGCAAGTGCCTCACCACCCTCACAGTAAAGAATTTCCTCCTAATATCCAAATTAAACCTATTCTCTTTCAGTTTTAAGCCATTCCCCCTTGTCCTATCACTACATGCCCTTGTAAAAGGTCCCTCTCCAGCTTTCTTGTGGGCTCCCTTCAGCTACTGGAAGGACACAATTAGATCATTCCAGAATCTTCTCTTCTCCAGGCTGAACAAAAGCAATTCTCTCAGCCTTTTCTCATAGGAGAGGTGGTCCTATAAACATTTTCAATAAAGCTGGGAAAAGGACTGCTTTTACAGTCATTTCAACACACCACAACTAGAAATATCACATATCCAGTACAATAAAGAAAATAAGTCACAAAATCTAAGTACTGACTGAAATGTATTTTCTTTTGCAAAAGCCACAATTCTGAAACTACAGTCATCTCTCATTCTGCTTATTGAAAAAAAAAAAAAAGGTGACCAGTCATGTGTCTTAACTGTATCATTTTGATATCTAATTCTGGTTGGTCCCTCTTTTACCTTAAACTAACCTATACACCTAGTCTTAGAAACCTTCTGTGAAGAAGCTACTGTTAAAGAATTTAAGGGTATTCAGTTGAGTCAATTTAAACAGTCTTTAAATAACTGAAAGACACAGAAGGAGATACGCATACTACATGCAGAATGAAATTCAGAGGTACATTTTAACCTTTTCATTTTAGTTTTGAGTTATTTTTAACATATTCAAAATAAACATTCAGTGCATTGGACATGAAATGCGCAATGAGCAAAATATATGACAAAACCCCATTCTCATAGTACCAGTGCTCTCAAAAGGTGCACTTGCAATGATAATAAATTACGCTTGAAAACATTCTATACAGAGATTCTGGTCACGCCAGGAGTTTTCAGTTTGCAGTAGAGGACAGCAGAAAGATGCAGAAAGCCTCTACTTGCTGTTGTAACAGTCTGGACCCACGGCTTTCAGGAGAAAGATGGAATTCTTCCGTTAAAGTTTCTAGTAGTAAACAGTATGCAACTTTGTCAGAGGGCACAGACTCAATTTCTCACACACAAGCAAAGGGTACTTGGAACACTGGGCTACTGGACTGGCTTGTTCCACTGGCAAAACCTGCTTCCCAGCCCAACCTGCAACTGGCATTTCCCTGGTTCCTCAGAGACAATGTGATAACTTCCAAAGCTGCTTAAGCGACTGGCACAGAATGCGTTTAGAGTACAGAGTATGGTAATACTGAGGAAGCATCAGTTAGTAAATGTTTGGAGTCTGGTGACAGCTGGTGTACCGCTTGGATTCATAAGTGCTTTTCCTACAAGGATGCTGGCAGACTCTGTTTTCAGAGATGGATGTGTATCTTTTCCTTTCCAAGTAAAAGGAAATCCATATGTTCTTCCAAGAGGCACTTGGATACTTTTGTGAAGCACAGCCACTTGAAAAGCTTTGCTCCATTCATTCCTTTCAGTCCTGCTCTTAACCACATTGCTGCTTCGTCCTCATAAGAAGCAATCTGTTTAAGGTTTAGGCAAGGTTCTTCAGTGAAAAAGACAACTGGTACATTTCTCCTCGATCTTCCGGGTCGCCATCAGTAACTACTGTAGGTCTTCAGCTGAATTTTGTACAAATATCTTAACTCTCAAGCAGCTGAGGTCAGAACCAGAAAGACAGAACGGATTTAGATAGCTAATTCTGAAGAAACTTCTTATTACTGTTCTTTTGAAGGCATCAAAACTCTCACAGGAATCCTAATTTTTCCTCAAAAGGCTAAACTTCCACTTCTTCACAGACCAGGAAATATTTTGGTCTTCATATGGTTTAGTAGCTTGTAACCTACTTTATAATTAATCTGGAGCAGCGACTAAAATAGACATTTGTCCATAGATTATGATGTTCCTCTATCCAAAAAACCTCACAGATTATTAAAATGATGATGCAGCAGGCCAAAGTGAAACAAGGAAAGAAACAAAACAGCCAACAAATAAATGAAAACAGGAGAAACTACAGATTCAAAAGACCTTTTTAAAATTACATTCAGGTAAAAGTGAAAATCCTACTAAGTAATCCTGACTAAAGTCAGGAACTGCAGGATTTGCTTGTTAAATTTTAGAAGTCCTGCTCTCAAAGTGTACATGACTTTTAGCTTAGGATTTGACTTGGAGATGTCAGAAGAATAATAATAAAAATTCCAGCTTTACAAAAGGGTTAAAAAATAGAAAATGTTTAATGAAGGGCAATTTTTGAGGAGATTACTCTCTTGCTTTCAACTGTTTGCGTTTCAGACAGGAAGAATGACCCTAGGCCAAACACAGAAGGACTACGGAGGCAGTAGTTGCAGTCCTTCACCTGCTGAGAGCTGCTGGGGTGGCTCCTCATCATTGGGAATTCAGCAAGGCAAGTGGAACTGGAGGATACAGAAGTGAGGACAGAATTTGTAAGAAAGACATTCCATCCATCAGTGGCCAGCACTGCTCCAAACAATTATACAGTGCTGCTAATCCATGGCTTCTCCAGTTTCTGTCAGGAGATGGTTTTCACTACTCACTGGCCTGTAAAGCAGGCCAAATATTGGTTTAGAGAGAATTTTGACACTCTTCCTTTCAGCAAGCACAAGCAGGATTTTGGCACAGCTGATTGCTGTAATCCCATGAGAAACCAGGAACTACCACCCTGCCTGGAACACAAAAGAGGGACAGACCCAGATTTCCTCTCTGACACTGCTCACTTTAGTAGAGAAAACAAGACCTTTGTCCTGGGCACACAAGAGATAATGTGACCAACCTGCTGGCTGTAACTCATCACTGGTCATTCAGTGCCTTCTACCCTGAAGTCCAGAGCCTAGCATCTTTCTCAAAAATGTTTATTATCATGGATTTTGAAAAAATACAGGGGTTTTGGAGATATTCACACAACATATTTTTGGTTTGTGTATTTTGGCATGGTTGCTTGGTTTTGTTTTGTGGAGTTTTTTTTGTTTGCTTGGGATTTTTAACTTGCCAAGTCCCTTCTTTTCTGGTTTTAAATGTGATTTTTTTTCTTTTTTACTATTTCATTGAACATTATTCCCACAATTTTGTGTTGTAAGGCAGAGACACCAGAAGCATCCAAGCTACTTTCTCAGTAATAAGTCCATATGTACTCAACTTCTTTCACAGCTTCCCTAGATGGCAGTCTTTTTGTCTCCTCTTCCTAAGGAGTTCTAGAAAGCCCTAGGTCAAATCCTTGTCCTGAGAACAACATTAAGCTGAACTCAACTGAAACCTCCTATATCCCAGGAGACAGCATCTTAACCCTGGGGCCAGACTAAAATATGGTAGCAGCAAGTCTGGAACTGCTCCATGAGCATAAAATGAAGGAACTTTCCCTGAGAAGAAAGCAGACACAGGCAGACAGAATGACTCTGACTTTGTGTTTATACCACTTCATGCAAGAGGCAGGGCGCCTGGTGCCAGGACAGTCTATTGATCTGGAGGCCGACAGCCTTGGGGCCAGCAGCTGCGATTACCCTGTCCCAGAAAATCCTGTAGGCTTCAGTCACTTGGCTTCAGATCCTAACAGCTGGCTTATTGAATGTAATCCTTCTCCTCTGGCATGTTTCTCAACCTACCCCATCATTTCCTTTGCTGTTCTTAGAAGCTCTCCTGTACAAAAGCCACTCTGTTGCAGAGCACAGCACAACCTCCCTTTGCCTTCAAGATCATCCACAGCAAGTTGCCTTTTCCTGTAGATGCTGTTTCCAAGTAACAAACAACTCTTAAAAGAGAAACAAAATTCCCAAAGTTTGGCGTTCTCACCCTGGTGAATAGCTGCAATTCATCACTCCAATTTAAATAATCCATGAGTGGTGCAGTCAGAGCAACAGAACAATGAAGCTTCAGTGTCCTGCTGGAGCCAGGGGTGACTACCAGCGAGACAGATCTGAGTTTAATCCATCACCAAGTTTGTATATTTTCAGATAAGAGGCAACAGAGAATCTTACATCAGGTCCCCAGACAGACATTTGGTATGAATTATGAAACACATTTATTCGGTGTGTATTAATGAGATAATACAGGCATCACCAGGGACACAGCCCACATATTCTGACAGCAGCAAAAATAACATATGCATTTTACATTGAATTCAAGCATGGGATAAAACCGCTTGTTTTCCCTAAAACCTCTGTGAACGACCCTCTTACTTATTATTTATTATCCTATTTAAGTTATATTCACATTTTTCTATAAGGTATGAGAGACCCAAGTAGTCTCTTCCACCTGAAGGCTCTACTCTAAGAGCCTACAAATCTTATGATGTGTTTGTAATGCTCCATTGTGATGCTTTCATGGCAATCTCTCATCTTCTAAGGATTTGTTAAGATCTGTATTGGACACTAAATATGCACTGGATGTGGGGCCTGTTCCCCTGAGGGGAAAAAAAGGCAAGAAAATCAAGCGCTTGCGAGAAGAACATGGAGAAAATGATACAGACTGCCAGGCTTCTCTCTCCCTGGTCTCTTCATAGAGCATGCACTTTCTTTGGCAGTACTTTCTTTTGCAGTACTAACTCCAGCACAGCCTCACAGCCTGTTACTTTTCATAAATAAAGGCATAGTTTAGTTTCTCTTGTAAGTCATCAGTAGTAATGCTTCTGAAAGTCAGACCTAACAGAGAACACCCTTACAAATCAAATTATATATGCATTAACTCCTCCTACAGCCTGGCAGTTAAATAACTTGAATGCAGAACTGTCCCTGAAAGCCATATTGTATCTTTGCTAGCACTTCAACCAAGCACTTTCAAAGTAGCAGCCTCTGTCAGCATTTATCTGCAACTACTGAACTACTACTGTTCCTTACCCCATTCAGAGTACAGCAAGCAGAAACCCAAATTCAGTACGTTATCGATCTTGGGTGACATTCCTTGAATGCACCACAATACACCCATCTTCAGCAGCTACAATGAGACTGGTACAGGCTGAATTCTGGAGAAAATGATGCTTTCACAAACCGCCTCGCAATCAACCATGTTACAGGCTTCAGCAGCGGTTGAATACTAACAGTCCTCTCCTCTCCTACTGTCTTAACTCCTGTGGCTCAAATGAGAGGCCAGCTGACCTTAATAAAAAATTTAAAACACACACTGCCTTCATAGAAGAGGCAACTTCTCCTCACCTTTCATCTGCAAATCCCTAAATCAGGACAAGGGTATCTTCACTTCCTTCTAATGGGTACTTTGCCAACCCAATCACAGCAGAGAAGGATCCAAAGCAGCTCCTTCTCAGCATCCCTCTGGTGCCTAAATGTTACGTGAAATCTCCAGTCATGCTTGTAGACAGCAAGGCTTGTAGAAGAAGGCAAAAATACTCAAAGCTGGACAGTCAGAATAAACAGTCCATTTGTATAAAATGCCATGGGATATCCTCACACTGAGAAGAGTCTTTCCAGAAACAAATGTAAAACTACAGGCCCCAAGTTCCTAAATTGGCAACTCCTTTCCTTCCCTATTTTCCTTCAACAAGCAGAAGTCAGTGTACCCTCCATATCTGTCAACGCAACCAGTATCAATTTCTTTGGTCGCTTCATTCCGCTTACAACTCGTGTAATGCAGTATTCCCATATTGCACCAATAAGGGATAAGATGTTAGACAGCAGTCCAAGACAAGTGAAAACACCACCTGGAAGGGGGACTGCAAAAAATTACTTAATTTTTATTGTTAGAAATAAAAGACTTTAGTAGAGATGGCATCACAACAAAGCCAACCAGAAAGAACTGCTTCAGCATGGTGATTCAATGGCATCTAGCACTTAGACAAGCAAAGACCATAGATGTGTGTCAGGTATTAATTACAGGGAGTTTCCAAGACAGACAATATTTAAATGCATACAACTGTATATTCTTAGTGTTTATGCTGTCAATTATTAATGACCAAATTGCTTCATCTTACACATAGCTCATACGGCATTCTGCACGACTGCTTAAGTTGCACAGGGAGGAATAAAGTCAGAAGAGAAACCCGCTGCCAGTCACTGCTACAATCTGCTGAAGCCTCACCACCAGTCCATTTCACTGCCCTTTGTTTGCTCGTCCTTCAGGCAGCTTGTGACAGTCCTGTGACAGCCCATGTGCACAGCAATATTAACCGCTTTCATGTAGCAATTGCCTTATTCCTTATTCTGCAATCTGGTAATTTTTAAGACTTTTTTTTCAAATTCTTAACTGGCTTTATAATTTTCTTCAAGGATTTTCTCTAGTGAGTAAGAAGCCAAAGACTATAATAAGGACAGAAGGGAACAAGAAGTAAAGTCAGGGCTGCCAAATTTAAACACTTTCCCTACATGCTTTATATAGAAAACTGAAAGGCTATGAAAGAAGCCTTGTCCTCTGCACAAGGGGTAGGTGTGCATTTATTTACATATGAGAGACAAATTCAGTCAGCTGAACATAAGGAACATCCGGGAGCTCCCTGATGTGCTAATTTCACTTATGCACAGAAACAATCCAGGGTACCAGGGTTCTCTTTTCTGCTTTTGCCTTTTAGCAAAGAGAGAGCATTTCAGGTGTACAGTTTATAACAATACAGCACATTTTGAATGTTCAAACACTTCTGAACAACTACTTGAGGCGGCCAGGTGAGTTCTTCCGCTTGTCTTTCATTTTAATGACCATTTCAAGAGACTTGAAAGATTTCTTGCACAGGTGCAGAGTTAATTAAGGGAAAAAAATGCACCTCACCAGAAATACATGCGCTCTGGGAAGAATTTGAACAAGCATTGCACATAATACACTGGTCTGGATTTACATTTTATCTTGTCTACTTGTACAAACTCTAATTTATATTAAATAGGAATTACGCACAGCTAAAGTCCCCTGCATAAAACAAGAAATAGACAGATTTGGTTAAAAAGGGCCCTACTCAAAGGACTATCAGACACAAAAGTACCACCACTTGATGCCTGGTCTACTACATCAATGACGACTGGATGACTTCAGTTTATGGAGCTGACAGAAATAATGAAAACTCACACATGTCAGACCTCTCGGTTTTCTAAGCATATGCCATGTAAGTGGTGTTTTCTAAAAGGTTTTCTGTTTGGACAGTGGTACCTTGGGTCTTCTTCCCTTGTAAGGCCTCTACAATCAAGCCAGTTGAACATGCAGGGCCAGGTTATGCCTTGCCCTTCAGCAGACGTGCAGTGGGAAAGAGATATCACTGCCTCGGGTGTACTAGTGAATCCAAACATCCTGTAGCTGTTTATCAGCAGGAAGCGTTAAGGTGTTACCAGCTCACTCCCACCCCCACTGTCCCAACCACGAACACTTTTTGACTGATTCATCCAAAAAAAAAAAAAAAAAAATCCCAACAAAAAACCAAACAGGACCTTTATCAATACCTTTTTTTTTAAGTGGGTTATTACATTACAGAGAAACTCATTTGAATATAAAAGTAGCTCTTGGACAAAATATCTAACAGTGTAACTGATTAAGGATGAAAACAAGCATTACAAAGTCAATTCAACTCCTTAAACTTTAAGCGCTTTATAGCTTCACTGAATGAAAAAAACAAAAAGGAAAGAAAAAAATTGAGTGCTGAAGTACTATCACAATTCTATGCTTTTTTCACCAGGAATATTACAATATGTTGATTAATGCTTAGAAGTTTATTCACTGAAAGCATTTAACTGCCCCAAGTGCGTCACTTTCTCTCTTCTTACAAACTCTAGTAATTAAGAAGTGGGGAGGGTGGCGTTGTGGAGACACCCATAACCCTCTTTTACTTTTTAAAAACACAACTTCCTTATAACCCTAGTCTGTATACTCAATGACAGCTATTTATAGGACAAGCATTGCCTGCTTGAGATCAGTCAGGAAGCACTAACATATGATCAGGTAAGCAAATTATTAAATGTCATCATTAATATCAGCTGATTAAATTTCCCATAATGTAAGGAGTGTTAACTTGGCGGCAGGGGAGGGGAAAAAAAAAGAAACAGTGCATCTTTTATAGTAACACCAATGTACTGCCACGACACAAAGCCCTCTCTGGTTGGACAAATTTTAGGGTGATTTTTTTTTAAGCTTTTCTTATTTGACAAGACCTTATTATTTATGGCAGTGACCTGCATTCAAATCACCAGAACCCAGCTTCCCAGCACAAATGCCTGCACTCATCCTTTAGGAAAAGGCTGTCCACTATGATCGTATGAGGAATGCAACTACTGTAAAGGTAAGTGCTTGTAAAAACTATGGTCAGAGGAACGTTTCCTCGAGCTTTTCAAAACACCAATGCAAATTACCATTTGGAAGAAAAGAAGCATTATCTTTCAGTCACTTACATGCAAATATTAAATGGAAATTGACAGTAAAATATGAAAATTAAATTTAACTTCATTATAACCAGCTTAGCAGTCCGTCCCCGTCCATCCGTGTGTGTCCCCCCCACTGCAAAAAATCAGCCTGGAAAAAAACAAAAAAAAAAACAAAGGAGAAAGCAAAGGAGACCAAGAGCTTAAGGAGACACCCCTAGAAGCATTTAAAAGTTCAAAGAAGGACACGGGCCCCTCGCCAGATTTTCGAAACCGCCAACGATTTCAAGGTGGGGGACTTGGCAACCTGGCACCCGGCGCTGCATTGGGGGGCGTTTCAAACATGGGTGATGGATCCTACATAGAACACGCCTGTCGAGCAGGAGAGTTTGGGAAGTACCGCTCCCTCCGGAGCCCCCTTCACGCCCGGGGCCGGCGGTCGCTCCGTGCCCCCGGCCCTGGGCGTGCGGCGGCCCCGGCCCGCGCCCGCAGCCCCGGCTGCCCCACACCGGCCCCGCCGCCGCGGGGCCCGCAGGGGTCCGGGCCTCCCCGGAAGGCCTCCGGCGGCGGGCGAGCCGCCCTTGCCTTACCCGTGGTGGAGAGGACGGTGCTGGCGAAGAAGAGGGAGGAGGTGAAGTCCCAGTTCCAGTTTCCCGAGGCGTTGCTGAGCACCGAGACGCCGTAGTTGCTGGCCTCCAGCACCCGCATCAGGAATTGCTCCAGCTGCTGTTCCGAGAGGCAAGCGTGCTCCTCCAGGAAGCGCTGCTTCAGCTTGCCCAGCTCCTGGCGCAGCAGGTCTTCGTAGGGCAGCTCCACCGAGGAGAAGACCACGGCGCCGAACACCAGGTAGAGCAGGTAGCCCAGCACCAGGAGCGCGAAGCACCAGGCGGAGCGGTGCTGCTCCACCAGCCGCACGCAGGAGCTGCCCGCCAGCGACTGCAGCATCTTCCCGAGCCGGGGCCGGCTGAGCCCCAAGCCGGGCCGGGCCGCCGAGGGGAGCAGGGGCTGAAGGGAAGGGGGAGCGCAGCCGCCGCCTGCCCCCTGTGCGGCCGCTGGCTGACTTTGAGGGCGCGGAGCGGCGCTGATGTGGCGCTCACGTGGCCGCGCGGCGCAGGTACCGCGGCGGAGGGAGGGACGGAGGGAGGAAGGGCCTCCCCCTCCTGCCGCCGATGCTGCTCCCGCCGCCTCGGCCGCCCGTTGTCGGGACACCGGCGCTTTCTCTCGCTGCAGTTCCTTGTCTCCGAGTAACGCGTGGAATCCCCCGCTGGCGCTCAGCGAAGCCGACCGAGCGCCTCCCCCCGCGCCGCGCGCTGCGTCGGAGGTTTATTCCCCTTTCCACACAAAAGTCTCTGGAGATTTCCTTGCCCCGCTGCTCCCCGCCCCCTGCAGTGAACCCCCCCCAAAACAGCAATTCCTTCCAGTACTGGGTTATTTTTTTTGTTATTATTTATTTATTTATTCATTCATTCGTTCACGTTTCAACGTGAATAAGGTGATGTAGTGTGAAGCAGGAGGCTGAATTTCATTCAGTGCAGGATGTGACGAGTTCAAGGAGAAACCCAAATGTCAGGCGTCCCTCAGGTCTGTAACTTCAAAATAGGGGCTGTTTGGGGGTGCGGTTTGAACCAGGTGACCTCCAGCAGCTCCCCAAACAAGCTGAAGGAGTCTTTGCTCCTGTGCAGGGCTCCTGGAGACACTTACTTTTTAATGGTGTGGAGTGCCTGGCTAGTGCTCAGAGCAGCGTCCACGGTGAATACAAATGCGCTGTGCAGCCCGCCCTCTGAGTAGCCCCAGCCAGAGATCTTCACAAGTTTCCCTCTGAATGCTTCTTTCTTCATCCATCTCAAACTGCAACCAGCAACCACGCAGGAAACTTGCCAGATGAGGTTCCCCATCAGATGAAAAGGAGCAGTAAAAATTACAGCTTCCCAAAGTATCCCTTAGGGTGAATAAAGACAGCTTCTGGTAAAGGAGAGAGTGAAGATTCCCTGGTCACAAAGTTCTGCCACATCCCTTTCACTTCTCAGCTGATGGCGATTTATACAGACACAAAGTAGTAGCTTGAAAATTAGAAACTTACTAGGGCTGAGCCACGACAGAGTAAATAAAATCCATCAACCTATCTTAAGCTATGAGGTACCCCGCTAAGCTTTACGGACTTCTGTGGGAAAAGAATAGAAAAATGAAAGGCACGAAACAATTTTTCAGGCTAGGAACTTAAACCAGTATGTCAACATTTCCTTTTATACAACAGCTACATGAAGCTGGGATTAATCTGGCCTGACAGAACAGCTCATTCAGTTCCTGGTCTATTCCCCACTACCAGCCACAGCTGGGTCATTCCAGGGGCTTCAACACATCCCCCACCCCCTTGTTTCATGATTAAAATGTAAATGTGTTCGTACATGCAGACAGCAGTTGCTTGAATGGTTGAGCCCTTGGGGGATGTGGGAGGTACACAGGAGACAGGCCGAGCAGGCAGACTCTCGAATGACGTGCTGGGAGCACACACGTATGGTATTCATGATAGGCAGTGGTCATGTCTTTGCTATAAAACAGCATTTTCCCAACCTTCAAGCCAAATATTTGTTTAAAGGTTAGAAAATGTTTGCCTAAGAACACACCTCTCTTCAGTTATAGGAAACTGTGGCTGGGTAGCTGAACAGTTTTATTTACCAGCCTCCTTCAGTTTTCCATTTTTATGAATCAGTCATTCTCCGTTTTTAGAAGCCTCTCACACTTGGAGGCTTGCTGGGCTAAAGAGAAAAGGAGGACTCTGCTGAACAGAGCCTGCAATACTCTTCTAAATCAAATTTTATCCCGAAAGCTTTTTGGAGGCATCGGCTGAGGGGAACAAAGGCAGAGCGTCACAGCTGTGTCACCAAAGCGTTCAGTTCTTGCTTCCAAAGCAAACATTTGGACAGTCTGAGTTTTAGCCACCGTTATTGATGTTCATGTTTTAACTCAAAGCACGTAACATAACTGATACCTTAATTACAGATTTCTTTGGGATAGAAAGGTGTCTTCATATTCAGTTTTCTGATCTTGAGTGATTGTATTTACTGTGATAACATCACATGTGAATGCAGTTATGGCATTCCAGCTTCATTCCACAGCATGCTATATCCATTTTCATATAGTTTTGCTAGTCAAGGATTAGGCCAGTCAAGGATTCAGCATACTGAATTCCGTGTTATGTCCTGTATAACAGGACGTCACAACGTGCTGAAGCAGGGAGTGACTGAAACTGGGGAGCGGGCTGTTACAGAACAGCCTTTACCCAGCAGCAGTTTCATTCTACTGTGATCATCCCTCTTAATAAAACATGAATCCAGTTGATAATAAGTGTACCACATCATCACATCGCTTGTCCCCTGGCTCTGCTCTGTGGTGACTAGGCTCCTTACTGCTGGAGAAGCCCAGCTGCAAGCAGAGTGAAGAAACCCACTATTGGTAGATACTGGTGCTCTCCATTGCACGAAACTCCCTCTGAGCTACAGAAAATGCAGATACAAGATGCCTGTCTACGTGGGCAGAAAAGAAGGCAGACAGTCTAATCCACCATAGAACTGAGACAGAAACCACAGTTGTGTCCTGAGGTGCTAGAAAACCACAGAGAAAGTTAGTAGTCTCTATCTCTGCCGCCTGGGGATGTAGGGCAACTCCCCTATCACATCACTGGGCTAGCAGCTTCTATAGCATAGTCCAGAGGCTGAGAAAATCCTCTCTTGTACATAAGAAGTGTAAGGCCCTCTCAGAGCTGTATGAATCAGTGACATCTTCTGTTGGGAGAAGTGAAGAGGCTTTGTGTTAATGGCAGTCTGTTTTTCTCTAAGATTTTTGGTTAACTAGAATAATCTTTAATTACTGAAACATTTCCAATGAAATGCTGACGTGCTTGAAACACCAGAAGACAAGGAGAAGGTGGCTAGAGGAAGAGGACAGCCTGGTGGCAGACAGTGACCAGAGAGGGGGATCACCGTCCTCTAGTCTTTTGTCCAATGAATGAAAATGACAATTGATAAAAATAGTAGCTTCAGTGAAATGCAAGAACAGCTCACAGCAGTGCTCCAGTGCCCAGAGCCTGGTCTGTGCTGGGTGGCATAAGCCAAAGAGGAGCTTTGACACTGGGGCCCTGCTGCTGTAATCACTGGGCTCTCGTCTGTGAGCAGGAATGAGTCTGGGGAAAGGGAACCACCCATGTTTGGCACTTAGTAATATCAAGACTATAACATATTTTCAGCACCAAAAAGAAATCTGAAAATTACTCAGAGGCACAGAAACTTCAAATTGACTGAAATGACTATTTATTTTCCTTTTTTTCTCCCCCCAAAAAAGTAGTCTCATGGCCAGATCACAAAACTTTTTACATCAGTCTTGGAAGAAAAAGCGCTTCCTCTCCTTACATTGAAGAACCTTACGTCCCAGAAGCTGGGTAAATAAAATTAGTTACCAGGCAATACTTATCCTGCCAAACCTGTTCCGCTCTGGCATACCTACAGCATGACCTCACAGTACAGGGAACAGAGGAGGTGGTGGTGAGGAACAGTGGGATGAACCAGGACAGTGTGGGAGGCAATAAACACTTACGTGGGGAGAACATGAGGCAGTATGAAAGCTGTGTCACCCTGACAGCTGAATATTGGATAGCAACAGGGAACTGATTTGTCCTTGAGGACTGTTCTTCAGATTTGGCATGGGTATAAATTCAGTGGTTATAGCAAGTTTAAAGTCTGACTGATCAGTCCTAAATTATGTGTGCGTGAAGAAAGATTGCCATAAATGTAAGATGCTCTGAATTCACTTCTATTAACGATTCTGCCCCTAGGATATTTCTTAAATGAAACTGAGAAGTAGAATCCTTCACGATTTGATCTGTTAAGTGAAGGCTGGAACATAATACATTTCCTTTTATAGAAGAAAATATTTCTGAACAATTGTTTCCAAATACTCAATCTGCGAGCTTTTGCAGAAGTTAATACAAGGTTGGCTACTGGCCCTGATTGAATGTCATGGCCTTGTGGGCAGGCAGGATGTGAATTTATAAGAATCACATCCTCACAGGCCCTGACACAAGTGTAGTTAAGTTGAGAAGCAGTCAGATGGGTTGCCATGTGTTCTGTTTCCAATGGGTAAGGTGTTCTATTTTGGCTAAACAGAATCATACAGATTTGGGTCAAATAAAGTAAAACTTATAAAAGTTGAAACAACAGAGCCTGACTTTTTAGGAGAAGAAGTAATCTGTGAAGAGGGGATACATTCCCATCTTAATTTGGCAGGAGGATGGAGATGGAATAAGAGAGTACAGATGTATTTAGGTCTTTAGAATTTATCAGCAGCCATACTGGTGACAGTAGAAATACTGCCATGGAAGAAAAAGAGTCAGCAAAATCTCTGTCTGTGTTCCTGCCATTTCCAACAAAACCTGCCTGGCTAAATTCTACTTGAGAGGGACGGGAGAAGGCTTGAGATTTAGTCCTTTCTTCAAAAAAAAAAAAAATTTTATGCTCTTTACTTAATGGTGCAACACTGTCCACAAAGGTTAAGACCACTGGTGTGTGATAGCAGAGGAATGAATGTGCCTAGTTTGGAGCTATATTTAGGGGAAGGTTTACATCATGAAGTAGTAATGTTTAGAATCAAGGAAGTTTATATGCATGGTCAGGCACAATTTCTTTCTTGAGTGAGTCATTGTTGTTCAGCGTAAATGTAATTTTCCTTAGAGTTACAGTAAATATTCATATTTAACCCAAGATCTTGGTGTCCAGGTAGAATAACTGATAGATAACTGTTTTATTAAGATAAGCATTTTATGTCATGGAAAAAGTAATGTCATGTGTATTTGCCATCAGGTTTACCCAATGACATTATCCAGAAAGCAGCTTGGTTGCTCTGAGAGGTATAGGTCTAATGGGGATGAGAGCTGCCTGTATGTACATAAATACACACATCCATGTATATACATATATGGTTTTATATAATTACATATATAGCACGCCTCCTCAAACTCCTCACTGCTATATTCTACGTTGTGCCATATCTTTGTAGAAAGGTGATTACCTGTTATTTGTAGGATTGTGTTAACACTAAAGAAATGTACTAGCTCAGAGAATTCAGGATGTCAACACGACCTTATTAGAGAATTACATTAAATAAAATTCAGTGTTTTCAATAAAGTGACCTTGTCCTCCTAAGTCCTGTGACAGTCACCCAGCAGAATTGGTCTTTTTAATCTCTTGTTCAAGATGTTGAAAAGAAGAAAAATGGTTAATATACTTAATACTTTGTACTGAAAAGTAAGGGCTCAAGTCACAAAATAATTTATATCTCTTCCATCTACTCTGTAGAATTTTTTGTGCTTCTTCCCCCAGCTTGGAAGTCTACTCTTAGAGGTAGTTATAGTGGGAAATAAAAGAATGCAGTAGCTGAAGTGGGCTCACACAACTGTGGGTGTCCAAGCCTCCATCCTGATCTTACCAGTTCTGGGACCGATTTTGGTTTTGTCTTGAAGATGTTGTGCCAGTCTTGGGCACCCAGGAAATTACAGTGTCAGCAAATCCCACCAGCTTTCTCTGGATCAATTTCAAAACACAAAGCCCCAGAAAGAATTACACACTAAACGGTCTGTCTGTAATTACTTTTTTTAGTAAAAAAGTAGTTAGGCTACTTTAGTAGGCTATATTTCCAGGGTTTCTGATTTTGGTTAACTGCGGCCTGGTCTCAGTCTTAGTTTAGCAGTGCTGTTGGGCAGTAGTGGTACCTCCTTTTCCCTGTTTTAATTCAGTTTGCATTGCTGTAGAATTTGTGTACTTGTATTATCAATTTTATGCAACAGGCTGAGTTGAACTTGTGTTATAGTGGCAGACAAAAACTTGGACCCAGCAGTGGTGATGTTCTCTCCGACAGCTCACACACCCTCTTACCCATTCATGGAAAGGTCACATTAACTTGTCAAAACAGCTTTCAGCTTCAGCTCCATTTAACTGTGTGTTTCTGGGCCCCAGCATGTGTACACAGCACAGCACTGCTCTCTGAGGTCTCCTTGCCCTGGGCTGTGAGTTTGGATGGAACAGTATATGCACGCTTGGACCAGATGCACTGGGGCCAGTGTGCTGGAGCCTGGTCTGGACACTGGCTGCTCTTTGACTCTGCCTTAGGCAGCCACGCTCTGGGGACTGGAAATGTTTCTGAAGCTGTTATCATTTGTAGCAGTGAATGTCTGGATGCCCGCAACACAACGATTCTGGCCCATAGGAGACCTAGTGGATAGCGCACATCGCCTCCAGGCCAAGATACTTCGCTAAAGTAGGGAAGTCTGGTGCCAGATGTGGCTGCCTGCACGTGGATCATACAGGGCAGCTTCTTAGGATGAGTTTCAGATGCTGCCTAGATGCTGCCCAGGAAGTAATCAGCCGTGGAAGAAGTAGGGTTGCAGATCTGGGAAAGGATCTCTCTTTCCTTCTGCATCCATATCTGATAGCTAGGATGTACTGCAGCTTGGCTTTTCAGGGCTCTAGACTCCTAGAGAGCAATCCTAGTGGGACGCCCATCTTTGCAGTCTCTAATATGTAAAATACACTCTAACCCAGATACTCAGGCATAACTGAAAACAACACTTGTGACTGACCTTGGGTATTTCCTGTGCTGTTTGGATCCTACAGTTTAAAGGAGCTTAATGTTTAACTGTAGGGTGGCATAAGTTCCAATGCTTCCCTGAAAATGTCCTAGCAGGATGGAAAACCCAGGCAACCCCTTCACTGGGCACAGGGTTTACAGCCAGCATGTGATGGGGGTGAGCACTGAAACAGGCACCCTTCTCTCATCATTCCTGCAGGGCAAATCCATGTGTTTCTGTGGTCGGTCCTGATAGCTCAGAGGCCTAATAGCTCTTCTCTGGGAGTGCAGCACGAACCACCACACTGTACCAGAAACCCTCAGCCATGGCATTTATTCCTTGTAGCTGAAGGCCCACATTACCACAGTGAAGTCAGCAGGAATTACCACTCGCCAATGAGGAAACACAGGCAAAACCACCTCATTTGTGATACTCCCACCAAGCCATGCTATTTGGATGGGTCTGTTTTCCAAGCAATCCTTCTGCCTCAGCAGTGTTAAATTTTAATAAGTGCTGTTCATTGCCTCACTGAGCCAATGTCTGGAGCCCATGGGTACTGTTGCCACATGCACCTGCTATAATGAACACCAAAGCCTATTTCAGTGACCTGAATCTTTTGAAAATTTAGTCCTTTATTTTTATCCACTTAGAGGGAGCACAAGCTACAGTGTCCTACTTTTTCTCAACTGTGTCATCTGACTCATCAATCAAAATTGAGGCTGAATCTTATTATCACCCACTGACTTTCAATCAACCGAACAAACCAATCAGAAGTACAAAAGAAAGGTTTTGTCACTCACCCCTATACCTTTACAAATCTTGAGTCATGTGAGATATTATAAAGTTTACAAAACATACAATTTCAGCAAGGCCAAATTCCACTCTTCCTTGGAATGGTACACTTAGAAAGAACGTCACAGGACGAAGACAAAAACTTCTGTGAAGTAAGACAATTTTAATATGAGCTTTTGTACTATTGGGTTGCTTAATTTTAAATATAATACAATAGTAGTATTGTTTTATCCACTTCCATCAGAGTGCACTGTACACTGTTATAACATTTACCAGATATAGAAATATAAAAGATATTTGGCCTACTGGTGTTGCCTGAAGTGGCTACCTAGAAACAGAGATTAGACAGGAGTAGGGAATAAAGGTAGGTATTTCTTTGAAAGGCCTTCAAAGGTACCCCCTGGGGGGCCAGAGGCTACTCCATAAAGGACCCCAAGATGGACCCCCAAGATGGACACCGGTGCACGAGTTCTTCACACTCTTATAGGTTTGGTCCATTTGCATATCAGGGTTAATTCTCCAGTTAAAGCTTCAGTTAATGATGCAATTTCCTCAAGCTTACCCCCCTCTCCAAGATGTTGGTTTACACATTTTGAGCCTAGGACAGTCTGGGTGTCCTTGGAGAGCAAACCTAGAGAGGGTTTGTTATGTCTATCTTAGCATGAGAGAACAGCAGCTAACAGGCCACAAAAAACTTCAGAGTTACACACTAAGCAGTACAGAATTTGGAAAATATAAGAGTTAGAAGAGTTTCTTCTTTTAAAGAAGTGGCTTAAAATGTAGGTCTATGCAGAAGAACCTCTGTTAAAAGCGTGACAGTTTTTTCCTCTGTACTTTCAAAAATGCATGAAGCAATTTGAAAACAACACCTCACCGCCACCCCTACCACCAAAATCTATTTTCTTGTTGTTATGGCAAAACAAGTATCAGTGACCTGATCCTATTCTGTCTGACTCATGAAATGTATATAGGAAACTCTTACAACACATGCTAGAAGATGGTTCCTTCCTCCCCCTTAAAATCTCTTTCCAAGAATCCAGCCTGCTATCCTTCAAAAAGTCTTCAGCCTGGCCAGGAATAAAGAATAAAATACTGACATATCCCAGTTTCCAGGGGAAAAACCCCACATTTCTCACAGTGCCACTCTTTGTCTTCTGATGTCTCGCACCTGATTTTAAGACAGATCTACGAAAAAGTTGAGATGATGTTAGGTTGAGACCTAACATTCGCCTCCCTTTTGAACACTGCCAACTGTGGATTTTCTCTTTATGCTGCATTGTGTTTGTCTCTACCTCTCCTACTTTGTTTAAATAGTGCTACCTGTGCCTCTTCTTGCACCTAGTTAAAGTCCTCTTCTCCTACACATCCCATAAAGTGAATTTAGGACTATATTTTCATAAACAGAAAAATGAAATTAAAATAACACTATGTATATTTTTCAAGCTATCCTTTCATGAATGAAGCCCTAACCTAAGCATTACCTCAGTGCAAACAACTAATGATCAAATCTTAAACCAGGCTGCAGAATTGACCATTAGCATAGGTTTTCCAGTGAAACTGAATTGGTGTTAAATTAATTTTGGGACAGAAGATATGCAGCTTAGTGTTAGGAACAATCTTCCTAACAGGTTTTATTATTTGGATGAACCTCTGTTTCCAAGTCAACAACATACACCTCATCAACATAAAACCAGTCAAAGTATAAATATAAAAATGAATATAAAGTTGTAACTAATAGTAATCAGATGTATTGCCACAATGACAATTACTTTTATTTTCTGTTTATTAAGTAAAGGGAAGTATTTTTCTAGGCAGTGCACAGAGAAAGAAAGAAAAAAGAGAAACCCTAATATTATTGGATGTTAGAGTAACTTTTAATATCACTAGTCAAAGGGACAAATGAACAGTTTTCACATTGTACTGATGTCTTCTATTTCACTACAGTTAAATTCTTACCATGTCGAGGTTGACTATAAAATACCAAGGTTTTCATATGCTGTGTGCCTGCCACACCACATTAAATGTTCCTTTTTGAAAAAGCATTATTAATCGAGTGCAATTTACCTGCAACAGTACAAAGCACCGTTGGTGAACAAAAATAAATCTGCTGATGAAATTCAGTACATCCAAAACCTATTACTGAATTCAAAAGGAAAGTATTGTTTATAGAGAAGTAACTTATGGGCTGTATACTCTTCTTTAGTTTATCTGAGCTTTGATTACAATAATTCAATATAAGGCACAGTACATTCCAAGGAGCGAAACCAGAAGAATCAGACTGTAATAAAAGAATGTTTCAGCGAGGTTTATGTGAGAATAGTGCCTGGTGATACATATTTAACACGAAGCTTCACTGATACTAAGCTGAATAGGTTAGTGCTGAATAGACCCCTTAGTCCTTAAAGGGTTCTCAGTCCCGTTCCAGAAGGGAACCAAGCACGAGAACTCAAGCAGAATATGCAGCAAGCAGCTAGAGGCTGGATGAGCTCCTGTCAGAATTTCAGCAAGGACAAGTCTCCACTAGCCAAGATGAGTGAAAGGATCTTGTGGAGTTGCCTCAAACTCTTAAAGGCAGCTAGAGGGGGAGTACTATTTATCAGGTAATAATAGTTACAAGAATGACAGTAGGTGAGGTTGTATGGGATTATATGGATGAAGAAAATGGTGATGGTTATTCCTGCTATCCAAAACCATAGCAATTTGGTCCAGGGTTGCAAAGAACCTTAATATTATTGAATATTTATATCCTCATGCTATTATCAAATCTATTCAGCCACAAAATTTATCTAATATGTGACATTACTGTGCCATAATTACTGAACAGCTTAATAATTTTGGGTACTGAAAAGAGAGAAAGTTTTTGTGCTTTTAATCTCCTGACAAGCTTTGAGTGAGGAAATTCTGGTTTTCTCATTTTACATCTGAAAAACAGAGCCATAGAAACAGCAGATCACTTTCTGAAAGCCATGAGATGGGGAGAGGCATTGAATAACATAGGAATGCCAGCAAACCCCTACTGACATAATTAGGAGTTGACATGTACAGTTGATAGCAGTACTTTTTTTGCAGTCTCATGAAGGACTTGCCTGCCTCCTAAACCTCTAATCCCCAGTGACTGGAGTCACTGCATGGAGGAGAAAGCAATGATGGAATCAGTTGCTCGCTGCCAGCAAATAAGTCTGCGTGCAAAGCACAGGGAAAGCATATTTTTCTACAGCATGTGGAAGGGATGTCTGATTTCCAAACTGGCCTCTGCCAGAAAGTTTTGTTCCCTGACAGGGTCTTACCTTGCTGCTTCTCTGGGCCACAGTCTTTACCTGTCAGTAATTCCTGCAGGATTTTCTGGGTGTTTGTATGCATGCAGGCATGTCCAAAACTCATCCATGTCCCAACTGCTCTGGTGCCAATCACCATCAGCCCTTTCTACTTGACACGCTTCCCTGTTAATGGTTCAACAAACCTTACCCCCCACTAAAGAACAACAGTTGTTTCCAGTTTAAATGTCAATGGATGGAGAATCCTACTGATGTGCAGTCCTTACCTTCCAGCATAGCACCTCAGGCAGAGCTGGCCTGAGTGACTTCCCGTGGTGTCCAGGCTGTGGTGGAAATGTGTTGACGTGCCAGGGACACTGCAGCTGCTGGCTTGCTGCCTTCTCCTTCCTGTGGCATTATGTGGCTCATGTGTGGTTTTCCACTGGCACAGGGGACAACAGGCGTGAAGGACCATTGCACAAAAGAACCTGTAACAGCTGAGGAAAGCCAAGAGTCTTGTGGTTAATTCCCTAAACGCCAATTCTGAAACTTGAAGATAGACACTCCAAAATTTTTAGCCACAGGCTTCTTTCTGCTTAGACATTCCCATTCGTATTCTGTGATAGACATTATTTTAGGAGAACAAGATGGGCTATTACCACAGGATCATATAAATCCTCCCTGTCTTCTGGGAAGTTCAGACCGAAAGATAATCTGGATGTAACTACCCTAAAACATAAAATATTTATGAAAAATATATATCACAGCATTTTACATAAAATTGTGCAATATACTTTTCTGACTTTGCTCCTAAGGCACTTCTTTTATACATTAAATTGATGACAAATGGTGTGATGCTTTTCAGCAAGAAAAGATCTCTCCTACAGCCCTGCAAATGAACTCCTTAAGACATATTTCTTCTGCTTCACGTTAAAGCAGAAAACTGCATTTTCACCTCTTCATTTTATATTGTAACGGTTCTGGTTATAAAAATAGAATAATCAAGAAAGCTATTTTAAAAATAGCTTCACTAAACTATAGAGGAAATTATATTGTCTCCTGAGTTAGAAAATCTGTCTATAATTAGATTTAAATGTCGCTCCTTTCAATGCATTAAAGCATTTCTGCAGACCATAGTCCGTATGAAGTATATGGTTCCAGAGTATAGCCTTCCTCTTTTGAAAATTATGACCCTGTGGCATGCTTTTAGCAAAGTATGTCTTTATATCAGCTATAAAAGATAATCTAATAGTTGGTGTGGTCTCATTCCTGTGGCATAATTTGTTTTCATTTGCTTTTCTCTATGTACTGTGTGTTGTAAGATTGTGAGGAAAATTATTCATCTGTAGCTAAGGATAGTACAGAATTTTACTATAAATGTCTCTATTTAGTATTTTACAAGTGATGCTTGTGTGTATGAATTGCTATTTACTCTACATAAAGAGCAGTGAAATTTCAGCAATTGTAATATTTTTTCTCATTCTGCAATCTTACTATATAAATAAAGAAAGAAATGTTATTAATATGAAAGATATTTATATAGCTGTACTTTTGCAGAAAAGATGCCAACTGACCAGCTCTTGTTGGGTTTTTTTATTGCCTACAATAATGCCATCACTTACAAGGTTAGGTTTGTTAGTCAATCCACCCGTGTTTCCAAACTGAGACATATTTTCTGAAAAATACACTGAAGATAAAAAGTGACTCTTAAAGAAACTGTTGACACCGTATTACTGGTTCATCTGGCAATCAAGACATTGCTATGCTTTAGTGTCATCTGGGTACACCTGCAGTACATAGGATATGTGCAGGGTGGAGAGATGGAGAGAGGAGGATGACACACGAGCAACCTGTGGTGTCCCCTGGCCACCTCGCAGCTCTGCCATGCGTCCTGGTGATGAGCACTCCTGCAGCAGCTGCTGCACTGCTGGCAAGCCTCCATGATCCTCTCCTCCTTGTCTTCCAGTCCACTTCTAACGTTTGACCAGCTCAGATATGGCCCCCAAATCAGTCTCTGAGCAGTGACAGGGAGGGGAGGGAATGGGAAGTAAAGGTGCACAAGGCCAGATCATCAGCCAGCACAGAGCAGAGTAAACAAGACCAATGTAGGTGGTTTGTCACACCTGCAATTCTGATGTGGATGGCTCCATCCTTGAGAACAGCAGAGCTGACCCTCTCCTCTACCACATACACCTTGTTCTCAGATGTTCAGCCACGGCTGGATTTGTGTTTAAATCAATCGAAGTATAATGCAGTGGAAATGTTTTCCCTTCAGGACCTCTGATTTTCAGAAGAAATAGTTCCCCTCGTTAGCCAGAAATGAACTGTAAAAATCACACTTCAACCCACATGAATTCTGACTGTACTTGAAACTTTAACCTAATTAAGCTGTTAACTTTAAACTCTGGCATAAAAAGAAAAAAGGAACAATTTTTACATTATGTAGGTAAGGTAGCATCTCCCATTTTGGCACCTTTGGTACCGCACAATGTTGAGTTCAGATATTTCAAATCTAATGAGGACATATATGTGGACTTTCACTAACTTGTCATGTAAGCAGAGCCATGATTTCCAGTGTGAGCAGCTCAGGTGACCCAGCCTGCCTGGCTCTTCTTGCTTACAGACCATATGGCTGGTGAAACAATGCAATTTCTTTTACCAAAAACTCCTGACTCCAAAGATCTGTCACTGCAAACAGTCATGGGAGCAAATCATATGCCAGCCTAAAAAATCAATATTGAAGAATAAATCGAACTATAATAGTGTGTCTGTCTGGTTATTTAAAAATAGATGAACAAAGAAAATGCAAAGCACATGAAGCAGCCAGGAGAGGTTTACAGAGATTACTCAAAGGCTGAAAAATTGCAAGGAAACTCCCCTTCTGGAGTTTCAGTGGGCCCCTTTCAGTGGGCTCAACACCCACTGACATCAGAGAAGTGGTTCCTTCCCATGACTTTGAAAGTCTTCTCAGACACATCACTTGTGTCTTCCCAAACACAGAGAGACAGTACCTAATTCCCTTCCTTGCTTGTATGCTCTTACTAAGGCTCTTTAATAGTGCCCAAATGAGGCAAAGGGAAGGGTCCTGGACATGTAGCAATTTAGCTTTCAGGCCATGCTCAATTTCAGTTTCAAGGAAATGGCATACAGCAAATCCATCAACAAGTAGTGAGCTGAGATTGTCCCAAGAGGCCTTATTAAAGTTGCAGGAGAATTATGGACACATTTAAAAGGTTCTACTGAAAACTGCTATCAAAACGTCTGAACTGTTATAAGCATCTTTTGGTGATACTCTTGAGGCTTCTTCGAACATTCTACAGAAGATGCAATATTCCTTTAAACTCCACAGGGTGCTTCAAAAGCCTGCAAGGGTTATAATTTTTTAATAAATAGCATTGTATCAAATATTTCTTGTAAAACTCTATTTTGAAAGAAAAAGAAGTGAAAAGCAAAAAAAGACAAAGCACTTAGAAAACAAGGTTTTGACTATCAAGAAAAAGTAAAAAGGAGACAGCTGAAAAAATTTAATATGTGTGAATATAGTGAAACTCAAGGATTCATAAAGAAATTAATGACATTAATGAATCGCTAGCAGGCATCCACAAATAATTACACACTAAAAGCTTCTAAAAGTGACTTGGTGGAATTCTAAAAAATATCACAAAGCCTAACTGTTTCAATTACCTCCCAAATTTTACTTAAAAATACCATTGTCATCTACTTGCCCCAGCAGCTCCGAAGTTAGGAAGATACTTTACATCCAGAACTACACCTATTTCCTTGTCATCTGGATTTGCCATCTGGAAGAGCATCACAAGGACTGATTTGTGATTCTTGGTAATTCGTGATTCCCACTGAGCAGAATGTAGGTAATTGTTAAGCTTGGGTGTGGAATCGGTGCAGTGATTTGTAGAGGACTTCTGTATCTGATCTGGGAAGACTTTCAAATGAACTGTCAATTAAGTTTCCTTGTGACCAGCTCAACCCATGGGCTTCTGTTCTGCAGCATCGAGTCTGAACAGCCAAAACACAGTGAGCATCTGTCACTTTGTAGTCACTGAGCCTGATTCATGGTTCAGCACAGAGCTATGCTTCATTTCCAGTGAGAGTGCACCTTACTCTGTACACAGTCTGAGAAAAAGTAGCTGTGGTGAATAGATAAGCCTCACTTACATTTTGTGTCCTGATATTCTGCTGCCTCGAAGAAATTCTTCGTTTGGAAGGAAGCTTAGGCTTTGAAACACTTTCTATCTGAGAAAAATGTACTTTGTTCATGGGAATGCCCATGAGTATGAATGGCTCCAAGGAATAACAACAGTCACTGAAAAATTGGTATTTGAGACTGTCTAATACCTGACACTTGGACAAAGATCTTCTGACGGCTGGATCCATAGGAGTAAACCTTTCTGGGTGCCATATCAGAGTCAGTACATTTTATCTGGAAAATTCTAATAATTTTTTGAAAGTTATTTATGAATTATTCCTAGAATTATTCTGTGCAGCTGCTCCATTTCTAATTGTTGGGATTGTCCCCACTGGGCAAGGGGAAACTGTGAGCTCCAACCTGATCAGTTGTTCCTCAGAACCTGGCCAGGGGGGTTCCTCATGGGAATGGCTGATCTGATACCAGTTCCCTAAATGTTATGCTTGAGTCAGCTCCTGGCTCAGTGGTTATCAGAAGCCTGAAGAGATTTCACTCAAGAAGCTGAAATAAATAAGGTATGTTAGCTTGTTTTACAAGAAGTCCACCCTGCTTTTACTGAACTAATTACCCTGCAGTCTTACTGCTGGTTATGCTTTTCTAATGCATTGTGAAATCTGCTGAATCTGGAGGCAGAGCAATTATGACACCTCAGGTTAATTTGTGATTACAGTTTGTCACTGTGCAAGCAGTGACTGTTCTCACAGCTCACACTGCATCAGAGAAACTCAGAGCATTTTAGGAACACTCAGAACAGTTGGAAGAATATATCGATTACTAATAAGATACATTCGTATGTTTGAACATTATATGCTGTCTTTTCTTCTCAGGATGTTTCCCAATATACAAATATTCTAGCAGCTTCATTCTGTGTGGCACTATATACAGTATATGAGCTATCCAGTGGGGTTTAGGATAGGGAGCAAAACTGTGGTTGCTAGAAAAAAAGACAGGAACCATTCTGAGATGCAAAAAGTAAGTAGTTAGAATTTGGCTAGGATATGGAAGCTAAAATCTGCACACTCTTGGAAATGAAATAATGCCGTTTTTAATGACTGCAGTGTCAAGGGTGTTCCCTTACAACTGTTTAAACGCGACTCCCATTAGCTCTAGTCTGGATTTTTTGTTAACACAAGGTCAGAGGGATGAGTCATACACAGTGCAGTAACAGCAGATCACTGAACCCACACCGACGTGAGTGTCCTCTACACTAGCTGGGCATTAATGGTGTGTGACCGCTTCGCTTAAGGTGGCACAACTGCAGCACTCAGCAGGGACAGGATGGATTTTCTCTCTGTCCACAGCAGAGACCGTGCACTCCCATCCTGGGTCACACAAAGGATGTGAAAATGTGCAGAGGAAGGGCAAGGTTTAGGTAGGGACAGGCAGCCACATCACTCTGTTCATTCTCGGGTTCTGTGCAGTAGGTAAGGGTTTCGGATATGGGAGAATAGCTGATGCAGGGGCTTGGCACACATGTGAGAGAAGACAGCCATCCTGGCACCCTACAAATTCCAGGAATGTTGGTGCTGGAGCTATTTGGTACCTGTGTGAGGGCGTGTGCTGAAGAACTTGCTGGTTAATGGTAGGATGATTGAGGCTGAAGGAGGCTGAGTATTTTTGAGTAGTTGTGCCACTAGCTGGTAAGAGAGAGGATATTTTACAGGCAGAGAACTGAGACAGTGATGAGGTGACTAAATTAAACCCAAACATGTGAGACAGCTAAGAAATTAACTAACATCTCCATATTCCCTGCCCAGGTTCTTAAAGCAGACAACGTTAAGTGCTCCACTTTGTATCTCTGCCTCTGTCAGAGGCTATCCCTGTCGAACAGCGTGCACTGCTTTGCATGCTAAAAAATACTGTGCATGATGAAAGGCTCAAACCCAATAGCTGTAGGAGCCTTAATTAAAAATGCAATTAAAACCCTAGAATGAGTTACTGTTAGCCAAAGGGGTAGGAGAAACCAGAAGGCTGGTCTGGATTGGTTTTTTTCCCCCTAACATATTGGAGTGGGAATGGAGGTAGAGAGATAACATGGCAATTAAAAATGAGAAATGGATTAAATTAATGATGAAAATGGCTGGGAGAGGCTGAACATTTTAACTCTTTTTTTTTTTTTTTAATCTGTCTATAGTATATTAAATAAAGAAAAGAAGTTTGAATAATCAAGAAGTCAGAATGATGCTGTAAAAGTAATTGCTAATTAAGAACATAGAAAAATGGAAAATGTAAAATATATGATGAAATGGATCCTGTACCACATATCTCTAAGGAGCTAGAGGAATTGTGGTGTTGTGAATGGATATGATGGGGTGTTGTAGGGTGTTTGCTTCATCTGGGATTATGTACCTAATGGCAGTGCTAAGTTACAAGACTCATCCCTCTGTAGTCATGGTGAGCGAGCCACTTCCAGCACCACAACACTCCATGGAGAAACCAGAACAAATAAAGAGTTTTCTGTCAGGGATAGATGTAATGAAACCTGACGATGATAATGCTACTGCTTCACTCAGCTTATTACAGTGTTCTTATCACCAGGACTTTAGAGCCTTACTGATATTGCATTCACACTGGCTCTGTATTCCCTTAACTCCATCAGCTTCCACAGGAAAAAATGAAGGAAACTCTGAGACAGAAATGAGGCATCTTCAAAGGGCAAAGCTGCCACTTCAGTTACTCGTACCAGCACTAAGCTCAGAAGGGTAAACTTCAAAGGAAGTGAAGCCTCTTTTCTTCAGCAGCTGGATGAAGCAAACATAACACATATCAGCACAGATACAGTTTTTCTGACTCTGGAGCTAAGAAAACATCTTTCATGCATCTGAAGACTTGGAAATCAAAATTGATTCTCTCTCAATTTCATCCTTGTGCTTTAATCCTTTCATCAGAAATGATCCCTGGCAAGACTCTTTGTTAACGAGAGCCAGCAGCGAACTGTAGAGTTGGTATACCTCAAAAAGCTGCTGAAATTGCTGAAATAGCCAGCGGCAGGACAAGACAGGAAGATATCCAGAGATCAGTGGTTCATCTTTCAGTTGCGTACCAGCCTTGCCTTCTGCTGAAGATTTATGCCTCCTTGATCGTTTGCATCTGCTGCCTGGGCTCTGAAAGCAGCGTGGAGTGACTGTGCACAGGGTAGTCTGGAGGGAACATTCCAGTTGTCACATAAGGAAAGCACTGGTGTGCTGGTGTGAAAAGAGAGAAAACAGCTCTGACAAGCAGACCATGTATGAATTATTAAAATGTTACCTACCCCGGCTGCTAGAGTCTTGTATCCAGCGTTAGTACACCATGCGCTACAAATGGATGGCACCAGGGAGTTTAAGAAACCAAGGGAAAAACTATTTTGCATATACTGATTTTTTCCCCATAGGCTGCTAATTAAAACCAAACATATCAAAAAAACCCCAAAAACCAACCAAACAACAACCCCACAAAACAAAGTATTTCCTTTGCTGCCCTGCCCCTCCTGAGCAGTCTGAGTGGGACAGCGCAGTCTGCATGCTGCCATTCGCAGTAGTACGCTGTGTCCACCCTTCCAGCTCTGCATAAACACCCCAGAGAGGAGAGAGGGATGGCAGCACACTAGCAGCATGTTTCACTCACCATTTTGAGCTGGAATAAAGGTAGAGGTCTCAAACTCCCAGTTCAGTCTGGAAACAGGCATAGACCCTCATCACGCTCTGTCTCAGAGACCAGCAAAAGCCATCAGTGGGTAAGACTTGACAGCAGAAGACCCCAAGCCACTGAATGGACAAATAATCTATTTTGATTTGTGCTTCCAGGGCTTGCTCCCACTGGCCTCCACCCTGCCCATCAAATCAGCTAGAATAAGGCTAGGTTCATCAAATTCCAGTGGCTTCCCCTGGATGATTCTTCTTAATGCATGTGTGCAGAGGAAGGCAGGAGAAGCTTGAGTGGCATTTTTAACAGCTTTAGCCTGTGGCAGCCATCAATGGCACATTTTTTCCTTAGCCTGTTTGCAGTCTTGAACTCCAGTGTATCCCATTTGTTATTTTACAGGCAGCATTTTGGTATTTATTCAGAAGGGAAGAGCTACTGCAGGCAAATGAAAGATGAGCAAAATATTTCCATCCAATTCTGCCATTTCTTGTTTGGAAACCCTGGGGATAAATTTGCATGAAACTGTAAAAATGTACACTGAGAAAGCAAGCAGTGCACAAATTGGGAAAAGCAAGGACCACAGCAGGAAGATAAACTTGAATCTCTTGGTCAGTTTTGTTTTAATACCTTGTACTCTTTTAGATAGATCCACACAGTGTTTCATTAGCTCCTCTGACCTGGTCTCAGTGTGATTCCTTTGACTTTACTTATCCCCTCTTGTATCAGCAGAATGTTTAAAAAGGCATAGTTTCTACCTCCAGTGGGTGTGGAATGCATCACTCTCTGCCCTAACGAGGATGCTGTTCCTTGATGTGCTCCCTCTTCCATGTCCTCAGTGTTCAAACCCACACTTCTAATGATCATCTACAACAACCTCTGAGATTCAAAGGAATTCCCCACTCAACTTCTCCCATTTGTTTGTCACTGTTGAGAGAGAGAGAGTTTTATGAAAAAAACCTAGCTAACTAACATTCCTTAGTAAGTTCTCCTGTGGTTTTCTGAGAGATGTTAGGGTGGATATACTCCTGCTGTGTTACACAGGAAGTCAAATACAACCCCAAGCCTTTACCTTCTGTAAGTAAAAATCATCAGGACTAAACTCGTGCGTGAGTTCATCACCTGCAGCTCTCATTCTGCCTTCAGGAGTAGGTGGCACTGAAGCATACAAAAATAAAATTCCATGTAAAATTAATGTTATTAATCTGTGCTTTGTTTTAATCCCACTTAATAAGCCCTTAGTGCATATTACAGTCCTTCATGTTTTACCAGTGATGACTACTATAAAGGAATCAGATACACTGGTACACGCAGGTTCCTTTACCATTGACACAAAATAAATGAGAAAATTTTAAGAAAAGCTTCTGATGGCTTTGAATTGCCTGATTCTCACAAAATTATGGCTGCAATGCACTAGAAATCCACTCCATAATCAGAGTAATTAAAACCTTATGTACCTCCTCCTGTTTCCCCCGCAGAGTGGTCATTTGTTAAATTGCCTCATAAGGCTCCTGCATCAGCTTCACATTTCAACCTGATTTCATGGTGTCATAGGGCTCTCACGATCACTCCCTGTGCTTGCTTACGTGTAGGTGTGTCAGCACTTGTCTAATAATTCCTGTACTAACCAGCCAATTTCGATCAAAGCTTTGGAGGTCTCAGAGGCATTCTGGTCCTGTAAGATTTACAACAACAGAAAACTCTGTGGAGGGAGAATTTTCCATACTTGCTTTTCCTGAAACAAACGTAAACACCATCCACGTTATTAGATGTAAGGGAATCCACACAGGAGCCCAATTAAGCTTTATTGGTCCTCCAGTTTGCCAGACAATTTGTAAGTAACCCAATCATCCCACGTGTACAGAATCATTGCAAAATAAGGAAAACAGGGACCTCTGGGGGGCTTCTAAACCAACCAACTGGATAACTGATACTGTGTCATACCTGATAAACATCTCTCCACCCTGTTAAAGATTCCCAGCCCTGAGGTCTCTCCCCAGGCAATTATATGAGCACAAGCTTTATTCTGCAACTCCTTATACTACAGCTGAAACATTGTAATACATTAGTGAAGCTCTTTAAAATATGGTTCAAAGCCTGCAGAAATGCGTTTGCATTTCAATTTAGAGCGGTCTAGGTAAGGCAAGGAAGGTAAAACAGGGGTGCAGCATTGATTTCTCTCAGGGGCATGACAGTTGCATAAAGGGCTCTGCTAATTATAGCCACCAGCTATCAACAGACTCCACAAAAGCCACGGCAGCACTGCAGCGATTTGGTGCCTGCCACAGTGCATAGCCCTGCAAGCTGAAAGCATCTGTCACACTTTAGAATTGATTTCCAAAGGTAATGACCCAGCAGGCCCCTGCAATAAAACAAGGGTGGACTTGACTCTGAAAGGTCCTTCTGATGGGGACTTGCTGCCAGAGCACTTTCCTGCAGCACACCTGGTTTTTAATTGATGGGACTTCTCAGACGTGGATCCATTATACATGACTCACTCAGCTTCAGGACTTCAATCCCAGAGAAGTTACCAGCAAAGCTCCCTTAAATTTATTTTGGAAACAGTATGGACCATCCTTGAGCTGAGAAAGTGCAGTATTTAGGCAGAAGTATGCAGTTCGAATTTATCGATTGATAAAAGACTCAAGAATGTCACTGCTTCTCAAAACTCCAGTAGCTGTTTTCCTAGTTAGGTGGAATGGACCAGGTTGGGTAAAAATGACTGTCTTCATGCAGATTTTTCACTGCCTAAACATAAGGCTACATTCGGAGGGATATGTGGTAGTTTTATACACAGTAAAAAGCAATGCTTTGAGGAGGGCTAGGAAATGCCATCCTATCCCCTTTCTCTGGCCTGAGGGAGTCCCAGCTGCTTATTCTTTTGCTTCCTTCCCAGCTGACACCAAACTTCTGCTCACTGCCCATCTGGGTCCCTTGGCTCTGTCTATATACACTCTGAGGTTTGGGGAAAGAGGTAGCTGAAGCAATATCCATGATAAACAATCGAAACAACTTTCCTTGACCAGACCTTAGCTCTTTGCCTCTCCCAACCTTGCCCTAGGAGTGAAAAGTTTAGTGTGAAATATTCTTCAGTGAAAATCCTTGATTCTGTTTCCAGCATATTAAAAATCTAAAAGCTGCTGCAGTTTGGCAGCAGCTCCCTCTACTCTCTCTGCTGCATGAGGGCCATGTTGGCTTCTATCATGTTTGGCTGCCACTGGCTTATCAGTGCAAGAGGTTAATTCCTCAAAAGAGTGAGATAACTTCATAGAACAAGGCAGAGATGCAATTCATACCCTCCTCTCCCTAAGCCTGCCTTCTTGCCAAGAAATGACAAAATATTTAAGCATAACATAACTTTTTAATTGTTTGTGGCATTTGGAGTTGAAACTCTAAGCAATAATTATGCTAATGAGATATAAAGTATGTTCTTGGCAGCTGAACACTTCTTTGCTGGCATTGTCATTGATTTGTTTATTTGTTGCTTTCTTTTCATCATTGCTGGCTCCTATTTGTATGCAGTAAGTGCCATTTACAGCTGTCCTTGAGAAAACTGCTGCAGCTTCCAAAAACTGTTTTTCCATTTCTTTCTTTTTTTTTTCTTGTTTCAAAAGTTAAGTCAGCTTTCTGACTTTTCAGGCCTTTGACAACTACATGCCATGGAGCTTTTCCCTGAAAAGGGTAATGACTTTCTCACCAGAGCAGTACAGCAGAGCACCAGGGGAATAAATGTGGGGACTTGCCTTTACAGCAGATAGGAGGGAGATGAAGTGCCTGTCCACAGGGGCCTCAGTATTGGGTTGAACGATCACATTCCCATTTCAGTTCTTAATTGCACAATGAGCAGGATGGAATGGAGTAGATCCAGGGGGATCTGCAAAGGAAAAAAGCAAATACTCAGTCAGAGCTTTCTACGAAGAAGAGCTTGCTGCTCTTCAGCTTACAGATTTTGAGCATAAGGAGCAGCTCTGTCTAAACAAAGCCATTTTCACAGGGAAATCTCTTGAAAAACTGGTGATTCAATTCTGTGCATTGCTGAGCTGGACACAGGGAGAGGTGAGCTGAGGTGGGAAGGCAGGGAAGGAGAGGCTGCTGGGCAGTTGCGCAGTGCCCCCCTCAGTGCGGTGTGCAGTGGTCACTGCTGCAAACACTGGCAGCAGAAAGGCTGAAGTCCTCAGGGCTTCTGCCCTGCTGGGTTTAGGGCTATGTGTAGATGTGCTCCGCCTGCAGAGGACTCCCACCTACACGTGAAGGATCTTTAGCTTCCCAATAAACCATGAGGAATGGAAGCATCAGTTCAGCTGCAGTGGAAGGAAGCCTCAGTTCACTTACACACATTAATGTGATCTGCATGACCCAGAAAAGCCCCAGCTGTGAGAGCTGGGTCACAAGCTCCATGTAGGAGCACTGCTGTGCAGTGTCTGTGACATGGATCAGGACTGGGAGTCTTTAAACAGAGCCTTTAAAATGGATATGAGGCTGATTTCCCAGTTTCCCCTGTCACACCTGTGGCACACGGCAGGTTTTTGGCATTTCGTAGTAAGGTACAACTGATTCTGTCCAGTGACTGAGTTATCCTGTGACACTTGTTTGAAATAATGTAAATAGAAAGTGAATTCTATGCTTGAATTCAAAACTACTAATATGTTTGTAGCTCTTAGAAATAAGGAGCAGAGCACAGAATGTCTGCTGGGTCTGCTGTCTCTGCACTGTGTCTCTAGTGTGCAATAACTGACATTCTTTTTTCTTCTTTTATTCTTTGGGGATATTGCTTGAAAAATCTTCTACTTACCAGATCAGTGAGTCAGTAGATGCTCTGTTTCTTCTTGTACTAGATCTCCACTAAGCACAGTAAGAAAACCCAGCCTCTCAGAGCATGGATGTTCATGATTCTTAACACACAAAACATATATCAAAGCTATATGTTCCAGCACTTTTTGTTCCATATCACAATTTCTCCACCTTTGTTTATACTTGGTAAACAGTTGAGTTTTTTAGTTTTTAATAAAGAGGAGAGATGATTTCCACAATTACAGAAACATCTGTAATTAAAAGTGCCACAGACTGACCAAAATAAACCTTGTTGCTTGCTTGGGATTATATCAGAAGCATCTTTCTAGCACTCAGCAGGCATTCCTGAGAGCTGCCCTGCTGCATTGTGAGCAGCTGCTGATGACAATCCCACCACCCCAGCATGACTTCTGCTGTACTGACACAGCCCCACTGTCTCTAATTCTGCTCCTTGACAGAGGATCAGACCTACCCAGGGCACACTGCTGCAGGGCAAACAATGCAGTATGGACATAAAATAAAAACAACCAGGAATCACACGGGTACATGTAAGAACATACACTTCATGCTGACTGATGCCGATGCAAGCACAAGTCACTGGAGATTAAGGCTGTACTCCCTGACAGATGCTTTTGCTGCTTCTGTCTTGGCTCTGATTCTTCCCTTCCTTGTTGCTTTGCTCCGTGGTTGAAGCGTGTAACGCACCACGTAGTTGTACTCTGCAACACACCTGTGACGCTCCAAACGTGAAAACTGAGACGAAATAGAGACTAAGGGGGCACATCACCAGCTTCATAACACAGAGCATCCCATGTATGACAGAGGACATTTCCAAAAGGCTTGAGGTGAGCCACTGATGTACCCCTGTTCATTCCTTCATACCCAGGTAAGCAGAAAGGAAAGGAGCTAAGAAATTGCTGCCATGTCAGTGTCTGTTGCTAACACCCAGCTCAGGTAATCATTTACACCCATGTTCAGTGTTTGTAAAACTCTCCTCAGTTTGCACTTCAAATTCCTTTTGTACTCATAATGAGTGACCAGATGAAAGCTCAGGACCAATGCATTTCTACCTGCTTCCATGTGTCATCCTTGAGTAGCCCCACACTTCAGAAAACTCAAGATTTTTCCTTTCAGCCACCTGCAAGATACAGGTTTTATGTTCAGCTATAGGTTACTCGAGCAATTAGCCTTGTGGAGGACTGGTGCCCCCTGTGCCCACCTTCTGAATCCTAAAGGAAACTGAAAGAGCCCACCACCCATGAGATATCAGGCTTTACATTCCCTTAAATGTGTGCCTTGAAATATTCCAGAATATTCCAACTCCAGGACAAGAAGGGAACTACAGTTCCTTGAACATAAATGAGGACGTTACGTCACTTTTAGAAAAGCAAAGAAGAAAACAGTGATGTGGGACTCTGTCCCAAAGTCTGAATTAATTTTTAGTTTGTTGCTGGAGGAACATTTGGATGTTTTATTCGGCTGCACTAGGGAGTTTTCTTTCCATTTCAAGAGTCTGAAAATTGATTTTTCCACAACCAGGTAGCAGGATATCTCAAAGATCTAGGAAGTACTATACCAGCTTTCTTGAATTTATTAATAGCTATGTTTTTTTATTAGCCTGGAAGAAGAATAAGGAGAAGGCAAGTGGCAGTCACTGGGCAAATAATCTTCACAATGTGGAAAATACCAAGCAATTTAAAAGATGCTGGCTGTAGCAAGAATTTTGCAAGTGCTGCTGACTACCAGAGAGATAATTCACACTCAGGTGGGTGAAGATGCACTTGATTTGTGATGAAGGGCAAATAAGGCAAGACAGAATGAGCCAAAGTTAAGTCCAGCAAGTGTTATCTTCAGTGTGGAGAAACTGCCTGAAAGATGCCTCTTGCTCCAGGTGGCCAGGACTGAGCGCCTCTGGGAGCAGTCAGGGCACTCACTTTTGGGCCACTTAGCTCCTCACTGCCTGATTTCTGCCTGTGCATGACAGCCCCACAAGGCACAAGTAGAAAACCTGCAGAATGTCACTCCTCAGGTGCCTGTCTTCATTTTCACATCCTATTTTTCCACACTTAAATCTGCAAGATCTGAATGTTCACTCGTTGACTGGGTTTTTAAGTGGTACTTCTTCAATTTTTGCTTATTTTGGCTATCTTTGCCTCTTGTTTTTCTTTACAAAGCTGGGTGTTCAGCTTGTATTTTCTTTATTTTTAGGATACCTCACATCCATTCAGGAACTTCCCTCCATCTCCCTTTAAGCAGCCCAGACAACACCGATATTCTGAGTCTAAATGTCATCTGAAAATCTGGGACTCATCACAGAACTTAAATCTCTGGTTTATAAAGGTTGTTGAATTTCTGCACATGATCAAATGCCCGGTTGAAATATGCCTCAGAATTAGAGCTGAGTGAGAAAGAGATGGTCAGTTTTATCTCACAGAGGATTTTTCAAAATCTGGTTTTCCTCCAGTTCCAGTATTTCTAGTATTCTAGAAAATTCTGAGTTTCTGGAATAGCATTCTAGATTTCTAAAGTTTGTGTTTCTAAAGTTTGTATAAACTGGAAGGGAACAGTCTACACTGAGGTGGACCAGGAGGCCAAAGTGCCACTGCCCTGCCAGTGCCTGGGGGAACCCAAACTTCCTGATCCCTGACAGCCACGTGGGAAATGAAAACACAGTTTGTGTGTATGGCAGGTGAAAGACAAATACTGTCAGAGGGAAAAGTGGCTTCTAAACAGAAGTTCAGACTATTGTCAGGTTGTGCACAGAAATTTGTAATTGATATTGATCAAAGAGCTGCTGTGGCTGCTGAGATTATTTTGAATATATAGTATATTGCAGTGCCATGGTTACATGTGAAATCTAAAAGAAATTCCCTTCACTTGAGATTTATACAGATTATTTCAGCAGATTTGGAGCTTCATGTTTGCAGACTCCTTTTACACTCAGTACAATCTCATTCTTAATTTGGTTTGTGAAATCAGATTGATTTTGAAGTGCATAGAGATGAAGTTATGTCTGTGTCTTTTTAACATACTGTAATGGATGTGAACATTAAAAGATTAGTTTGCAAAGTGTAACATGGAGAAGAATATAATCAAAGGACAGAACCCTCTTCCTTGTGATTTGGCTAAAGACAAGTTGGATTCTGATATTCATCTAGTTTGAATGAAACATACCTAAGGCATTCATTCTTGTACCTGTGGTTCATTTACTAATACGATTTTATATAATCTTGACACCTTTAAATTATATTTATGTTCTTTCAAAACATCTTAGCTCTTGGTGCATGATGACCCAATCCATTTCTTGGCACCTGGATTTGCCCATGTCAGAAAACAACAGACCACTACAGAACTCCCACTGTTGAACTTTGCCAGTTAAAGGTCTGTCCTAGTTTTTCCCATTCTGCAGAAATCAGAAGCGATCACAGTTTACTTGGCATCTTGTCAGGTGTTTCTGTGCCAGGTGCAAGTTTCCTGTATACATAAAAGCACATGGTCTTTACCAGTACATTCGGTTAAACCTTATAGCTGATCAAAAGTGGCACTATGTACAAAAATGTCACATATTTATTGTGTTATCCTTCTGCTCTGAGTACTCTGGACATGCCCTTTGCATTCACAGCAGGCCTTGTAAAGATGTGCGTTGGTTTTATAAGTAGCCCAATAACCTCCAGGGTACTGTAGGTATGATTTGGACAGCGTGCTAGGATCGTGCTTGGCAATTATTTTGAGCTGGTTTCAGCCTTGCAGAAATGAGGACAGACTAATTAGACTTGGACTCTTCAGCTGAAAAGAAGAGACAGCTGAGAGGGGAGATAATAGAGGTTTATAATGATAACCGAAGTAAACAGGAAACAATTACTCAATCTTCCACCCACTATGAGAATCAGAAGGCACCCTAATTATCAGCAGCAGGATTAAAACAATGTGAAAGAAATGCCTTTTCCCCTAATATCTAATTAAACTGTGAAACTAACTGCTCATGGAGGTTGCAGAGGCTAAACCTAGAAATGAATTAAAAAAGGGATCAAACAAATTCATATAAGCATGAACTTCCACCAGTAAGGGAATGTGACTGTCTGGATGCAACCTTTGGCTCAGGAAGCCCCTTGAAAGAAACCTGTAGCTGGGAAGGTATCACTTTGCATTGGTCCTGCTCTCTCATAAGGACCTGTTTGTGGCCACAGCTGGAGGCTGAGTGGATCTTTCGGCTCACACAGTATAGATGTTTTATATTTCCATTGCAGCCTTACTAGGCTGCCATAGCATTATTTCAGGCATCCATATCATGAGAAAGAGAAGTAACAGAAGAGCTGTGAGAGATGCTGACCTCCATGGGAGGATGAGGAGTAAGTGGATGAGTCCATCATGCCTTCAGCAGTGCAACTACCCTGAGGTGGGTACCAGGGTGCCCAGCCTGTGGCCCTAGGACAGTACATCTGAGTCCTGGACTACTGCACAGCAAAGTTACTGCACTAGAGCATGCATTCAAGTGTCCACCACGATAGGACCGCCACCGCAGCAGGAGAGTCACCACAGCCTCCTGCAGGCCATGAGCAGGATGGGTTCTGTGGCCTCAGCCAGCGCCGTAACATGGAGAACCACATGCACATGTACCCTCTTCAGGACTTTTATTACAATAAAAGACCACAAAAGCAAATTAGAGAATTGATTTCTTGGCGGAGAACAATATGACCTAGACATTGGGTGCACTGCAGTTACTGCCTCAGTCCTTACTTTTCAAAGTCTTGTACAGTTTTCTGCTGCTCCAAGTTTTGGCATGTTATAAACTGGAAAAGGCACACACAAAGGCACAGCATTCAGCACATGCAACACATCTGCTTTCTTCTCCAAGATCACCAGCTGGGAGGAAACAGGAACTCTTTATCCAGTGCTACTGCTTTGTACCTTTTGCTACTTGCGACCTTTTCCCCTTCTGAGAAGGGTAGCCACATGGCACAGTCCTCCATTCAGAAGAATTAAAGTTGTGAGAGAATCAAGATTATGATCTTGCATGAAAATAAAATTTATTTCATTAAAGGAATGAAAGAATCTCTCTACATAAAACAAAAGCCTATTTCAGATATCATACAATAATTTAAAAAACCCAACTTTTAAGCCAAGGAAATCACTGAGGAATCAAAATACACAAATTTCAAATACTGGACACATCACCTCTCCAAACTGATGGGAAGTGTCCTTTTAGGAGCTCACAAATCAGAGAGGAGAAGGATCTGAAAGATACGAAACTGAATCAATATACTTTCTACTTTCTTCCTGAATGAAGATTGGTTTCACTATAGTTTTCTCTTTAAAAAAAAAAAAAAACAAAAAACAAAAGGGGGGGAAAATGACAAGACAAAAACTCAAAGAAATAATGTAGTTGCCTTTCATCACAGCTCTTTCAAAGCTGATTTCAGATTATGATTTGCCTGTAACTGCTTCTTGAACAGTCCCTTGGCTTCCTAACTCTTCGTCCAGGTTGAATGAAAGACAGTTGCTGCTGGTAAAATAAGCTTTCTCTTTTGAAAGTGTGCCAACTTGTGCTCTCTGCCATCAGCAGATGAGCCAAGTGGTTCTTCTGAGGAAATATGAATTTCCAGACAACTCGGCTGTTTGAAGCCTCAGCATAATAATACCAAGACCAAAAAGAAGTGCAAAAGAGAAAATAATCCCTTCTACAGCATCCATAAAGACAAAACAAAGAGATAACAATCCACCTAATTTAAACTGATGTGAAGAAAGCATGCAAGTGGCTTTCAGGAAATTTCAAAATCACTAGTGCTACAGCTTAAATATACAGAAAAGGTTTACCTTTTGATCCAGTGTAATTCTATCAATATATAGGTTGTAGGTGATACAACCTTCTGTGTGACAGTCCAGATTTCCCACCAAAAGAAAGCAGTTTAGAGAGCCAGACTGTGCTGTCTTCTGCCATTTGCTCCCCTGGAGAAACTCCAGCCCAGCTTGGAAATGGCCCAGGCCAGATGGGAACGGGAGCATCTCCACAGGAGCAGGCATGCAGGCGAGGCTGCAGGACCACTCTCTGGAGCAGGCTGCAGAGGGCCTGGTGCGATTCTACCCTCAGCAGAAAGTTTGGCCTCTTTGCCAGAGTGTTGCCCATGCACTGGGGCTGGGAGAGCAAAGCATATGCCCAAACCTCCTCGATATCCTAAACAAACTTCCCTTTATTGTAATTTTTAGCTAAAGACACAGATATTTTATGGAAGCAACCGAGAGGCAAATGCCTTTAATTCCAATCCATTGCTATCCTCCAGTAGCAGGCAGTCCCCTTGGGGGTGGAGGGGCAGCCCCAGATGAAGAGCCTGGCAGGCAGCTGCTGGGTGGCTGCATACAAGCACCCAGAGGCTGCTGTCTGTGTCTGCGCCTCAGCCGCCGTGCTGGTGGCAGAGATTAATCATCAGGCTGGTTTTCTTCTGCTGGAAAAGATGTCGTTTCTCTTTTGTTTTTGTCTTGTTGAGGCACCATTTCATTTCATCAAGGAACATGAAAAAACTGTCTTGGAGCCGACGGCATCAAGTGAGGGAGGAAAACCACCCCTGGCCAAAAAGTCCTAATTAAAACTCTGCACAGATATAGGAATAGAAAGACGTGTTTTGATCTTAATAGTGTTATCTGGGAAAAGCTTTATCCTGGTGATTTTGGAAGCTTTCTGGCTGCCCCTTGCTGAGCAGAGCTGCAAAAAGCTCAGGACAGTATTGATCACACAGCAGTGCTCCCGTTCTCTGCCAGCCTGCCGGGCAGGAGTTGTTTTCCTGTACGTTGTGTACAGTGGGCTCCTGTGTTTCCACGAAAGCTGGAGCGTTTTGTCAGTAAAGCCTGATTGCATGACAAAGTCAGCTACACAACAAGAAAAGACAGGTCTTGGAGGGTGGCAGCCTGGGAGAGACTGAGCCATATCAATCCGTGGGGCTGATCCAGTGAAAGACAGGAAGCCTGTACCCCTGCAGTCCAGTGCAGTGTTACTGGGAAAAAAGGCTGCTGGCAGGATAAGCGGAAGAATAGAGACAGGATCAGCAGTTAGCTTGGTCCACCTTTCTCGGCTCGGGCAAGGAGATCCTCGATCTGCATTCAGATTCTTGGCAAACCCATGGTTTGTGAGGATTTTCTACAAAAGTCTTCGCAAAAGCATGATGCCGTAATGTTTATGGATGGCTGCTTTTACAACGTAATACTGACGTACTTCATTGCAGAGAGAAAAATCACCATAAACGTGAGGAGTTATGTACTTGCCCAGGAAACTGTTCAGACAGGGAACTTTGTCAGACATTTCCTGTAGAAGCTGCCTGCAGAGAGCATGACAAAAAGGTAAAACCCATGTCATGCCTCACCTGGCAAATTCAGAAGCCTTCTGAGGGCGACAGCATAAACCAGTAGTTCCAGTTCACTGTGGTTTGCATGCTCCAGAGACTTTTCTAACAGCAAAGCTTATTTGAACTTTACTTGGCCAGCAACACTAGATGAGAACTGGTTATATATTTCAGGCTGGAAACACATGCCTGGGTCTGTCAGCACACCTGACCCACCTGAACGTGGGGTCATTAGTCTGGGAGAGATGTTGGGATGACACAGGTTCAGACTGCTGTGTATTTTTACCAATAGTCAGTGGAAAGCAGAGATGTAAAGCTTATTTTACAAGATAACAGCAGCTAAGGCTACAAAGGCAATGACATCCCCAGAAGTTATTGTTTCCCGTTGCTGCAGGTAACATGCAGGTTCTAGGGCTATTTGCACCAAAGATTTACAACCAGGACCTAAGGCTGTCATCTGCACTGAGGGGGTTAGCTTGAGTGGAATACAGAATAAATTCTGGAAGGAAAAAACAAAAAGGCATAAAGAATAGAGAGGGAAGAAATAAGTGAGTTGTTGAGGAAGGCTTATGACACTTCAATGAGAACAACCCTTTCTCAGACCACAAAAACATTTAGAGAGGAAACGTTACAGTAAACCTCAGAGAGGCACTGATGAGAGACTGTAAAATTCAATTCCAAATGTTTGAGAGGTTGTTAAGTGGACTAATATTAAGTGGGATTATAAGTGTAATGGCATGTAATACAGCTTTTAAGTAACTAGGGAAGCATTATATGAACTGACAATGGTGATCTGTGGCTGTGGGACCTTAATAAATTTATGAGAGTTTATTACCAAATTTCATTTATTGCCATCATAGTCAATGCTCATGCCTGAGAACTTTACATGAATTGAGATCATTGATCACCCAGGGAGATGTCTAAATGCATTTAAAGGAAACTTTCAAATACCAATTTCCAATTAACAAGAAAAAAAATATGATAAAACATATTCAGGGAATATTTTTGTTAGCAGGACAACATCAAGCCCCTTAGGCAAGAAATGTTCCCTGTTGTAAGATATTTGATCTTGACTGCAAGAGAAGAAAAGTTTCAAATCAGCCCTCCCAGTATAGATCCTCTCCCCAAAGACTCAACAGTCCCCATGAACCACACTGAAGTCAGTTCACGAGAGGTGAGTAAGTACTAGCCTGGGCTCTGGTTCCTCACGTGCCCTTATTGCAGCCTCACATTCAGCAAGTTACTGCTGGGCTCTAAACCCAGGGAATAAGCCATGAGGGTTTCTTCATCGTGAGTGTTGCTCAGGCTGGAAGATGGCTCCAGGGCTATCTAGTCCAGTATCTGCTCAGCTTTCCCGAAGGAGAAGAGATATGGAGAGATGGGAACATGAGTGTTTTGTGCCCTCAGGCTGAGCTGGGGGGAGCACAGGGTCACGTCCCCTCCCTGCACGACTGTAAGCCGCTTGTGGATCTGGTGCAGAGTCACCAATGGCCACAGCTGAACCCTAGGAGTGGTGAGGGGAGGAAGGAAGGAAAGAAGGAAAGAAGAAGGTGTCAGAAAAATGATAAAAGGTAGAGAAAGTGTAAGGCCTAAGAGAAAGAGCAAAAAAAGAAGAGTTCTCGCACATGGAATAGGGAGGAGCAGAAATAAAGAAACTGAGAAATCAATCAAAGAGAAAATGCACTTGAGGAATGGACAAAGAACAGGAAAAAGTAAGAAATATAAAGAGGAAGTCAAGGACAGAAACTGGGGCTGCAAATACTATTACAGAAGTCCAGCATCAGATCTCACTGAGCCTAAACTGGGTCTTTTTATGTTTGAATAAGATTTTTTGATGGATTTTGTGGATTTCCCTAGTTGTCCAAAGAGCTCCTCTTTCAGTACAATTTCAATTATACGAGAGTAGATGATGTCAAAACAGATGTGGAAAACTAAAGGAAGATAAGATTAAAAGACTGCAGGTTATACAGGGGGCACAATGAATTACATATTGGTGAAACCAGTCCTTGGCTAAGGCCCTGAGCAAGTAAAAAAGAAATCAAATCATGTAGTCTGGAGCCACATAAGTCAGCTGGGACCTAAATGACACCAGTCCAGGATCCAGGGAGAGACAGTGACAGCTTCCCAGCTGAATCTCCATCTCGTTCTTTCTCTACTAACCTCACCCATCTTTACAACTTCCAAACCCTAAATATCGTCCCTTATTCACTCCTAGGTCTTAGCACATCAGTTTGCCTGACCTTTTTTTCAGGCATCTTTTATTTGAAAGCCTAAAAATATATGTATATTCCATGACCTTGAATGCTTGGTAAATGAGTTTGTTAGAGGGCTTTCAGTAAATTAAACTGTTTAACAATGTGAGATAGTTTCCCACAGGACAGTGCTGAAATAGGCAATCAGATCCAAGAAGCAGTGCTGATTTTTACTGCAGCAGAAGCACTGTCAAAACCCTGAAGAAAGCATCTGGCAAATTAACAGAATATTAAATACAAACAAATAATATAAAGTCAAGAGACGTCGCCTATGTAGCCTCGATGGGAGTTTACTAAATGTGTTCATTTTTTAAAGGCAGATGGTGACCTTTGGAGCCTCTCTGCTGTACAAGTCTGGGAATGAGCTGGGAGCTGAAATCAAAAGAGTTTTCATGTGAGAGAGCATCTGCGAAGAGCGAGGGGTGAGAAAGCAGAGCTGTTTACACCCCCAGTACTTCAGAAGCAGGCAGTAGGATGCTGCCATTTTACACTCACATTTGTGCTTGGCCAAGATGTTTTTTCAGTGATACGTTTCCAGTCGAAGAAGTGTGTGTGTGTCATTGGCTCTGCGTAATCAGAATGCAAACACAGGTCCATCTCCACTAAGCCACATGTGGAACACAGGCAGTGGGAAAGGAAATGGGGGGAAGGAGAAATCAGAGTCTGTTGTGATCATCGGTCAGGATGACTGTCCCTCCATATCTCACTGGTGAGGACACACCTTGGCTACTGTGTCCAGTTGTGGGCCCCTCACTTCAAGGAAGACATTGAGAGGGAACAGAGCTAGCAAAGGTTCTAGAGAATAAGTCATGAGGAACAGCTGAGGTAACTGGGGTTGTTTAGCCTGGAGAAGGGGAGTCCTTATCACTCTCTACAGCTGCCTGAAAGGAGAACGTAGCCAGGTGGGAGTTGGTCCCTTCTCCCAGGCAACAAGTGACAGGACAGGAGGACATAATCTCAAGCTGCACCAGAGGAGGTTTAGGTCGGACATCAGAATTTTTCATTGAAAGTGTGGTCAGCCATTGGAAAGGGCTGCCCGGGGAGGCAGTGGAGTCACTGTCCCTGGAGGAGTTCCAGAAATGACTGGATGGAGGCACTTAGTGGGATGGTTTAGTTGATGTGGTGGTGCTCTGTCAAAGGTTGGACTCGATGATATTGGCAGTCTTTTACAATCTTAACAATTCTATGATTCTATGATCCATCCTCTTTGTCTTTCCCTTTTCTTTTCAACTGTCCCTTTCTAACCATTAGCCCATTAGAAAAAAATAAATTTGAGTTGCCTATCATTTGCTCACTTGCGTATGTGAAGTGTTGCACGCCAGCAAAGTGATGTCCGAGCGCCACAGCGTGGGTTGAAGTCTGCTCTGTACACTGGATCTGCTTCTCTGATATCTCTTTGAAGTACGGATGTAAACATCCTTGCTCATGAGTCATTAAGAGCCTGAGAGGTTTTGAACAAAGGCTGGGCAGCTCAGTGAACCAATACGATTTTAATGAAACTGTGATTTAATTGAAAAAATTCATTGGGCACATTGTTGACATGTTTTCTCTCTTATTTCCATGTACCTGCTACGGAATGGAGATCTGGGGCAAATAAGGACGGAAGAGTAAACTCTCACTGGAGAGTTACTAACTTCAGCTCTACTTTTGAAATTAATTTCTTGTCTTTCTTGCTCCAAAATGGGAGAGCAGGAACACTGTGTCTTATGTCCCATCCCTGGTGACAAGATTTATGAAGCTTTTGATCAGATTTCTCAGCACACAAAGCAGAGTCTGAGTCACTGAGATGTTCCTGTGGCGGCACCCTGGGAAGCTCAAGGGACTAACTTAGCGATATTACAATTCTTGCTACCTACATGTCCTGCACCAAGCCCTAACCCACAGCAGCATCCCTTACCACTCTGGCCTGTCTGGATGCAGGTGTGGAACAGGGACACAGCACTAAGGCGAACAGGCTGGCTCCATCCCATTCCCTCCTGGGCTCCCGGCAGCACCTGGCACTACGTGTTCATCTCGCACAAGAAAATCAACATGTGTTATTTACATTGAGTTAAACTGAAAGCATCCCTATCCTTCCTTCCCCTTGCACCGTGTTTCTCATGTCTTGAAATTGTAATAATCCCTTCTTGCGCCTTTGTATCTGCTAGTCTGAAATTTTGTTTTCAGAATACACATACACACACTTGGGAGCTCAAGTCCTGTAGAAATAAGAAATCAGCTTTTATGAACAGATGTGCTTGTGGTAACATATGGTGGTGACTTTGAATCTCAGTATCAAAGAAGAGTGTTCTCCTGAGACTTCATTTGGAGTTCTATAAATACTTTGTGCTTTCATTTTAAAAAACAAATTTTTGTGCATTTTCAAACTGAAATGAAACTTCGGGAGATCTCAGAAAGTCTCCATTTTGAGAGAGAATGGTGAATGGTGCACAACATACAAAACTAGTCCCAAGAGATGATGCAGAGAATATGATAAGGAAAGAAGTTCATTCCTCTAGTATAGATCAGATATCAAGGTCACAATCCACACATCTCTTCCCAGAAAAGATCTTGCAGAGAGAAAGCTTCTTGCATCAAAAAGAATCCCTGGACCATAGTATGTGACTCTAGCTATCCACTCAGTTTTCATCTCTATTCCCATCTAAATAATTTTGAAGAGCAGAGATGACCAAAAAAAAAAAAAAATTCTTAGGAGCACAGGGAGTTCCAGGACTAAAAGATTGATGCACCTTGCACTGAAGACATTCAAGAGTGAAAACTGAATGAGCTCTGGATATATCTCTAAGTCCTGTAATGAGTCATCAAATCTTAAATCTTTTTTGTTGTAGTTAAATAAATTGCCTAAGAAATAAAAACGTAAGTGAATGCTTTCGATACAGACTGGATCTTGAAAAAAGAACAAAAAGGCTTTTTCTCATAAAAATGCATTTTCTTATAAAACTCTCAGTATGATTTTGAGCTCAGGAGTAGCAGCACTGAACAGTCACTTGAACAGCAAGCTCAGCAGGAACTGGAGGCTTGGAGCTGCTGCCTCACCCAGGAAAAAGCCCTTTTTTGTTAGAGGTGAAGGGGTTCCTGCTGAGGCGAATGTAGCAGGAGTCATGAAGCACAGAATGTTTCATCAAAGCTTTGCCTGTGATGAGGAGAAGCCCTGGCTCTTTGTCAATGCTGATGTCGGGTGGGGTGGATGACCCCACCACATCTCAGCTCTCGTGAGCAGATACTGGAGGAGCTCAGAGTAGTGAATGCACCACTACTGGTGGTGCAAGCCCAGGACAAGGGGGCAGCAGCCATCATGAAATGGTCTCCCCTTCCATTTTCTCCCTCCAAAAAGACTGGTATCACCACTCGCTATGTCAGCTGGTGCTGACAGTGAAATCTCAGCAGAAGTCTGCCTTGGCCCCTTCACTGACAGTCAAGGGTCAGGTTTATGGCCTGTGGGAGAAATGGGACTTGCCTGACACTAAGGGAGGGTCTGAATCCCCTTTCTTTCCAAAAGCTTCAGGTATTGGAAGGATCAACTTGAAGAAAGCAAACTGGTGTTGCCTCAGAGCAGGGTTGCTCAGACGCTCGTTCGTGCCTTCCTGCACCTACTGAGTTAGACAGTGAAGGAAATGGTGCCATCTGGTACCACATGGTGCAGTGCCTTTAAGATCAAGTCTTTACAAGACAGAAAACACCTAGCTTGCTTTAATCAGATCCTCAGCTTTCAGTCAGAATTCTAGTTGTAGTTGTACCAGCTGATGGAACAGTTATAAAGAGATGCACTGTAAGACAACTGTGTTGAACAGCACCATCTTACTTAAAGGCACAAAATAGTGTTGTTGAATGCAGTAAGGATGTGATATTTGAGAGAATGCCTGTTCCTCTCATCCTTTATCTCAAATACTGAAAACTTGAACAATACCCTAATTCAGCCCTGGAAATATTGGTGCAGCTCAAGGGACCAAACAGTCAGGAGCAGCACAATCCAGTGCTTTGTGGCCAAACACTCTGAAAGAATCACTTTGGCCAACACCAGTTTTTATTGCTAAAAACTAGGCATATCAAGACCTTGATAAACAAAGAGACATAAAAAGATAGGAAGGATCAAATGAAAAGAAGAGTTCCCATAAGCAAAAAGATTTTACTGGGGCCATGAGGGCATTTAGTGTTTTAGCAGAGACTTTGTGTGAACATATGCTGTTTCTGTAATACCTTCTCTTTATAACCTTTGATAGACATATAGAAACTTCTGGCACTCATGGGCAAAGTATGAGGCCCAGTGATGCTTACTCAGTCTAAAATAATAATCTGTTTGCTGGCATAGCCACACCATGTTCACTATCATGAGGGTATCTTCACTGGTACCTGCCACACATGATTTAAAGTGCACTTGAGGAAGTCTCCTGCTGTGACTTCTTCATTCTTTGAAAGCTACTGCAGAAAGGTTGGTAGGGCTGAATGATTGAAATGATTTATAGTGCTTGTCTGCTGGGAAAATGATTAAACAGCACAAGTCTGTTTCTTCCGGAGGAAGAAATAACATAAAAGGTTATTCACATGCACTTGAGTTGGTAGAAATACCTTATAAAATAAACCATACAGTTTGAGAAACAACATTTAATGATGGATGATTACCAGTGATATTCAAAGACATCTCCATTGGTGTAATGTATTATAATTTAATTTCTTCTACCAATTGCAGCACTTTATATTTTCCACTCTTTTTTTTCCTTGTAGATCTGACATGTTCTGTACTGCAGAGCCTACAGCAAGACTTTAACAACAGCTTTAGCTTCTTTTTCTGATAGAGGAATTTAGAAAAATTACCAGAACAAAATAATGTATAATTCCACACCTAGATTTCTAATGAGCTGTAGACTGAAAGGCTCTGAAATTGCTGCAATTACCATCTCCTAAAAGGGAGTAATTAAAAAAAAATTACAATAGATGATCTGAACAAAATGGAGAAAAAAGCCACACTACACACCTGGTATGTTTGCAAGGCTGTAGTGTTACATCTAATACAACAGGTGGAAAAACATGCCATGCATATGATTTGTGGTATAGACACTGCCAGAGATACCACCCAAAGTAAAAATACAAACCATAAATGTTTCCCTTTTTTCATTAAGGAATTTTGTATGATCAATTGCTTAAACTCTGATCCACGATGATGTCACTTCTGCTATTCGAGACTTAGGTAGGTTGTATTTTAAAATTTTCAAGGAACAGATCAGTGTAGAAAGTACTTCTCTTCCTCTCATTCTCTCAGCAGAAACGTGGCATAGAGTTAAACTAAAATTACCTCATTTGCAACAGTAATGAAGAAGGAAAGGAGGAAAACATGGCTGTGCTACATTAAACCTCAGGCACTCCTGTGTGGTGCCTTTAGCTTCAAGGAATGCATCCCTATGAAGGGAAAAGTCAGTTCAGACGCAGATTCAGATTTGCAAGGAAGCCTCCTATAGTCTAAAAGAATCTTGTAAAAATGACAGATAATGACAGCAGCAGAAGTAAAATCTAAATGGTCAAAAAACCAGCTATGTAATTCTTAAATACAATCAGAATATTTAGGTCTCAATAGTAAAACTGAAGAGGCTTATCTGTTTCTTATGAAGGACAGCTAAAAAGAGGACTAACTAATCTAAACTAAACTAAAAATAGAACAGAGAACAAGAAAGGGTTTATTAAATAAAAAAGACAATAACCAATGAGATATCTAAATGAACAATAGCAAGAAAACATTTCTGATTTCTTGGAGGTAGAAGAAAAGGTGCAACAAATGGTAAGGGGAACAACCTATCTGCAGTCTGCTTTGTAGAATGGTTGTAAAGATGACTGAAAATGTTTCTAAAAGCTCAACTGTCACAATACATAGTGAAATACTTCTAAAGAGAATATTTATGATGGCATGAGCAGAAGAGAAAAGGCTGTGGGGACAATCAAAATTCAATCCCTTCCACTTGCAAAAACAGGGAACATTGACTGTTTCTGTGATCTGAACTGCAGGGACTGGAGCTTATTGCTGACCAGGGAATTTTTCCACTGAGTTTATAATGAGGTGAAACCATTGTAAAAAAAAAAAAAAAAGAAACACTGAAGAAATATACCAAAATTAGTTACTGAATTTCAAATGCTGGTCACCAGCAGTGAGAACCTTTCTTGAGAGAACATGTGGTCCTCTGACTGGAATGAAAAATACTTCTGTTCAATAAAGTCCCTGCTTTGTACAGGACTTAACCACATCACAATGAATACTTAAAAGGCAAAATACGGTTATCTGTGAGGATGGCTGAATGCAGGTCCCAACTGCAAGACATGGTCCCTCACTGAGCTACCAAGAACATTTTGGAGCCACTTCTCTGCACTGAAAAAGTGATTCTAATGTTATCTCTCTATTTTATAACTATTATAACTTTGCCATTTACTACAAAGGCAAGTGGTGCCATCAGGAACAATTGCTTGGTACCTGGTGATGTCCTTTATGCCAAATATCTGGTTCAGCCTGAATCATTTGTACATGGCATCTCTTAGTATTTTGTTAAATGTCTGGTTCAGCCTGAGTCATTTGTACATGGCATCTCTCAGTATTTTGTTAAACTGGGAATAGCTGTCCCATACTCTGAATAGTTTTTAGTTTAAGGATGAAACCTCAAACTCTATATCTAAAGGTGAAACTATTATGGAGTTCAGTCTGGAAATTAACAAGATTTGGATCTGGAAGTGGATCCAATTTTGCCCACATGTCACTGGCAAAAGAGTGAAGGGTGTTATGCAACCATAAGCTACATCAGCACAAAATGTATTTTAGGACATAAAGATGTTTTGCAGCAGTGAAGCAATTTGGAATAGCTCTAGATCTAAGCAAGCCTGAAATCAGGCCCCTAAGACTGATCTTAGTATCTCCAGTTAAGTCCATTCTGGTCTTTCATGGTGATGATGCAGTCTTCATTTCACAAGTGTCAAATTAGATCAGTAAAAAGTGAGACCTGTTTATAGATGAGTAATGAGTAAAAGTAGAAATTACCCTCCACAGAAAGAAACAAAACTAAATTAAGGGAAAATAAGAAAGGTGTTGCAAGTGTCTTCTAAAGACATTGATCTGGTAACTTGATTGGCCTGGGATGAAATGAGATGTGGTGTGAGGAAAGAAGGGCTGGCTGGAAAAACTCTCAAGTTTAATAATATTTGATGGCAACTTGGGGCAAGAATGTGCCCTAGTCACTCCTAAAGTTGCTAACAGATTCCCCGTGAGCAATAGGCTTAGGCAGCTTTTTAAATGATAAGCTTATGCCACACAGATTTAAGCAGAGGAAATGGAGTCCTGGAGGAGGAAATGCCTACACTTTATTTATATTTTTAAATGTCCTATGAGTGTGGATTAGCCATTACAAGCATCCTGAGATGCTGAGAATGTACTTGCTTTCAGGCTCATCCAAGTTGACTTTTCCCTTTAGAAAAAAGAAAGGCTGCCTCTCGTTTGCACAACCATGGCCAAAAAGAGTCTTCTATTGTCTATATCTCAATTTATGCAAACTTGTTGTTTCAGAAATAATGTAAAATTATTTGGAGACAATCCCAGGTCAATGGGTGGTTTCAAAGTTACCTGTAGGTCAGTGAAAGGACAGTGATTGAGACTGGAAGATGACTGGGAAGGTGCTGGCATGGAACCACTATCATCAACGCAGTAATGGCACCAGGAAATGGAAAAGAAGGTTAAGTTGGGTGTGTTATTGAAGATAAATTGGCTCATTCCTTTCCACTTTTTATGAAGAAATTTTTACTAGCTTAGCAAGAACTTGCTTGGTGTCATGTCTATTGAAGATGTCCTTTCTGCGCTGTCCTCACTGGTTTGGGGAGTGGGGAGCACGGTTTGTTCTGCTACAGAAGATCTCTATGTGTCTGTAAATACAGATTTATGTAAAATAAGAGAAGATAGATAGAGAGATAGAGAGATAGATGTGATTTTATTTCTGTCTTAGAAAATATAATCACTGTGTTTAGATTCTGAAGCACTTAATTAGTTAGGACAAACGCTCCTCATTCAGCATTGATGAACCTTGAGAAAGCAATACGTATTTTCTGTGGCTTGAGAGTTTTGAGCTACAGGTATTTTATTTTATTACAGAAATATTAAATAGCATGAGCTAATCAAATTTAAACAGCAAAAGAAATTACTAATACTCTGAATGTTAGAAGACACATGGATATAAGCCAATAAATTGGCTAAATAAATGTCTGGTGAATATTAGCTAAATGTTTTTTCCCCCTTAGGAACATTGCTAAGCTTAATTTAATTTATTAATATAGCTTAGTAGATGGGATTTCAATTATGAAAATATAGTAATATGAAGCAAGCAGGATCTTTTTCTAGGTGATGCCTTGCTCATTTTGTTACACATTAAGTTTACAAAAATATGGCCATGCCCGTGTGTGAGGGAAATGTATTTCAGCATACTGGAATTTCTGCCAGCATTATGCATGCCACCCAGGGAACTGGCCAGATCACCTTAAAAGGATTATTTCTGCAGGTTATAAGAGCTGAAACATATTCTGCAGTGCACTTAACACCTCATTCAAAGCACACTGAACACATTAAGCCTAATTAGTCAGCAGTGTAAGATCAAGAAATGCAAGCAAATTTGTTGCAGGCTTGACACAACACTGCATCATGGTCCTTGCTTTCAGTCTATTACAGAGATCTTCTCGGTGTCTTTTCCTCTCGGTTCTGTGTGTTTCTTTCTGTTCCCTGTGGCTGAACAAATATGTAAAGTTTTGAAATTCTTGGATGAAATATACTCAGCAAATACAGGGATAGTATCTGACATTATCCAACAAGAGTCAGCAACCCACAGCAGTTTGAATCCTTCTCAACAGGTTCAAAACTGAAATAGTTGTCATGATAACTTTACCAGTTCTCTGAATTATCAAGTTCTGTCCTTCCTCAAACATTGCTTAAAAACTTTAGTGTGTGAGTCACCCTGCCTTTATAACAAGTGTGCTGAGGCACACTGAAGAGATTTCATTAGAATTCTCTGCAGGCTGGAATAGATTATAATAAGATTACTGTCACCAGCAGAGGGAAAACTGCAAAGGTAGATAAGAAATTCTAAAGGCTGCTGGAGGTGTAAGGGATGCCAGAAAAATAGGATTCTTTTGAAATAAACAAACAAATCAAATCCCCTTAGGAAACTGATAACAGCAAAATTGTGGAAATGGTTGAAGAATTGTGTGGTAGGAACATTCCACATTTGTTAGAAGTGCCAGTGGAAAAGAATTTGCAGATTCTATGAATTTTAAAAGGAAGACTTTGAGGTTAACTGCTTTAAACTTTAACTCTCAGAAGAAAACTATAGCATTCTCCCAAATGTACATAACACTTTTTACAGAACAGCTGGTGTACTGTGCTTATTACAGCTGATGAAGTACCCTCCAGCTGGATCCAAAACTTGTTCCAGACGCAGGAGGAGAGGTTCTAGATAGCACAAACCAGGAGACTGCAAGAAAAAGCTAAAAGAAAGCTACCTCACTTACATGCAGACTTATTGATAAACAGTGTAAAATAAATACTGATTTCCACCCCAAGTCAACCCACATCTTCATTCCCTTGTAATGTTTTGAAGGAGTCACATTCTAAGGACCCTTGTGCTCCTCTGCTATGCTTAGAGGGAACAAATTCAAAACACAGGCAAAGCCAATTGATTGCCACCTTTAAGGCCTTCCTTTGCAAATTTTCTAGTTTAACAGCAACAACTAGGAAATTTCACAGCAATTAAGATGCAGGTCTTCTGGGAATTGCTGGCTGTCACAGCAGCCAGCATTTTCTTACTGTTTCATTTTAGCCTCTCATCTGACTGCATCTGTCTGCTGCCTTCTGTCTGCCTTTATGTTTCTGCTCTTTGGGAGAGGAATCATTATTTTTTTCTGTCCTTTTTTAAATCCTTCTGCTTACAAATGTCCTGCAACTCTGACTGAGCTGCCACCATGCCATAGCACAATAACAACAGTAAAGCATTTTCAGGTGCCGAGAACAGGCAAAAATGGAAGATGGGGAAAACTTCCATCCATCCTTTTCGTGTGAGATGGGAGACTCAGCAGGAACACAAATTCCCCATGTGCTTTATTTGCTGATGGGACAACAATATGAGTGTGTGATTTGAATTCCAACATGCATTTAATTAAAAAAATGTTCCTATTCAAGATTCTCCCAAAAGATACACACATACCCCTCTTTTATCACTCCCAATCTCTTTCCATAAATAAGTGAAATTTGTCAGACCTAACAAAATAAGGAACCCTAAATTCCTGGGGAAGTTTTTATCCTGAGTGGTAAAGAAAAGTGGCAAAGACCGGGAAAGCCAACAGAAACATGTTTAGAGCATTCTCTCTTGCAGGGTGCCACTGCAAAATCCACTTCTATAATAAAATGCCCTCTCTTGTAACAAGTTATGAATATTATAAACATTGTTACAATGAGAAATTCCCTGCCTCTTATTCTTCAAACATAGGATATACCATATGTTCTGTATATCTGTGGTATTTGCCAAGGATTATATTACTGTGACCAAAACTGTGCTAAAGACAGAAGTGTGGTCCTGCAGTATCCAGCCTGGTTAGTTGCAATGAATTTCTTAACAATTAGAGATATTCCAGTATGTCATCACTCTAAGCATTTAAATTTAAGAGAATAAACAAACAAGTCATGCAAACAGTTCATACAGTTCTGACCTACCTTCACAATACCTTCTTACTGTTCTATATATCACCTCACCATGGAGTTTAGTGCAAGACTTACCAATACAAAATTTTTGGAATAGAATCCTATCTCTGAATACGTACACTTTGTGTCAAGAGTATCGTATTTCATTTGTTCATATACTCATCAACACCATTCCCATCCTTACAAACTTCACTTACACACATTTGAACGCTGGTGAAACAGAAAACACAACTTACGTTGCTTTCTATTTGAAAAGCAAATCCTTGGTCTCATTCATTTTTGTCACTGCAGCTCAAAATAGAGATCCCCCAAAGTCATATGTTATTTCCTAGAAACATGGCAATTTGAGTAAGTCTGATTTGTGCTCTTATGTGAATACTTGGACCTATGGATGACATTTGATTTCTAAGTGAAGATGCACGACAGAAACATTGCTGAACAATGTGCAGGTTTTGGTGCAGATATCTTTTTCTTGAGCACAGGGTACAAATTTGGCTTTCACACGTATTCACTTTCACATAAAAATTCTTTTTAATCCTTAGTTGGACAGTGAAGGTATTCAAAGGATCTTTTCTACCTGCAGTGAATGTCATGGTTTTCAAGAACCTGCTTCACTGACTACAGGGATAAGTCTGGACTATAATTTACATTTCTCCAGTCATTGCTGACACTTGCATAATATTATGACTGCAGTAGGCCTGTTTGAATCACAGTAGTTTAAGAAAAAATAGTTGTTAAAGACTGAAGTGTTTGTGTAGATCTCCGGGGAGCACACAGTGCAATTATGAACTCTCATAATCCTATTTCTGCAGAATACTGTGTTGGATCCTCTGGTAAAAAGAGACTGCAGCCACACCAGATGCATCCATATGGAAATTGCAGCACATAGTTCAGTCTACATGGCCATTCAGTCCTTGGTCTCTCTCTTGGGACTGCCAAAGGCACTGATTACTGGGCTGTTTTCCTATCTGAGTGCTCCTTGACTAGGAGTGCAAATAACACCACTGACAAAAAAATGGCTATAATACATTATAAAGGCAGGATTTGGTGCAGTTGTTTGAATAACAATGTTCCATATTGCTTTACCAGTTCTTTCACTCAGTCACTGCTGTGAAGTCCCAGGCTGTTTCACCATTCACTGAAGAATATTAGCTTTATAAATAAGATCCAAGACACAAAGTTTTTGAAAAAGAGGATAGGGTAATGATCAGAGCTTTTTAGCTCTCAAAAATTTCTGTATCATTGAGTACACCTTTTTTAAGGGAACATCATTTGAAAACATATTAATTTTTTGGTATATCAGCCACTGCTAAATATATTAATGGAGCTTTCTCTACTCTTAAAAGAGCCAACTTAACCAAGGTATATCATGCCTCCAGGGCTTGGTTGACAAGCATTCATCTTATGCATTTACATCTGCAGGGCTGACATGGTGTACTGTTTCCTAATCCTTGAGTCATGGCTCGCAAGAATTCCTTAGAAGAGGTTCCAAGTTCTTGTTCTTCCATCACATACTCGGGGAAAATGGAGCTGAAATGGCGAATCACTGTATCTGTCCTCCTAGTGCAAGGCCAGATTAGCTGTGCATAAGACATTCCTAACAGATTTTTTATTTGAAAATACCCATGATGGAGAACGTACACTAAGACAACTCCAGTTTTACTGTCTGTGCTATCAGAAAGATTTTCCTCAAGAGTCAACACGCTCCTCACGCCTCATCTGTTACACCCACAGTGTAATGATGCCCACAGAAAAGTCTGTTCCTCTCTTTATTCCAGCTATTGTCTAAGTGTTTGACAGCCATTTCCATGCATCTCAAGTTCCAGTTACTGGTCCAAGACATGTTCTGACTGCTGTGCAGTTATGGGAAAGAAAAAGAGCTTTCTATCCCCTCTCTCTCTTTAGCACATCAGTCAGGAACTGGTCCTGTCCTTATCTTGGTATATGCAATTAATTTACTCCCTTTTGTTTGTTCATTTCTTCCCTCACTCTCCTGAGATTTGTGCTCACTGAACTCAGTCATCGTAGGCAAAATGGGATCTTCATCCATGGAGATAATAATAATTTGACTGGACAAGACCGCAAGCAACTTGCTCCAATGACAAAGCCTTCTTTGTCCAGGCAGTTTGACAAGATGACCTCCAGATGTCCCTTTCAGACTAAACTATTCCATGATTAATATTTGGAAGTTGGAACATTTAGGATGGATGTCTAAATTAGCCTTTCCAAAAGTATCATCTGCTCCACATTAATTGTCAAGCAACGGATTACGTTCAACATCCTTCTCTTCTACCCATGGTAGATGAATCATTATCTCATTTCGAGGGAAAGGTGTGACTCTTTACGAAACCTAATGCAGTGACAGTCGTTTGCTGAACATGTCCTGAGGTTTAATTGGGTGAGGGAATTACACTTCCCTTTTCCTAATTTGAACCTGGTCACAAAGTCTCTGCTTTTGATTACCTATTCTGATTGATTGCCACTGGGTTTTTCCATTTCACATTTTAAACAGATTTTCTTTCCTCCTCACAGAGGCTGCTCTGCTCACAAATATTCATATATTTAGACATTCTCATCTACAACGTTAGACTGACCTCAGCATTAGCCAGCATGAGTTTTCTTCTCTCAGCTTTGTGCTTTCCAGAGGCTGAGAACACAGCAGGAATGATGGCTCTTGCTCTCCTGGGTGACTGAGTCATTGGTTCAACTAAATGAAACTACATTAATTATGAAGGAGTTAGCAATAAATAAATAAACTCTCATCTGTGAAGATTTGCTTTATTTAGGTTTAGCCATAACTAATTGCTTCTTTAGTAACTGTTGGAATAAGGCAACAAATTTTTATATTGCAACAACTGTACTGGAGTGTCTTTTAAAGGAACAGCTTTTAATTGCTGATTGCATTTTAGTGGGTGAGCGTATGAATACGAAACCTATTATCTGTGGCAGTGTGCGACACTGAATTCTCAAAAATAGACTGGGTTGATTTCCCTACCCAAGACAGTG
>VXBT01010991.1:414880-440223 GCA_013400235.1 Oriolus oriolus
GACTGCGTTTGCCGCCAAGAGTCCTTCTCCTCCTTTGCCTCCACCTTGCCGCGCGCTACATCGTCCGCTGACTGGCTCAGTGTCCAGCGACCCACGCTTTTCTGCTGGTATTCACTGTCGCCCTCTGGCCATCTGGGCAGGCCAAGAGGTCATTGCGACAATTATCCATCTAGGAGCTCTTGTATCTTGCTCCTCAAACATAATTATTTTAGTTCAAAGCTTTCCCTTTTCTTCCAGTAAACAATATAACTCAAGATTTTAATGCACAATCCACTCTTTTCCTACCCATCATGGGCATTGAAATGCAACACAGGTGAGTGTTCTGCCAAAAAATCTGCACACCTTGTCCATATTCATCCAGTTGGGACCAGTCAACTATTACTAAGAAAAACAGGTCAGGATGCCAGTCATGCTTCTAGAAAAGCCATGTTCCTGAAGTGCAAGGTTCAGTCTCACTGCAGATTGCTAGCAAAAAATACAGGTCTAAGGTGTTTATTACAAGAATGGATTGGTCACAAAGTATTTAGTGCACCCAGGGTAAACAATGAAATGTAATGATTGCAATATTGTGAAGTGGTCTACAAACTCTCCCCTGCACTCTTCAAGCAGTAACCTCATCATGAAGGCATTGTCCTCATGAATAAATCACTTCTATCACAGGACAACCATAAAGACTATATCTCTGCTCTACTATATGTATGCTTAGCAAAGCACCATCTTTGATCACTAGCTTTCTGAGTTTTCTGTGTGCTCTTCACTAAATTTTTGTTCTAAGAGGTGATTATTCATGGAGAACCACGTCTGGCTGCTAAATTAGCATTAAGAAATCATTAAATAACTCAAAGTACAGTTAACATCCTCTCTGTCCTTCTCTCCATATTTTTACCAACAGATCAAAATATTTATAATTTTTTATTTGCAATTTCTCTTATGCAAGAAATACTTTAAAAGATGTTATTTTTCCATTGTACTAAAGTTCCAGGAGTGAGAAGGTATTCTTACACTGCTCAGTAGAGGATAGAGGTATTTTGAAAATATCTGCACTGGAGGTCCATTTGTCCCAACTTTTTCACTGTTTTTCCTTTTGGGGCCTTTCATGCAATCACCAAATATCTAAAAATTTTCCAACAAAAAAAAAAGCCCCCAAACCTTATTTTTTTTAATATAATACAACTTTGGAAATATTTGTACAATTATCCATCCATCAGATCAAAGAACGCCAAAGTTGTCAACACTTTATAATCCGTGTATCATCCAGTCACAGAGCTTCCTTTATGCCCTTAGTGGGCAGAGTCTGTCAAGAATAAGCAATTGGCCAGACAGGAGGGAAGAAAGTGCTGAATGATGCTGCAGACAGTGGTGTTTCATGCTAGTCAAAACCCTGGTATCACATCATTATTTTTGGAGAGGGAGATGAGGACAACGGCCTTTTTGGGTGCAGGAAGGATGCATATTGGCCACCTGACTGCAGGATGTGCATTTACTGCTTGGATTGCACTAGGACTCCAGAGAGAACATTCACAGAGATGGAGAAGGGCAAATGGTCCTTGCCATGAAGGATGTCCTTGTGAACAGGAGGTGCTCCTGGAACAGAGCACAGGGCTCAAGGTACACTCTCAAATTCAGTGGCAGCAGCTCATCCCCAGCCCTGGTATTCACATGAAGATAAAGTCTTCTTCTCAAGCTTCAAATGTAACAGCTCACATTTGTTATTGAAATGGTTCTTCTCAGAGCTGCTAGGTACCTGCTACAGCAGGAACCTCGGAGAAGGTAATTTATTACTGATGTATTTTTAATAGAGCAACTGTCTCTGAGGAAATAATTGATCATTGTAGCTAATGACTGGAACATCATACAGTGTAATTAATAATTGTATCAGCACCTGCTAGTCATTTGAAAAAGAGAATTTCTGACCTTTATAAGATTACTAATCCTATTACAATGTCTATGATAAAGACTGGACAAAGAAAAGCCAAGTTTTAGGGCTCAGAAAACTTTAAATGAGAATCCACTTGGATACAAAGTAAAAAATGGTAGCAGATCATTATTTCTGCATGCAACCACAGTTAGTGAAATTGAAAGATCCTATCCCCTGCATAAAATGAATATGTATTTGCAAAGGAAGAGAATTATACCTGTGGTCTTTATTTGCAATATGTTCTTGTTCTGTTGCCTGTCTTATTTTGAGCCTCTAAATAATCTTTAAACATGCCTCTGAGCAGACAAAAAAAAAAGTATGTCGTGCTGACATTGAGTCAAGAAAGAAAACAAAACCAGGAGAGGAGGAGGATGCAAAACAACACACAAAAACTGAGACCTCTTGGTCTCAACATAACAGGACCTGAGTGGAACAAAGACAGCTCCAAGACAATCTCACGCATTTATTGATCAGGTAGTTAGTTGGTGGGAAGGGCTAATTGGCTGCTACTTCCTTTGAGCCTAGCAGTGAGGATTTGGAGAATGTAAAATTGAAATGTTTCAGATATATTGAGAGAAAGGAGGCAATTGGTCAAGGACAGAGTGGCAGAGCAGAGGCATAAACTGGAGGTATAAGCTCTGAGGAACACAGAAGTTTAAAGCCCAGTAAAACAAAAAGACAATACAGTGATAAACTAGAGAGCAATGAAATGTTACCGTGTACAAGCAACAGAAATAGTGTAAATCTGAGATAATTGCAAGCATGTTAAATAATCAAGAGAGAACAAACAAACCCCACCTAACATGGACTGCTCACAGTGGTAATCATTGCTGCATATGGGACAATCTTAGAACACAATGGATTTATTCATAGGTGTCTATTCTAAATCATAGTAGTCCTTATATGGCCTTGTTTGATTATCCATCATACTTCCCAGATATGTTTTCTTTCATATTAGTGTGGTCCCTTGAATTGCAGCAGTGCATTTTTAGAGTCAGATGTAAAGACTACACCAGGAGAGACCAGCAGGGTCTGTCTGGGGACATGACTTTGCTTCCACACTGCCGCTGCTGAGGCTGTGTCTGTAGGCAGGCAGCAGCTCCACACTGGCAAGTTAAGCAACACTTTTCACAGAGTGCTTCTTCCAGGTACTCAAAAGTAAAAAATAACATCATATCGTACAGAGCCTGATAGCAAATGTTTCAGTGAAAGAATAACCTCTGAGCCCGAGGATGGACAAACCTCCTTATTTTTTCTCCTTGAAAGGCAACATTTGTCCAGCTGCCATAAGCAGCTGCCCTCATCTGTCTCTGAGGCGTCTCCCACCACCAGAACTAAAACCATGGCTTGGTTCTACTGTGAAAGGAGACCCAAAGCTAGGACAAGGCCAGGTGGAAAACATAGGAAAAGTAGTTACTGGTTCCAGCTATCATGGCAACTGTCCTTTCCAGCCCTCATGGAGCCACCAAACCATGCCCTGGCAGGAGAATCATTCTTTGGCATGCTTTCCCTCAGGATGCAGGCACATCCCTTGCAGGCTGCCATGCAGTGCAGCTGCCTAGGGAAAGAGATAGCTTTCCTCCAAAGTAGACTTTAAGAGCACTTGATTATAGGTTCCTTTCACATCACTGCACTTTACACACTTAAAAATAACAACCAAAAGAAGTGGTGAGAATCTGCACATTCTGTGAGAACCTTCTACTTTCCTAAAAGTTTTCACTGTCCTGTGACCCCAAAATGCCCATTTGTACATATGAAGACCAGAGGATTCCTGTTCCTGTGAGCATAAGTCCTGAAAGGTTTAGCAGGAAGAGTGAAAAAGAGAAGATGTGAATCAGTAAGAAAAATCTTAAAGAAACCACAGTGGTCTGTGGATAAAATGGTAAATCACAAATAGAAAAGCATTAATCAAACTAAAGGCTCCTAAAAACACAGCCTCCTCCAACAGTGCAGAAAATCTGGCCAGGGAAAGAATTTCAGTTATGAAGTGCTTTATAAAGGGAGAAAAAGAAAAAAGTAATTGAATGAGTCCCCTGCCCTGACAGGTCTTGACTTCAAATCATAGATTTGAAATGCATTTTCTGCTCCCTTGCTGTCTAGTTTTCCAGACACTAAATCTCCCTTTGTATCGGCCACTGTCCCATCAAAGTGTCAACCATCACTGTCTCCCACTTTGCCTGATCTTTAATTTGCCTCCCCAGCTGCAACATCATACCTGTCCTTGAGGCTTGGTTTCTTCAGCACAAAAGCAAAATGTGAAGGGCTGCAGTAAGCTTAGGCCTCTCAGAGGAGCAGGATTTTGACCTTTTTCCCTACCCAGTCTTAGAGGCTTGCATAAGGTGAGATTTCTACCTCCCACTGTAGAAACTACTGCAGTCCAGGGTTTTAGCACTGCACACACTTCTGTAGCTGTACAACTTGGACATTTTCGAGGAGGGGACAAAAAAAATGCAAAATTAAAACCACAGAGAGACATTGCCACCACTGTTCTCTCTCATATCATCTCTTTGTCTGGAAGGGGCAAGGAGTTGATCAGAGAGGATCTAAAGCAGGAAACCTTGGGGAAACATTTACAAGATGACTCTGTCTCTGCCAACCCAAGGATGTTCTGACTGGGGCAGATGGTGCTGGGCTTGCCTTTGGTGCCTTTAAGCCAATCCTCCAAGGGCAATCACCCTTTCAAATACTTTTTCCCATTTTCCAGCCGAGACACCCTGATAGGCCAATGAAGAAGGGAAACTAACTTCTTAGAAGCTTTTTTAGTCACATACTGGAGGAAAGATAAGCCAGGCCTGTGAATAAGAGGAATCTAAGTGAGCACAACAGTGACATCCAGAGGGCAGAGACCAGCAAGCAAAATTTTACCAAATATAAGTAAGAAAATAAACACCAACACCACTGGAGCTAGGTTTCAAGCCCACTTGACAGTAGGCGTCTCACATCGCGCAGATGCTGCTTTATCTATGTACCTGACCACCCAGGGAAAGCGAGGGATAGGGAACACTCCTTAGACATAAACCACTGACATAACCCTCCTCTTGTAGGGCAAATGAAGATGCATCTTCCTACAACAAATGGAACAGGAGTGCACAGGAGGTGCAGCACCACACAAACTGGGTCCGTTCTGGACTGGTCTCAGCCTTCTGAGGTGGCTCAAGCAGTGTTACTGGTCCACGCAGACTTGTCACCACTGCTCCAAGTGAACATCCCCTGCTCTTTTCCCTGCAGCACTGAGCATTCTGTGAGCTGTCTTTTTGCAGCTCTGGCTGACCAAAATGGATTTTTGGCTTCTCCCCATTGCATGAGTGCTCTCTCTGTCTCTCAGTCTCTTAAGCCAGCCCACATGTCACCTACTCCACTTTCTGCCTCTCTTCCAATCACACAATCACAGAATCCTCTGTGATTCTACACGCTTTGAAAAAGTAAAGCACAAATATGTGTAGAAGCAGGTTGCTATTTTCTGCAGTTTTCACCAGGGAGATTTAGTGTCTAGAAAATGAGACAGTAGGGGAGCAGAAGATATGCTTCAAAGTAAAATTGTTTGCTCTAAGGAAACCTCAAGACCACAGGATCCCTATCATCATGTAGGTGACACATGGTGTTCCTATCCTTCAGGAGCAGGGATTTCAGACTCCTCATACATTAAGACAAAGAATGGTGTAGGTGGGGTGGCTGTGCAATAAATGCTTGACCCATTCAGATCAAACTGGGATGGTATTAGATCAGGATAGATTTACTGTGCATGGCAGCAGGTGAAAAGGTGAATGTTCTGCCCTCCTGCAAGGCAGGCTTGAGCAAGCTGGGCTTCACTTGTCTGCAGGCTTAGCAAGGCTTCTCTTTCCTCAGGCGGGAATAGAAATCCCAGAGGGGGAGACCATTATCCTATTTACTGAGTCACGATGATTCACTTAGCATTCAGCTTCCATCAGATACAGCAGCTCCTAGAGTTTAAACTAAATCTGTTTCCATCCTGCTGTTATTTCAGTTTCTCACTGACTTATCCAACTCCCCAGAAACTTCCACTCTCTGAGAGAAGAAAGTAGAAAGCAAGTCTACTTGTGTTTATTTATTTATTGAAGATACATTTGGAGAAGCTTATTTTAAGTGTAAGTACAAGGAGCCTAGGCAGAGGACAAAGCATGCAGTATTGTTAAAATCTTCAAAAACTACTTGTCTTGTTTAGAGAACAGCTTTTATGTCATTGAATGAAATGTTCTAACCTACCGTGAAAACAACTTCAATGAAAGACAACTTGAAAAATGCTCTTTTTTGAAAATTCAGCCAAACTGCGGCATAGCCAGTTACAAACAGGGTCTCCCTGCCAGGGGACCAAGCAGACAGCTGTGTCCAAGAGTTAGCAAAGGGAAAAGGCACAGCTACAATGTCAGGAGCAGCAGAGATGCACAGCAGCAACACTGACCAACTCTGTGGCAGTAACTTAACAGTGGGAGAAGAGGGTGTGAAGACTGACACCAAAGTGACGGAGACAAGTTCTCCTGAAAACTGACCCAGAACAGGAAATCATGCCAAAGAGAGGCTTCTCTTCTCCTCAAAGCCCAGTGCTACAGAAAACCCGATGTTGTGCCCAGGATCTGATGGAACCTGCAGCAGAGCCATCGCTCTTTCCCTCCACCCTGGAGATTGCCTTGTGCTCCATAAATTCTCAGTGGGCATCTGGCTGCTGCTATGCACCTCAGATGCACACAGGCAAATCCAGAGCACATTACTTGCCAATGTTTAGGAGGACCTCTGCTTTCAGCTACATACTAAACCTCACCCCTTTTGAAGGCAATGAAAATTCCCACAGATTTCAATGTGACTTTGATTTCAATCTGTAAATCCATCTCTTCCCCCATTCAAATTGGAAAGCATGCTTTTCCGCTTGAAGACATATGATAAATTGTAATTTCTACTGAGCAAGAAGGACATAGTAGTTTAAAAGAAATAACATTATATACAGCTGAGCTGTGTTCCAGTCATACTCCTTGAAACAGTGCTACTGTCCCACTTTGATATATTCTTTCAGGTTCTCCTTGCATCTCCAAGGAAAGAGGTTTCCCAGGAGCCATTTTAAAAGTATCAAACATTACAAGCCACAGGAACACGCTTTCTGAAAAATCCTCCACAGTGAGTAGCATTAATTCCAGAAGGAGCAAGTTAGCACTGATAACATATTTCCAAAATACATTTTCGACAGCTCCAGTGGCTTGATCTATTTTTCATGGCAAAACAAGGGCTTTAAAAAGTGACTTTAACCTCTGCTCATACAGCTTGTACTTCATTGCTCCCCAAAGGCTACAGATCCTTCAGGCTCCCAGGTTTCAGAACTGGGATTTAAGGTACTTGAGTCCTCACAAGGGAATGTCAGATTCGTGAATGATTCAGGAGCAGAAAGCTATGCCAAAGTTTCCTAAGGCAGAGTTGGGATCAAGAAAGCCACAAGATCAGCAACACCTTCAGCTCCCAGGTCTGCAGCAGTGCTTTCAGGCACCGTGTCCAGCTCCAACTTGGTGAAGCACAGACAACGTAAAATCTCCTGTGAGGACTTCCAAGCACTCCTGTGTGCTTGATGAGAAAGAGAAGACACACACCTTACATCTAAATGAACCTGGTAGTTTCTTGGGCTGCTATATTTGTCCATTCCAAAGGGCCATTTTCCACAAATGTTCAAGGAAGAAGTACCTGGCACGAATTTTTTTTGTTTTGTTTTACTTGGGATGTATCAGAACAAGTTCTTTTCTTCAGCGACCTTTAGTCCTGAATGTTCATTTTTCCAGTTTTACCACTACATTTTGTTTATACTAATTCAGAAAAGAAAATTTAGGGAGTGTAAAATCATTGTTTTTTGCCAGAGTAGGGGAGATTTGGGCATCTCTTCTTATGGTGAAGTTTTCTGTAAAGAGCTACTGCCATGGCTAGTGAATGGAAGAAGGAAGTGGAATTATGCCCAGAAAAGGCTAAATTTATTATATGCTCTTTGCTTCACTCTTTACAAGGAAGGGGAATACTAGCTAGCACCTATGCACTGTTTAACATCTTTTTTCTCCATCTGGCCTGCTTCTCCATCTGCTCTGATTACCTGAGGTGCTGGATAGTGTTCATCCAGGAGTGAAGACAGCTAGCAAACTGAACAGTCTTGAAGAACTCTGGAGGATGGGAAAGGTCCTACAGCAATGGCTATGATGCTTGCTGTTCCCACCAAGATATAGTAAATATACGGAAAAAAAAGAAGCTCCTGTGAAATTACACACTAGTCACCTTAATTGTGATAGGAGAAAGGCCAATTTCAGATCTATTGAAACTACTTTATGCTATTGACTTGAGTAATGGACTAGCAAATCACCTTCCAAAGAGTCCAAGACAAAAATTAATCTTGCTTTGGGGCAGGATTAAAATTCAGAATGTTTCTCCCATTTGTCCAGCTCAGTCTCAAGGCCACAAGCTGGAACTGATTTTGAGAGGTGCAGAAGCATGCCAGAGTGGGAGAGAAAGGGGATGAACTGTGCTCAGATGGAAGGGGAGGGCTCCTCTGGTCTGCAGTGTTAGATTTGCTTTAGGTACATGAGAGGAAAAAGTAATTTACAAAGTAAGGGAGGTGATTATTCCTCTGCTCAGCACTGGAGGGTCACAATCAATAACATGTCCACTCTTGGAGAAATTGCACTTAAAAAAATGTGGGGAAAAGTCACAGTCCAGATTGGAGCAACATAAATGATCAAAGGTTCAGAAATATGATTTGTAAGGAAAAGATGAAAGAGCTGGATTTGTTTAATGTCCAGAGGAAAAGAGGGGAACAGAACAACAGTCTCCAAACATAAAAAGGGATTTTATCAAGAGAGACAGCAATCAACAGATTATACATTATGTCCACGTGGGAAAGAAAGGAATTCAGTTGAATTTCTCCATACAAAACACCACTATTTCTGTAAAAATGATGGACATCTGTCAGGGATTTTACAGGTAAAGCCAATGGCATGTCAAAGCAGGGCAGCAGGCCTCTTGCCATCTCTTTTGGAGATCGATTTCTTTTGATTACATTATTTTATCTGTCCTCAGTCATTTCTTCTAAGTGCCCACATTATAACTGCTAATAACAAAAGCAGAGCTCCTTTCCCTTTGAAGCCACTTTTCTCCACTGTATTATTGTGCATAATGACCATATCATTAAGTGTCAGCAGGACTGAAGGTTTTCTGTACTTTAGCTTCCAAGCATTGAAGCAACAGACTTAGAGAGGATAAATGCAGCACAACTGTTGCTTCTGCTAATGAGGGAGAAGAAAAAGGTCAGCATCAATACAGAAGGAAAATGCTCCACATGAAGTGTGAGGATAAAAGCAAATGTTAAAGGCAGAAATGTAGAAGACCAAAGTTCCTTAGCAACCCAGAGTGACAACCACTAGAGACACACAGTAGCTCACCAAGAGGGATTTGTTTCACTGAAATTCTGCCTGTCCATGCTTAACAGTTAGTTATTTTAGCCTCTTCACATTAAATACACATTCACATTTTCTTGATTCTGCCATTAATTGAGGTATTTATGGACCTATGTCAAAGCTATTTAACCTAATGAAGTTATGGCGAATACAACACAGAACAATCCTTCACCAATTCCTGCAGCTCAGAGAATCTTGCACAATTTTTGCACTTCCTCCACCCTCTCTCAGCAATGGATACACTTTAAACATGAAATTATTTCCTCCTGTCTGAAAATCTGTGAGTTTTTGCCCTTGAATAGAGGAAACCTCATGTGCTTGGGAACAAAGCAGGGAAACACCAAACCCAGGCTGTTCTGAGAAGTGAAAGAACAGGCTTAGTGATGCTCTGCTATTGAAGCAAAAGGATGCTGTTGAGTCAAGAGTGGTTTGGACAAGGTTTGGAAAAGATTTTGAAGGGATTCAGTTAAGGAGTTCTAAAGAGCGAAAGATGGATTGGAAGGAGGAAGGGAGCTACAAGGAAGATGGTGAGCCAAATGAGAGCAGAGTAGGTCAGCAGGACTGAGTCCCACTCTGCCATGTATTCTGGTACCAAGTAGTGAGGGATTACTGATGGGTAGCAGACTGTCTCAGTTTATCCCCCTGCAAACATCCTGTTTTCCTTGATAGACAGAGTAAGGAGGTCAGGGTGGGAAAGAGAGCTGTCTTTGCCCCTCACCAAACTCACCAGGCACCTCACATTACGAATAAATTACAGTGGATTTACTATGGAGCCTGCCAAAACAGGAGTCCAATTTCGTGCTGTCAACTACACCACAGAGAAATGGGCGTTGACCTTTAGTCCCATCCTACTGCCATCCCAAATCTGACCCAGATAACATAAACCTAGAGACACAACCATTTTTGACCTGAAGGTCAGGATACAGAGGCATCTGTCAGTGGTCAGAAATCAAGTGTCTTGTGATGCTTCTCTGTGAAGTGCTCCCGGTACAGCTCTGCACTGGCTGCTGACACTGATCCACTACCAGCAGCCCTTCAGCACCCTTGACTGTGCAGGCAGGTGTGGCTTCTCTGAGCACTGACAAGAGCGGTATCACTTCTCAGTTGAGGGCTCTCCTGAGTGATTACAATGCAGAACAGTGGCTTGAAGTGAATTGTGTGAATGTGGCAGGCTACCAAGTACCAGGACTGTGGAGTTAAATGTTGTTTTTTCCAGCTTGATGCTGAAATAGACAATGTGATTGTTTGGACCAGAATGCTGCATTTCATGTTTGTGTCATGTGCCTCTTCTGCAGGGCAGGTAAGGGTAGATGGGATTTGGGAAACCTAACAAGAGCTGCTCTGAAACCTTAGATGTCAAATGTCCCATCCTACACCTGTCAAAGTCAGCAATGGACTGTTTCAAACACTGGCTCCTACATTTACAACTTTTTTTCTTTACCTCTTGCAGTTTTTTTGTCACAGAACAGTCAAAAACATCTTGTGTGGGGGGTGTGTGTGTGTGTGTGTGTGTGTGTGTGTGTGAGAGAGAGAGAGAGAGAACTTTCTATAAAGGGAAACTGTAAAAGAGGGTTTTTCATTTTCTCACAGTAAAAAAAGTCCTACCATAAAATTTTATTAAGTAAAAAGAGGTGTTTGAGCACATCTAGTATTCCATCATCCTGACTCAAAACATTACTTGATAGAGAAGAACTAATTTTCACCAAAGCCAACCAGAAGGTAAAAAATCTCAACAAAATACTGACCAGGTCTTCCCCACTCCACCATGCTTTCCCATGCAGGAAAATGGAAGTGTGAGTTCCTGACTCCTGCCCCTTGCAAGTGATGTGAGATCCAGTAATATTTGGGTCTGGCCATGCCCCCTTCCTGGTTACTGTAAAATATTAACCCTGTTCTGGCTGAAAGTAGGACACAAGCAAACAAGCCGACCTTCAAGAGAAGCTGGTACAGAAGCTGGCCTTTGCTAAGGAATTGCAAAGCATCATAGAGTGTTAACCAATAACCTATCTTCAATCCCAGAGAAGATAAAGAGCATGAAAAGACACAATTTCTGACTATTTTAAGCACTTAAGATAGAAAAAACAAACAAAATACCCCTTTGTCTCGTGACAAAAATTAAATTATTTTGTTTGACAATCTATTTAACTCATTACAATTCCATATTTCAGCCTATGTGCTAGGTGACTCACCACCATGTCTTGCCTATAATAAGCCAAAATAGGTTGTTTACAGAAGCCTCAAAGCATCTCCTTTTATGAGCCAGGAGCAAGGAGTTTTTCCTTTCAAAAGCAGTAATATAATTCTTACATGACAGACTCTCCTTTCAGTGGAAGAAAGTTTTTGAACTTCAGCAAACGAAAAGTAACTCTTATAATATATACCTTGATATACCTTGTCTATGTACTTAAAGCCTTGTAGTGCCAGGTCACAAGGAGTTTTCAAAATCACCGTTAAGGTGATGTATCAGTATAGCTCAGGCGGAAGGGCATAACTACATACCAAGAAAGGGAGAAGGACAAGTCTGGGAGAAGGTCCTTCTGTCGTGTTATTTAATAACTTGTGAGTTCATTAGCACAAGCCCAGCAACTCCTCTTGATGTGGAGCTTCCTGCTTAGCCTGCCTGCTTGCTGTGAAAATAACTTGTTAGGGTTTCACACATCACTCACAGAACCAAGGAAATACTTTCAAAGGAGCTAACAAACATACAAAATTTGTAAAGATCCTACACTAATACATGAATCTGCAAGTGTCAGAGACAGACCTTGCATTTTACCCACTTGTTGTGTGTTGCTGTCCAGTGATGAGATGACATTCTGCTACCTGATACCCAGCCTGGTATGTCTGGGGTTCTGCTGCTGGTCTTTCTTCCCCTCCACCAGCTATAGCAAATAGCATGGGATACAAATGTCAGATACACAAAGGATTTCTGTTCTTTTTCAGAGAATGGAATTAATGAATCTGATTAAAATACCTCTTGGAGAGCTTTAAGTCTTTCCATTGTATTTTTAACTGATATTCAAAGAGTCACAAGTCTGTGATGCCTGATAAACAAAATAATTGCAGCCATCTAAAACCAAAACTAATCTTTTCACAATGCCACGGCAGTAGCAGAAATTTAACTCCTCCTTTTTTAAGTTCGTAATCAAAGCTCAGTTTTTTCACAAATCCAGGGTGCTTTCCCACAGAATGCCAGGAGAAAATCTAATTTATTAGTACTATTGACATCTCAGCAGCATGTAACAGCATTTACATGGTAGTTACATAGGTATGCAGCTATCAGAGAAAATGTTATTTATAAAGACACAAAAATTAATTTACATATTTTTTTCCTCAATACAAAAAGATGATGTGCCCACATTTCTGGCATTCACGCATGCATGCAGTCCTTATGATCCAGTGAGCCTAGCTGACAAGGTGGTTTAGAAGTGCAAGCCCAGCAGCTTGTCTCTGCTATGAAGTGCATTTGGCCATAGCCATTTGAATTCAGTAACTGGCAAAATTTGCAATTACAACCACTGACACATAAAAAGTAATCCCTATCATGTTCTGCACTTTAAGTCAATTACAAAAACTGGTGGCTTCAGTTACTAAGTCATAATCTTTAGAACTCGACAGCAAAGTAAATACTAGTCAGATAGGCCATATCAACTGCAGCTTTGAGACAAATCAGCAACCCCAGGATCCGAAAGCACGAGGGCCTTGTCTGATGAAAGCTCACATGGCATTTGCCATAAGAACCCAATGCCTGAAGGTCTTTGGAGGTCTGTAATCAAAACCAGCCCTCAGTGGGTGCCCCGTGAGGTGCAGCAGTATTGCCTCCATGCTATAGGCATTCAGAAGTATTCTTGTCTGGCTCTGAGTGGTGTGAATCTGACTCACTACAGCGAGATCACTTTTTTTTAAACACATCTTCCATCCATCACTTAATATTGTTTGACTAAGTCTCCTGCCCCACCCTGTCTCTAGCAGCTTCTGGGAAATATATTTGGACTGGCAGACAGGGATTCACTGTTCACTGACAGAATTCTCTCCAAATATTTGAATTCAGTTACATCAAAGGCTGCAAGTTTTCAGCTACCACTTTCCAAGACCAAAATTACATTACAGAACTGTATGGTATAGCTTAAGAAAGTGGTGTCTGTCTGACTTTGATAGCACTGGATCCTTATCAAAGCTATCATTTCGAGCCAGCTTGATGTACTGGTGCTGACCATGTTTAATTGTATGAGCTGGCTGCTCTGCGCTGCAGCACAAACATTCAGTGAGACGGGGCATTTCGGATGCCACGGCTCCTTGTTCATTTCACAGTGTGAGCAAGGATCAGCAGAGGGTCAGCACAAGTGTTGGAGGGTAGGTTAGGAGCCCAAAGACCGAGTCTGCATTCTGCAAGCAACGCCTGCTCACAAACACAGGGAGGAAGGGAATACAGGCTGTCCTCGAGAAAGATCTCTACAACCCCTGAAAAGAGCTAGGACAAAAAATGTCATGTGAAATATCACCATCCCTGTCTGACATTTCAGGTGAGTCTCACAGGCAAACAGGAAATAATACTGCTACCCAAAACATAATTTTTAAATTGAAGGTGCCAGTTATTGCAGCATTGTCTAGGACCCACCTGTTGCTCTCGAAACACTGTTTGCACCAGCTCCTTGACATTATCAATTTGTGTTATCTTCTGCCTCCCGAAATGTCAACTGCCTAACCTTTCCAGGCTGCTCTTACACACAGTCTGATTTTCCAAAGCTCATTAAATATAGCGAAGACCCACAGTCTTGTGTAAATCTTGCAACCAAGCAAAGCTGCAAAGGGTTCAAATGTCTTGGTGTTCCATCTCACTTTGGGCATTTCTGGTTGCAGAGGTCTGCCCTAACTGTTGACTGTGAGAAAAGGAGGGTTTTTTTTTTTCTTATTAATGGTATAGATAGTGCTACTTGCAGCTAACCAATTTTCTTTACAAAGATACTGCAATCATAAATACCCTCTGGGCTACACAGGGAAACAATCCTCAGCAAAGATCTGGGTTTCCCAATTTTCTCTAAGCTGTGCCTATTGTTTAGATTAAGCCCCAGTACAGAGTATCTGGCACAGTGGGTACTCTACGACTGCCTAGGAAATTGCAAGACTACTGCTACATCATCAGACAGGTCAGTATTAACAGCAGATTCTAAATATTATATTCCAGATACTATGCACTATTAACTTACTGAGGGAAAAAACCACCATTAAAGTGAATTCTTCCAGTCCAATATCCTGTTTGGTTTCATTTTTTTAAAAGGAAAAGTAAGTAAACTAGGGTTTGGCATGGTACCTTTAGAACTGACTAAAAATAAAGAAAACCCCAACCAAAACCCCCGTTCCAACCACTGAGTTTAATTACAAAAAAAGTTCTCTGTATTGTAATCAAGGATTATTCCATTGCTAGGTTGTCACATGTAGGATGATGAAAGTTCTAGAATAAAAATCTTGGGGCAAAAATGTGCTCTTCCTTCCAACATTGGGAAATGTTTTCTTAAAGAGGCAAGGTATAAATTACTAAGTTTCCTGTAACATAAGTAATGAAGCACAGGTCAAAAGTTACCTCACTTGTCAGTTGTGCATGAAATAATAGACAAGTTGCCAGAGAGACTTCAAAAATTCTGTCTGTCTTTTGCTCCTTTCCACAACCTTATATTTCTTATCAAAATATTTAAAAAGATATGAGGATTCAAAGTATTAAGTTTTGTACCTGAACTCCTCTCATGACCTTCATCAATGGAACTGGATCACTAATAAATTTTGGTTTTCAATGGATGTGAGCTGCACACTGTGCTTTCAAGCAGAATTTACAGATAAGGCGGCAACATAATTTTGATCTTTTCCTTCATTAGGGCCATCAGTGTACAGCAAACAGCCTAGCTTTGATTCCTCTAATGAGCAGAGAAAGGTGTTTGAGTGCTAGTCAGAGGTTGTTTTGTGCAGTCAGAGAAAAGGCAGGTCACTGGTAGACATGGGATTAGGGCACCCACTTGTATGGGGGGATACAGCAGAAGCATCTCATCCTAGTCAGCATGGTGGTTTGTACATGACCCTTCCCATAAACCTCCCAAGAGAAGCTAGGGGTTTGGCTGAGCACCTTCTGGTTCCATTTTCTCTGGGAACACCAGTGAGGTAATCAGGTGGGTGGCAGTGGGGTGGTTTTAAAATCCCATCTGAGGTCTTCAGAGACTGCTCTTGCTAAAACTGCTGATAACCACGGCATAGGTGGTTATCGGCAGTTAACCACGGCTCTCTGTGTGCTCAGCAGCAGCAGATTAGGTGGAAGCCGGGGAGCTCATTGATGGATAGCAAATGCCAAATGAGACAGTTGGGCATCCAAGGCATCTAAGCACCATCTCAGGGGAGCTGAGACTAACCCGGGTGATTTTGCCAGGTGGAATTTCACATTACCAGCCAGTGCAGGAAAGCAAAGCAGTCAGTAACCTCTAGCAGCAGAGGATAGGCAGAGACACGCAGCGTGGTCAACATCTGGAGCAAGGCACAGATACAGGTGGCTCCAGAGGAGGGCATCTCTCCACAGCCTCAGAGCTGCCCACTCTTTGTCTGAAACTGAAGTGATTAGAGAAGGGCCGTTGTCACCGGCAGAGCTGGGTGTGGTGAATGGGGCTGCTGTCGTCAACTGAGAAGACAGACACCTTCAGGCCAAATCTAAACAGCTCTTCTAGCCCACAGCTCTGTGGAAGAGATGAGAGTTAGTGCCCACAGTGAGCTGAGAGTCCCTACAATCAGCAGAGGAGCACTGCAGTTTTCTCTACCATTCCCGGTCCTCTCAGAGGAAACAGGCTGTATCCTAATGAGAGCTCTGCAGTGAATAAGGTCCATTAGAAAGTTATTTTTCTATTATGGCTGTCCCCATGTAACTTATCTAAGTTTTACCAAGTTGATCCTGAAGGAGTTTGTTCCATAATGAAGGGTTATTCCCCATGAAAGAGCAGAGTTAAATCTGTTCCCCCTAACTCATATTTGCATAATCACTTTGATTCTTAGAAACATCATTAAAATAACTCAGCATTAGGATTTCATGGATGCCATGGTGACAGTTCAGCACCTCCCAGTAAATTAGGATAACTGAAAACACACACTCATCAACCTTTCAAGCGCTAAAAAAATTTTAAAACCCACAAACCACCACCACCACCCCAACCAACAACAACCCCCTGCTTCCCTTCTCTGCCCCCTACAGGATTCAATTCTGTTGAAGTGAATTGTAGGGGATTTAAAGAAAAAAGGAAAAGGAAAAGGACACCAAAACCTCAAGCCCTGCTCTCCATCTTGACACCAAGAGTAAGGCTTACTTTAGGCACTGTGCAGCTGTGCCTAGCTTTTTCAGCTTCATAGCTTATACCTGCCATTTCCCAGTATTTACCCTACTGGGGTATACCATGAGGTCAGTATGGTCCAAGTCACCTCACAGAGCTTAAATCCACAGAAGACTTTGACCTAAACAACTTCAATCAAGATGAAGCAATAAAAAAAATTCATCTTGAATAACTTTTAAATTGTTCGTACTCCGTGATTTCATCCAGGCTAGCTGCCCGTGTCTCAGCCCAAAAGCTTATGCTCCCTGCAGAATATACCCTTCCTGTGTGGAGATGTTTCACTGCCTTCCAGTTGCTAGTATGGTGGCCCAGGGGAGAAATTTAGCATTCTTGCAAGCTACTACTGTTCAAAGATTTTAAGGAATGGATATTCTTAACTAAAGAACTAATCAGGTGCAAAAGTGCTTGCAGGAGGATGTGGCCGAAGATGCAAGCGGTCCCTTCAGAGAGCCTGAACCAAGCTGTTAGATTTATAAATGTAGCAGCAAGCTCAAAGCCCTGCAGCAAAGCCAGTGTGCTGGCATCTCCAGAGCTGGAGTGGGGAGGGTGTGCTGAGGCACAGAGAGGTCTCTGGCTTGTCCCTGGTCTTGCACAAGAGATGAGAGCCAGGTTTGCCACCACCTGCCTTGCCAACAGCCTTACTCCCGTGCGTGGTGTTCCAGGACTAAGACCTTTGCTAGAGGCAAGGAAATGCTGCAAGGATTCCAGCCTGATCACAGAGCCACAGACAGTAAGTAACTTCTTTCTTCTTTTAGTTTCTTTTAATCCACAGAACTGCTCATTTATTTTCATTTTATTTTAGGGTACGTGGTAGTGCAGTTAAGGGCTCTGCCAAGATGGAAAAAGCAAACCTGTTTTATGTTTCTTGAGCCTGATCAGCACAGTACAGATGGCTGGGCAAGAAGTATTATACCAGATAAAAGGGACTGGGCAGTGTAAACACACACACTTTGTACTGTAGAGGAAAGGGAAATCAGCAAATGTAGTTTATGAGAAACATCTGCAGGAACCCAATAAAAAAATAAATTATTAATTAAGTCAGTGCAGGTGGGGTTTTGTTGTGTTCCTCTCCACTTCTCCAAGTCTTGGAGATGTTGCAGTTTTGTTACCAGATGTCTTAATAAATTTTAATAATATCTGTAATTACTAAGCCAGATTCATGGAGCTATATTTCATGAAATATCTTAACACAGCAAAAAATAACCCTACACACAGCCCCAACAATTTGTGGCATTTGCATTGACGGCAAGAAGAATCCATTCAGACTAAAATCCACCAACAACAGTTAAGATAACAGCTACACTGGGAACCACAGGGAAAAAAAGAAAGGTTTCCTGCCTGCTAATTAAAAACTTCCATGGCATCATTAGAGGTAATCAAGATATGGATCATGGCAGAAAATATTAGCATTTGAATATACTTACTATTTCTCTTTTGAAATAGAACTTCTAGGAATGGAGGGGCACCTTAACCATTACTCTTTCTGAAGAAAAATGTCTTTGGAGAAAAGAAAACCCCTCTTAGAACACAGTGTGGGGGCTCCTACTCCACACAGACACAGTTCCACAACAAAAGCCACATGGCAAATCACAGGGCTTAAAAGCATCACTTCTTTAGGATACTCTGGAAGTATTAAGGTTTAAATATTCTTCCCTATCCCCTTATGGTTTTTACAAGTGAGAACAAAAAGTTGTTTATTATTAGATCATGAATGTTCTTAAATAAGGCTCACCAGGGAAATATTGTTCTGCCAGAAGAGCAATACAGGGTTCTCAGTGCAACAGTATTTTGAAATTAGAGGATGCATGTTCCTGACTTGAACACCGGTATGTTGCATGACCTGAAGTAACGTGTTCCTTGCCTCATTTTTACAGAATCACAGAAAAATACGTGTTAGTCCTACGGATATCTTGCAGTTCAACCTCCTACTCAGAGCAAGTCTACTTTCAATTGCTCAAGGTGCAGTACAAAAGGACTGAAAGAAGCAATTGTCACAAATTGCAGAAGTGAAAACTTCAAGGTAACCACTTCTGTTGTGATGAACTTCTTGAGCACAGGAACAAGTGCTCAGAGGGGTTTCTCAGGAAGCTTCTTGGGAAGTGAAGTGAATTCTCACTGGGAAGCTTCAAAACTCGACTACACCAAGGCCTGCACAACCTGGACTAACTTTGAAACTAGCCTTGCTTTATTCAAGGGGCCCCTTTACTAACAGAGAGCAAGCAGTGTGTTCAGAATTTCCCCTTAGTTTCATTACCAGTAAGCCCAGCTAAAGAACAGACTTGCTTAAAGATAATGAAATGGCAGTGCTTCTTACGGGGCTGAAACAGATTTCCATCACTCGTGTAATTAGCCATACCCTGGAGTTTGTGCAAAACACAGATATTTAAGCACAGTTTCTATGACTACCATCATTCTGCTCATTATCTCTGAAGGATTAGCCCAGGGATTCTCTTGAAAAGGTATTAAGAAGGGGAAATCATGATGGCATACTATTACTTGGGATATGACGGGTGTTAGGAGTGCAGTGAATAATTTTTTTAAAGAACATTACTTTCAAGACCCTCTCTATCTTGGTCAAGTATATTTTTGCTTTTGGCTCATGACTAGTCGTTTACAAACCTGCAGAAAGCTTTCCAGACAGAAACAAGGGAGCAGAGTTCAGAGCTGCAGCCTAAAGATGGTTGAACATGTCTTCTCCTCCAGCACAGAGGAAAGAAGTCAGCAAGCTAAAGACTTCATGTTCAAGACTCTAAACTTACAAAGAGCTTTAATTCCAGTAAGGATGGGGAAGAGGATGGAAGGGACAGAGGATATTTCCTTTAAGAATTAGAGGAGCCCAAAGTAATGAATTTATGTCTATGAATTTTGCTTTTATGTCTGCATCTGTGACAAGTAGGAGCCAGATCCAAAACTCCAAGAGGGTCATTCTCCATAGAACTGATTCAAAGGGAGCTTCCTTCTCCCTGAGGAAACCCGTGGACTTCAAAGTGTTTTTTCACTCCAAAAAGAGACTAAAAAGAAAATATCTTGGAAACTTTCACAAGAAGAAATAATTTTGCTCCAATGTCATTAAAAAGGCTTCTTGAGCACTTATATAATTTAGGTTCTGATACGAAGTTTTAGAAACCAGAACATTGTCCAAATATCTGGAGAAATTAAATGAATTTACATAAGAAGCCACTTAGTGCTGTTTTTTTCCCCCTTGAGTCCTTGTTTTGCAGCCATAGCATCAGATACACCTTGAAAGAATGGGTGAGCACTGAGCTGAACCTGAATTCTGGGTCAAACCCTGAGCAAGTCTTTATTCTCTACACAGCTGAATTTGAAAGGCTCAGGAAAAGCTTTTCTGTCTTGCATCACAGCAAAAATCATGGCAGATGGATTATAAGCAACAAGAGCAAAATAATTCAGGACACATTTTCAGGCTTACCAACATAAATGGAAAGAATGACACCTTTCTACACACCACTCACTGTGTGCTCAAGTCTCAGGTGACTTTCGCTACCAGCTTTGTACAACCAATGCTAGAATGTCTGTAGGTTTTAAATGGCTCCCTGAAGTCTGAAAGGGAAACTAATGGCATTTCAAAGTACTAACGAGAAACTTGGGATTCCTTCTCTCCTGTTACATGAACAGAAATTCACAGGAGGCTAACTCCCATTAAACTAGCTGCAGCCATTCCATAGCTCATTTGAAAAAGCCACAGCAAACCCACCAACCAAAAAACCAATGCACAGCAAATTCCAGAATGCTAGTTCTTGAAATTTTTAAGAGCAGCTGTATATTTATGGAAGTTTAGAAGTGCTGTAGGCACTTCATAGGGGTTTGAAATGTTTAGTTGTACCTTACATGATCGGGCATTAAATACAGCTCTGCAGCAGCTGCATTAGTATAATCACAGTGGTACAGTGCCACAACAGCCTTCAGAGCTTGTCAGAACACAGCCCTGTTGTGCTCGAGACTGAACACACTTGGCTCCACTTGTTCCCACTTGTTCTGTGTATGTCAAGGCAGAAATGAATTTTCAGAAAAAGACTCTTTCTTCTACGTTGTTACCATACAAAGAACAACAGCTTTCTTAGGTAAGGGAGCTCCCACCCTTCCAACATTGATAGAAAGATGCTAGCTGTAATCCAAGGCACCCAGGCTCCCAGTGTAACAAAGCAATGTGCAAAACAAAGGCCTCGTCTCAAAGCTCCAATAACTTCAAGGAGTAGGTTTAATTAAAGTTCAGCCATCTCATCCAAATTTCTCTGTTCCCAGATACCAAATTGATTCTTACAGGAATTGACTCTGGAGGCCCAGAGATGGCTCCCACTGCTGCAAGCCCCAGCAGTCTTTTCAGCAGCCATGGGCAGGAGAACAGCAATGCAGCAGCTGTAGATGAGAGAACCTATAATCCATGGCAGACTACCTGAGATCACATACTCCTAGCTTAAAATTCATTCCTACACCTCTTTGCTTTTATGGAGAAACAGTTGTCTTCCTGCTTGCTTCCTGACAGCGCTTAGTGCCATGGTCTGGTTGACATGGTGGTATTAGGTCATAGGTTGGACTCGATTTCAGAGCTCTTTTCCAGCCTGATTCTGTGATTCCTGGTATTATTTCCCTTTTTTTTTTCCTGTATGTACCTTTAAGGGGCTTAGATCACTATAGTCCTCCCACAGCAAGGGTAATGAAACATATTAATCTGTCAAGCAGTTTAAGACAAGTGATGGATGGCAGATGAACCCAATATTTGTGTCACTGTTAAACAGATTTGGAGAGGCACAGTGGTAGCAGGCTGCATCTCTAACAGGATAAACTTCAGCTTGCTAATTGTCACAGAGTACAAATCGGCTGCTGGTGTGTGCCTGGAGGTCCTGGGTGATAGACTGAATGAAGCAAACTTCTGTGTAATTGCCCAAAGAGATTTGGACTGAACTCTTTAAGCATCATTTTAATGGCAGAACAGGAATTCTGCCTTCTGCCATTATTGGGTCACCAGTTCTGTGCTGACTTTTGCTTACAAGGATTGGAGGTGGCTCTTGGTTTGAGTTCTGTGGTGCAATACCTAGGCCACGCTTATGGCTTAGGTGCTTATTTATGCCTAAATGGACCCTGCCACTCGGAAAGGTGGAGAAGTCGTACACACAACAAAAACACAGAGAGAAGAAGGAAATTCCACGTTGTTTTTGTGATCATCCAAAAAATCCTCCTGTCCAGTGAAAGTGGAGGGAGGGAAGCTCCTGCTTCTGGGGAGCAAGAGACAGATACAGGCTCAGTCAAATCCAGGAGCAAGAATGTCCTTTCAGTGGCTGAGTGGATGGATGATTGCAGCTACAGCCAACATAGTACTTGCATCCCCTCAGTACTTTGTCCCAACTCACCATGTCTGCACATGCAGCAGAAGGATGGGCACTCCAGCTCTCTGTTGTAGGGTTTCTTCTGGCTGCTGTGGAAAGGAATATTTTGGAAACAGAAAACGTCTTCACAAGAGCAAAGTCTCCTTTTTGCCTTTCCAAATCCTTTCCTTTCTATAAAGCTGTGCCTGGAAGGAACAGTGAGCAGTATCTAACCTAACCAACATTACAAGGCTTTATGACCTAGCAGAACTGTGGTTCAGTTCACATCGGATAAACAAAACTTGTGGGTTTATATGCACACCAGAAAATAGCCATCTAATTCCCTACCTTCCTTTCTTCCCCCCTCACTAACATATTTTTTGTGAATACCAGGGGCTTTGGATTCTCCTGCAGTGAAGTGTGACCGTCTTAAGATGCTTATAACACTACTCATGGTATTCCCTTGGATCTCCAGGGCTTAAACCACAACACTACCTGAAAAGGGACATCTCTCCTCACACTCTTGCTCTCTCCTTTACGCTGACAGCAGGCTATGCAACACCCACATATTTGTTTTCGAGTGCCAATGCTATCACACTGAGAAAGTACTGCGAAATACTTCTTTTTTTTAAGGAACATTTTGCTTTACATCAGCCTGGCCATGGGTAAGAAGGTAACTTGTTCCCCCACACCTAGATCCAGTAATAACTCTTACAAATGCCACACATGGGCCATCCAAAATGGCCATTTTTTCCTCATAAACAGAGAGCCCCTTCTCAAGGCATTGTTAGTGGCATATGAATCTTTATTCTGTATCACAGTACTCTAGGCAATGATAGTATGATGACAAAAAAAGACCCTTTTAACCACCATTTTGGACCACAGTTTCTATACATGTGAAAAAAAAGGAGTCTTGTACATTTTTCTGTCTTTCAGGAAGACAGATTGTGGCAAATTGGATTCCCTTTGTATAATACATTATTGAAAGTTGATTGATTAGTTCAAACACTGATTAGCTCAGTATTAATAACTGCAATTATTACATTTATATAGCGTATGGACATCTCCTGACATCTCTGGGACAACAAGAAAATAGACTTAGTCCTCTAATGGAAGTTTATAGGTAAGAACAAGTATAATGCAGTTTTAAACAGCATTCACTGGTAAGGGTAAACTAATCAGAGAGAACGAAACAAAGGGCTGAGGTTTTATATCCATTTCTTCTCAGTATGAAAGACAAGTTAGATTTCAGCAAATATATATTTTTTTGACATCTACTGGTCTCTGTTTTAGCTGGGCTTCCCTGCCACTCCTTACAGGCCCAGCAGGGAAAGGTGGCACTGGGCAGAAGGCCCCACATGTTGCTAGGGATTTGTCCCCCTCTCCAGAGGGAGAAAAGCAGAGGGACTAAACTCAAGAGTGCAAGTGCACTTATTGAGGCTGACAACAAGGTGAAGTGTTTGGGTGGCTGGTTGGAGATCCTCAGAGGAAAAGCAACTTTAAGCATGCAGTGAGGTGACAGAAGAAAGATTAGACTTCTTCCTATAGTTGGTGTTACTCCAGTCCTGTTTCAGTAGCTTTATTTCGAGACACGTGCGCACTTCTGTACACCATCCCCGCACAAATATTATCAGTGTTTCCAGAGAAAAGAAAATTTATAGAGGGAAGAGGGGTTTAAAAATTTTTTTTAAAGTTCTCCTATCCTAGAGAAAAAGATTGACTGTCACCGCTTGCTTTCTCTGCTTTTTAAAAATTTGCATTTCAAAGAATAAGCCAAAGAGAAAGAAGAGATTCCACAGTAGCATCAGCTTAATTAAAACAATTGTTGAATATTCATTTTCCCTCTCATCTCCACAGAAAGACTGGTACTGCTGTAGCAGTTGCATGATGTGCATACTGAAGACAGGAGCTCTACTGAGCTCTAATTTCAAGTGTAAGAATATCTATGCGTTTTTATGCTTGTTAGTGCAATTATAATTCAATATTTTCATTGCAACAACACCTAAGCAATCCCACTGAGACTCATTCGCCTATGCAATGTACAAACATGTTGACATGACCCCCAGAAGGGCTGGATGGTTGCCAGTCCCACCTTGCAGGCACATACATGATTTAAAGGCTAAGTCTACAGCAATGTTTTTGACAAGACTCATACATTTGCCGCTAGCACAAGCTCCTGAGCTGAGAAAGGTGAAATGAACAGGAACAAGAGCTTTATCATGTTTTTTATTATGCTCTCACACAATGCAAACTCTGCACCTACCAGCTGAATTGAATATTGTTCAATGTGGAGCACACACTGATCCAGGCACGTTCCAAAACCCACTCTAGAGGATACAAGCCCTATCATTTTGGCTAAGCACACCATCTACCCCTGTGCTCATCAGTGAGTTAGGTAGCTCTCAGGCAAAACAGGATTTTTCATTCATTACAGTGTTGTGCCAGAAGACCTTTCAGAACTTCAAGTGATTACAAATCTGTGGACACTGCGTGTATTTACACATACTGACACACAGCTTTGTGTGCATGCAAAAATACATGCCTCTGTGTGCACATAAACACACACACACAACCCCTTGATACCCTCCTATACCCAGGGAACTGAATTTAAGCTTTGACAGCTTAAAACAAACAGCAGAAAAGCAGTCACAAAAGTCCTCAGAGAGGGAACAAAGGGGGAGTTACTCACATACCCTCATACTGTCTCCTGGGATGCATGGAATGGTCCTGGATGGACCAAAACTTCTACATCTCAGTAAATCCCACCAGCTTCAGTAAAGCATAGGAAATCCAGAGACCTCTCAACATTCAGTCCTAAGGACTTACAGAGTAGTAGAGACAAGCACCCCAAGACAGAGGACAGCAAGACTGGCACACGTACCTTGACTCTCAAGTAACAGAATCATCAGCTGTGTCAACCCTGCCCACCACTACCACATCTGCAAGTCGTTAAGCCCCAGGTTGTTTCAATTAGACTAATTAACTACTTAGCTGAACCCTACTGTTGTCAGATAACTTCACACTGACTAGAGAGAAATTTTTTGCTGTGAAGAAACCTGCTAGAAAGCATTTGTATTTACAGAGAATAGCAACAGTAAAACAAACAAACAAAAGATCACCTTTCCAGCAGCTGAAGAACTGCACAGCATTATATAGGAGTGCTCTTGTACCACTTGGCTCAGCTGGAATTACAGGAGAAAAACACCAGCCTGTTTCAGGGACCACAAACTTCCTCTGCATTTAATGCTTGAATTAGTTCCTGCCATATTCAGCAAGACTTTTCACACTTCAGCTTGATGCCATGATGATTTTT
>VXBT01010992.1:872-15595 GCA_013400235.1 Oriolus oriolus
TATGGATATGGATATGGATATGGATATGGATATGAATATGGATATGGATATGGACATGGATATGGATATGAACATGGATGTGGATATGGATATGGACGTGGACATGGATATGGACACAGACGTGGATATGGATATGGACATGGATACAGATACGGATACAGATACGGATATGGACATGGCTACGGATATGGGTATGGACATGGATATGGCTATGGATATGGATATGGATATGGATATGGATATGGACATGGATATGGATATGAACATGGATGTGGATATGGATATGGACGTGGACATGGATATGGACACAGATGTGGATATGGATATGGACATGGATACGGATATGGACATGGACATGGACATGTGTGCTGAGGATATAGATACAGACACAGATTTTAGGGATATGGAGGATATGGATACGGATATAGAGACAGATACAGGTATGGGTACAGCTATAGATACGGATTCCATGGATATAGGTACAGACTGTACGGATAGAGATTATATGGACAGGGTTATCAATTACATGGATAGGGACGGGAATGACGTGGATGCAGCAACAGATGCAGATACAGATACAAGTACAGTTGATACGGATATAGATGATAAGAAATTGATATTGATATTGATAAGATATTGATAGAGCTGAAATGGTCACGGACATGGACATGAATGTGCATGCTAAGGATATGGATATAGACAGAGATTTCATGGATATGGATATATAGACAGATACAGGTGTAGTTACAGGTGCAGATTCTATGGATATAGATACAGGTTGGATGGATATGGATATAAATTATATGGATAGGGATACAAATTATATGGATATGGATATGAACAGCATGAAAATAGCTACAGATGCAGACGAAGATACAAACGTAGATGATACAGGTACAAGTATAGATAAAGGAAAGATAAAGATAAAGATAAAGATACAGATATGGATATAGACCTAGACCAGATATAGATATACAGATATGGGTATGGATGTAGATATGGATGATGCCATGAGAAAAGGATGTTATTTTGGGCCACTTAGCCCCTGCTCATGGGGAGAAAACCCCACCCCAAGCCGAGAGCTGAAGGGGAGGGAAGAGGAGGGAAGTGGATCTGTCCCACTGGAAGCTCCTGCAAAAGCCCCTGCTGGGACAAAAGGCATTCGTTACATTAATTGGTGCTGGAGATAGCACCGAACAAATGAAAGTTATTAAAGGAAGGGAGATGGATGGAGCTCAAGGCATCCGTTTGTTTTGCCAGCGCCAAATTCATTTCCAGAAAAAGCCCTTATCAATTCCCAGGGAATAGTTTGCCCTGTCAGTGCCGAGCGGGTGTTAATGTTCTTTACGGCCCCGTTCGAGCTGCTGCAGTGACACCAATCTAAATAAGGGAGGAAGGAAGGCTTAATCAGCCTGTCACTGACCAGTTATTAACATTTGAGAACAAGGGCATTAAAGGAGAAAATTCTGAGAGGTCAATTTGTACTTGAGGAGGGAAGCCAAAAAGATAAGGAGGAGAGCAGCCACATCCTCCAGGCAGCGGTCACGGTGCCGGCCATGAGAGCGGGATGGATCCGCCTGCCACGGGGACACCCAGGAGGCACCAGGGACACAGGGATGGCCCAGCCCAGGACCCACACAAAGGTGTCCCCCCAGTGAGGGTCTCCAGGGCAGCCCAGCTCCCCCCATGCCCTTGGCAGAGGTGTCCCCCTCCCTCTCCCACTCCGGTCCCTGTGCCCCAGAGTGTCTGCGATTGCTCTGACAGCCCCGTGGGATGAAAGCTGTGTGCTTAGATATGGTTTATCCCTCCCAACCCCTGATGATAATCCGAGATTAGTCCTCCCTGGATATGATTACGTCTTGCCCACTCTCTTTGAAACGACTCCGTTCTGGCCCTTTTTGCTGCCGCTTGTCCCACCAACCCTCAGGAAAACGCTTTGCCGGGCTCTGATTAAGCCCTGCTGGCAGCCAAGTCCCCCCAGGATCCCAAATGACCTGACATGCGTGTCCCTCACAGGCTGCACAGGATCTCATCCCTGCTCCAGAGCTCGGCACCCTCCTCCAAACACCCATCACCCTCCTGTCCCCACGGGGACCCTGCAGGGGCCTGGTGTATGATCCAGATATTCACCTTCCATAACAGAAAAGCTCCGATGGTGCCTCTGGCCCTCGTTTCTCCAGGCAGCTGGGTCTGTGGGGAAACATCACCCGGGCTCTGCTGGGGAGCACGGAGCCGTCTGGGGAGCTGGAGCTGCTGCTCCATGTTGGGTTTATTCTCTCTCTGCATTGCTGGGCCATCAGAGGAGCTGTGTGGCAACTCTGGCTGTTTGCAGGAGCAGCAGCAGAGCCAGCAGCCGTCCCTCAAACCATTTCTCCACGGGGAAGGAAGAGGGAGGGAAATAAAAAATTTAAAAAAAAAAAAAAAAGGAAAATCAAAATTTCAGCGGTGGAGTCAGGATGGCCAGCATTCCGGTGTGATTTTTTATTTTAAGAGAGGAGATACAGAATGGAATGGAATGGAATGGAACACATTGGATTGGGTTGGACTGGGTTGGAAGGGACCTCCAAAGATCATCCACTCCACACCCTCTGCAATGAGCAGGAACGTTCTTTTTGCTTCGTTTCCAAGCTCAGTGCTCACAGGGAAGCTGATTTCCAGGTGTCTGGGCTCTGGAAGGCCTCAGGATGCCACTGGAAGGGACTCGTGGCTGGGCAGGGATTGGGGATGCAGCATTTCTCTCGTGGAGCTGCCTTCAGCCCCCGGCTGTGTGACACAGACCAGTTCTGGCCACGTACAGACCTCTGTCCCTGCGATTTGGGGGTTCCAAAGGGTGCAGGAGTGCACCCAGGGCCAGGCAGTGGATGAGAACCAGCCAGCACATTCCAGCCTTTGGGATGGTGTTGGGCTACACTGTGTGCTGGAAGAGAGATTGGGCCTTGTCGGCCGAAGAGAGAGCCTCGTTCTCAGACCCGGAGGTGATCCTGGGATTACAGCCAGGTCACTGGGGATGGGCTGAGAGAGCATTGTGGGTTTCTGGACAGTGTCAGCCCTATGAGATGTGATAATTGCAGTTTCTGACCTTGTAAGGTATTGTTTACCTTTTACCATAATAGGCAATGTCTAGGAAATATTCCAGGTGATTGGGGAACACTGAGGTGAACTGTTTTCCTGTTTATATGAGGTGATTTCCTGTTTTTCCATTAGTATTTAAGAGAATTTTGGATACGCAATAAAGCTTTTTTCTTCTTGCACCTTTACCATGATGTTGCAGAGTCTCTGCCCATGCGTGAATACTGCAGGATGGTAGCTTGTCCTCCTCATTTATTCCACTTTTCCTGCCTCCCAATGGGGTCCACACAGCCAGGACCCCCTGCAAGTCCTGCTGGAAGGTTTTACTGTGTTTCACCCCATTTTGCCAGGATATCTCTCTTTCCCCCTTCTCCCCTTATCCCAGAGGCCCAGCCTGTAATAACTGACTCAGCACCACCAATAAAGGGAAAATCATTAAATCTGGGGAGGTGCAAAGGACACCGGTTAATTCTGATGGAATTTTTCACTGGGGAGGTGGCTGCAGCATCCAACTCCTCCGATCCCAGGTTTGGCACAGCCCTGACATCCCTGGATGGGGTTTGGGGACCAAACGAGGCTATTTAGTCCTTATCATCTCACAGGAGTGGGAAAAAATAACACCGAGCCTCCAGTCCTGGTCCTCATTTCTCTGATGGCCCCTCTTGGAAGATTTGAATCTGTGAAAGATGGTTTTAATACCCGCTGTGCCTCAGGGAGATTTGTTTGGTGACAGCTCGTGTTAAAGTCAACCAACCCCAATCCACCCGCTAAACAAACGATGCCGAAAAGTTGGGCTCCCCTTGCCGCACCAGGGAGGGCGGCGGGGGAGACAGATGGGTTTTATTATTGCCATTATGTCAATTATTATTATTATTATTATTATTTATTGGGCAAATGGAAGGCGAAGCAATTCCTTGTGCCGGTCCCAAGGCCCAACTGGCAGGGCTGGCTGGGGATGACGGAGGAGCAGCACAATAACAGCAAATTATAAATCATCGCCTTTTGTCTGCGGCTGAGCGCCGCGAGTCGGGGATGCACCCTCCATCCGCTTCCCGAAAAACGGGGGCTGGAGGAAAAGTGGCACAGCGCTGATCCCAAATCCTGCAGGGATGGTGTGGCCATCACACCCTGATTGCCCCCAGCACACGTGGGGTGAAGGAGCTGGGCTTGCCTGTGATGAGCCGGCCCAAACAGCCACTCAAAGTGTGGAATTTGGCTTCCCTTTCCTCATTAGAGCTGATTACACTAATTGACATGTTTGTTTACAGTGCGATATATTTTGTTGTCCTTTTTCTTCCCCAACTTTGTTATTTTTTGGAGCTAGAATGATGTAGCTGCTGCCAAAGAGTTGGAAAAAGAGCAGATCTCCAGGGAATGGCCAGGCAAGGCAGGGCTGGGAGGAGCCGAGACTTTCACACCAAAGGCCCTTGAACCCAAACCCTTTATACCAAACACACTTGAACCTTTTCAGCTTGAGACTTCTTTTCTAAAGTGCCCCGAGCCTGTTTAATAGGATTAACGGCCTCCTGGTGACCCAGCCATGGCTTTCCATGAGGAAATTTCCCTGCATTCCCTCTCCTCCCCCATGGAATTGCACATCTTGCAATTCGATGTGGCTACCCTCTATAAAGCACAGATGCAGGGATGCTGGAAGCTGGAGGAATATGGGATATGGTACCTGAATATGGGATGTGGTACCCGAATATGGGATGTGGTACCCAAATATGGGATGTGGTACCCGAATATGGGATGTGGTACCCAAATATGGGATGTGGTACCCGAATATGGGATGTGGTCCCCGAATATGGAATGTGGTACCCAGAGCAGCCCAGAGATGCTTTCCCCATCCCTTGGATTCAGGCTCCTCTGGGCTGGAGCCCCTCAGCCGAAGCACAGCTGCTGAACAGCTCAGGTTTGCAGCCTCTGCAGCAGTGAGCCACTGGCGTGCACACACTTTGGTCCTCGAAACTGAAATAAATGATCCCCTTGGACTGAACAGGGACGTGGCACTGGAGTCCATTTGGAAGCTCTGCCGGCGGGAGCGTGGAAGTGCCCCCAGCCCACCGGGGCGCGTCGGGAACAGCCACATTACCTCCTCAATCAGCATTAAATTCCTGATCAGCCTGGCTGGGTTTTCAACATCTCCCATCTAAAGGTCGGGCGAATCATCTGCTGTGGAGGCGCGGAGAGGGAGCAGCGGGGAGGCGGCGCCGGCACAGAGGGAACGAGGGACGCTGTGCCGGCTGTGGAGCATCCTCGGCTCTGTTTCGGGGGCTGGCTCCTGGTGCTCTCTGAGCCCAGGGATTGAAAGGAGCAAGCAAACCCCTGAGGTGTTCCCAAATCCAACACAGAGTTTCCTCAAAAAAAAAAAAGTCTTGGGAGAGAGGGCGATGCAACAGGGACGTTGCGCTGTCTGCAGCAAAAAGTATCACTGCAGTGGAATCTCTTATCTGTGCATCTTGTAGGTGAGATTTTAAGGCAAAATGGAGCTTATTTTGAGTCAAAAGCTGAAACCTGAAACCACTCAGCAGAACAGGAGCAGGAGCACAGCCCTGCTTCAGCCAGACTCACCTCTCCCTCTTCCTTCCTCCTCCTCCTCCTCCATCCCTGGGAGCACCCTACATCCAGCCCCACCGCCCCCCTCCCTGCATCAGATACCCCAAAGCCAACCAGACCCTGAACCTCGCAGCAAACCGGCCACGACCCTGCCGCCCTCGCACCTCATCCCCTCCATCACCGCTGCACAAACGCCAGCAGCTCGTTCCAGCCGCATCCCTGCCCCTGCCGGGCGGGTGTGATAACGTGCGGCCCGTCCCCAGATTAGTCCCGTTGTGCCGCCGGCAGCCGGGGAAACCATCAGCGAGGCACTTACAGAATTAGGAGCCGGCATTTAATCGCTTTGCTGGTGGCTGAGTGTTATTAAATTCCCCTGAGTTCAGCAACTTCATAGTCCAGCTTCTTTTTTTTCCCTGTAAAGCTCAGAGCAAAGCTCGGAGCTTTGGTTGGACTGGTTGGATCCAGCACGGCCTCATCCGTACTCCATCCCCGTGCTCCGAAGAAAGGCCAAGGCCGGGCAACTTCATTTAGAAACCAGAGGAGGAAAAGCAGAGCAGGAGCCCAGACTAGAAGAATATTAATATTTAATCACAGCAGGGCAGAGGTCGCCCAGGCAATCGCTGTTAAATGTTATTGAAACAAAACATTCATATTCCCATTGCAGGGAGAGTTCAGGAGAGCTGCCTTTCTCCGGCCTGCCCTCAGGACTGGTGCCAGGAGTAAATCCAGGAGTCAATCCTCCCGGGAGAACTCTTCCCCGTGGACGGGTAGGATCCCCGAATGAAAGCGGGGGTTCAAAGCTGCCTTTTGCAGGAGCCAGTTCTTCATCAGACACGGCTGAGGACTCCTGGATTTCCAGCAGGAAGCTGCAAAGGTGCTGAGGAAAAAGGGACAGCCCCAGAGAATCTCAGACTGGTTTGGGTTGGAAGGGACCTTAAAGCTCATCCAGTCTCACCCCCTGCCATGGCAGGGACACCTTCCACTGTCCCAGGTGGCCCTGGGTCCCATCCAGCCTGGTCTCGGACACTCCCAGGGACTCAGAGTCCCAGGGGCTGGACATTTCTGCACCAGGTTCTCCCAGGGGGTTGTTGCTCACCAGGGATGAATAGAGGCACAGCGTTCATCCCTCTTCCCGCCCTCATCCATGCCCTGATGCCCACCTCTTCTTCTGGCTCTCCACAACTCCCTGACAGGAGGGTGCAGCCGGGGCGGGTGGGGCTCTGCTCCCAAGGAACAATGGACAGGACAGGAGGAAACAGCCTCAAGTTGCACCAGGGGAGGTTTAAGATTGGATATTAAGGAAAATTTCTTCATGGAAAGGATTGAAACTGCCCAGGGCAGTGGTGGAGTCCCCATCCCTGGAGGGGTTTAAAAGCCATGTGGATGTGGCACTTGGGGACACAGGTTAGTGGTGGCCTGGGAAGTACTGGGGAATGGCTGGACTTGAGATTTTTCAACCTAAATTATTCCATCATTCTGTTCTGCAACTGATGAACCAGGCAGGGCTTTCTCCACCCAGCTCAGCTGCAAATACCATCCACCTTCTTTCTTCACGGTCTCCCTATTCAATAGAAGATTATCTTTTTTAAAAATAAATAAATTAATTAATGCATCCATGGCTCTGCTGGAGTTTCACTCCCTCACTGATTTTCGGTGGTAACCTGCCTGCTCTTCCCGAACCTTGGGAAGCCACAGGAAGCCCCACGGAGATGTTTCGGAAGGAGTTTCCAGGAGTGGCATCCCACCCCATGGTGTGGCCACCGTGTCTCCAAACCACTCTGCTCAGAATCCTGCGAGGGGTCAAGCCCGGGGCAGCAGCTCCTCAGCACCTGCTTTGGCAGGTCATTAGCACGTTTCGTGTCTCGCTTCCCTCAAAGCGGGATTTCTTCCCGGAGAATTAATTCCCCTTTTTTGCCCGCACACAAATCATTAGCCGGGCTCTCCAGGCGAAGTGCTAACGCTTCCTGTCACCTTCTGCTGCTCGCTCCCTGGCTCCTCCGAGCTGCTGCAATCAAGCCCATGAAAAGCCAATCAATTAAGCCCCAAAGTATCAAGAGCTCACGAGCTGGAGTGAAGAACCCAACGCGTCATTACGGAGCCTGTGAAATTCCTGCCTGGAGAGCAGATGTGTGGGAAGCAAAGGCACACTGCAGCCCAAGGTGCTTTTCCTTCCCCACGGCCTCCATCCCGGAGCTCCCACCTGTGCCAAGTCACCCCTGTTTTCTCCAGTGCTTCAGGACCGGGAGAGGACACATCTGCTCCCTGCTGGCATCAGGCGGAGGTCGGCTCTTCCATTACGGACACCTTGAGGGGCTGGATGTGCCCCAGGTGATTCCACCATTCCCACTGTTTGTGGGTCTTTTTCCTTTGTGAAGGACTGAAGAGGGTTTTCCTCCCCCTTTTCAATGGAATCCCCCCAAATCCTACAAAACACCCCACACACCAAAAACCAGCCCCTCCAAACAGCTCCAGTCTGAGCCAACCTCTTGCCCTAAAGTTAAACCCAAGCATCTGCTTCAAAACACCAAATCCAGAGCCTGCCTGCCCTCAGATTTTAGAACAGAACTCTTGTCTCCATGGAAACCCCCACTTTTGAATCTTTTCCTCTCTTTTTTCCTTTTTTTCCCTTTTTTATTTTTGCAGTTCAGAAAAGGAGAGCATCAAGGCATGGAGCGATCCAAGGGCTGAGGTGAAAGTGTCTGGTTTAGTGGGAGGGATGCACCCCATTTCTCTGGAGAAGAGCTCTTCCCGTCGGATACATCTCCAAGCTCTTTCCAAGCAGAAGGTTTGGTTAAAGTAAAATTTGTTTTTCCATAATATATTGGGTGTGGGCTCCCAGAGAACAGGAATCAGAGCAGGGCAGTCCCATGTCAGCTCTGGGCCTCCAGACCGACTCCATTCAGGATGTTTGCTCCAATTCCCTCAGGGAGAGGCCAGATTCCCTCTGGAGGGCGGGCATCAGGACCCTGGGGAAGGTTCCTTTGTGTTCTCAGAGCTGCTGGTAAGGCAAATGTCCCCTGGACTTGGGCAGAGCTGAAAACATCAGGAATGAAGCCAACAGGGATGAAGGCAATATTCCCCCTTTCCAAATATTTTTAGTTTCCAGAGCCAGATATCTTTCCAAAGGGCAAAATCCAAATTTTACTTCCAAAGCACACCAGCTGCTGGAGCAAGGAGGTGACAGATGAGCCGTGGCTGGTATCGCTCAGCACCCTCCAGTGCCCTTCCTCAAGGTCATCCAGCTCATCCCGTGTCTCACATCTCCCTCCAAGCATTCGGCACTTGGGAAAAGACTCCCAGATTTTCATCTGGTGATGGAAAGTAACATTTTTTTAGTAGTAACTTCGCTCGTGGGGCTGCACCTCTTCAGGTGAAACCCGGAGTTACGGCTTCTGTGCATCCTCCAGGGTTCCGTTATTAAGGATGATCCAGTGCCTGGCATCTTTTGGGGCTTTATCTGGTGCTCTTAGCCAGAAATTTCTACCCATAATGCATCCAAGATGCTTTGTCCTCTCAGGAACCTATTTTTGAGGCATTATCACTTAAATTATCCCCATATCTGAGGATTCACTGGTAGAGATTGTGACCTTTGTGATACCGTAGGAGAAATTCTGCCAACATCTGTCCCAGCATCTGGAACATCTGGAGCTCTCGAGCATGCTCAGCTTCCTGATGCTTGTGCTTGGTTTGGAGCAGATGACTTTAATAGACGCTCACAAACATCTGGTCCCCAGAGCCCCCGGTGTTTTGGAGGCTGAAAGCTGCTCTATATTAATACCATTATCAATAGGTCTGGAATATTGCTGGACTTCCTAATTACTCCTGATGACCTCCCAAATGGCAGGAGTGAAGCTTAAGTTCAGCCACAGAGAAGAAACTGAACAGCAGCTTTTGCCTCTTGAGGGGGCGGATGGAAACCACAAAGTGGTCTCAGACTTTCCCCAGCAGCCCCAGCACCCTGTGCCCGGCCAGGCTCTACTCCACCCGCACAAAATGCTCTGGAGAGCCTCCTTCTCCCGCTGATTTAAGAAGTTTGCCACAGCCCTTTCCTGGCAAGGGATATTTACAGGTGAAAATGCAGGGGGGTGTTTAGGTAAGTGGTATTTATGAGTACATCTGCAGGGAAATGTTTACAGGCAAGGTACTCACGGGTAATTATAGATCAATACTTCAAAGCAGAGTAAATAGAGAGGTAAAGGACCTCTGCTGGTGTGCCACAAATAAATATTTAGATATAACAGATGCACGGAAGTATGTGCAGGCTATGTGGACGAGATAAAGATTGGAGTTGAGCCGGAGCCCTTTTCCCGGGAGGCGAGGCTGTGCCATTAGCGGCGCGTCCATAACTCAGCGCATCCGAGCAGCGCTATCGGATCAGCCCCGCGCTCCATCAAGCCTGGCGCCCCAAACAGCTCCAGCAGACATGTGAGCACAGAACTGAAGGTCAAAGAAGTCTCTTTTTCCTGTTTAAGGAGGCCTGATGCCTCCCTGTCCCACAGCCCGGCACACAGCCTGGGACCGGAGCCACGTTACGCCTTCCCAGCTCCCTCTGACTCGCCGGATCCAAACCTCCCTTGACAATCGCGCGTCGGTTTGTGTTTGACAAAGTTCAGCCAAGCAACGAGCAGCCTGGAAGGCCCTGAGATCCCGCCGAAATCCCCATCCAATTTATCAAGTCAAAAATTCAGCCGGGTGGGAGCTAAGTGGGATGAAGCTCTGATCAGAGCGAGAGATTAGGGCAGAGTCGGTTGCACAAATCACAGCTCTGGCTGGGAGGGGGAGCAGCAGGGCCAAGGGGAGCTTCTCCAGAGCCAGGCAGAGCTGGAGATAAGGGCCTGGTGTTGGTAAATAAAACTGCTGGGGAATCGTGTGTCTGATCAGTGTCCGCTCCCGTCAGGCTGGCGGGAGCTGGCAGCTTTATTTCCAGGCTTTTCCCCAGGAATACTAAGGGCGTTTGGAAAGGCAAGAACAAAGCTACAACTTTATTTGAGAGCAAGACAAAAGCAAACAAATGCATACCCAGAAGACCGAGCGTTGAGAGGGAGAAAGAGACGGCTCGGGCACCATCTGAGGCGGCCCTTGGACACCTCATGACTGTTAAAAAGTTTCCTGAGGAGCAAAGGCTTTTTGTTGGTTGGTTTGTTTGTTTGTTCGCAGGGAGAAAACAAAGTGAAAGGATTGCTGATGCCTTTGGTGGTAAATGAAGACAAATATCTCTCGATCGTGGAGACTGCCAGCATGGAAAAAGCTCTGCTTGCATCGTTTTGGGAAGAGGCTGAGCCATGCTTTTGGGGTCCTCAGGCTGATTTTTCAAAGATGAGCTCCTGCACCCCAAACCCCAGGGGGATCTACACCCTGCAGCCCTCGGGAAGCTGGGTGCTGGCACGTGTCCCCTCGAGAGACATCCCTTCTCATTCCACAGATGTCAAGAGCCTCGGAGAACCCTCCTCCGCTGATGCTTTCGCAGCCTCAATATTTTGGAAAAAATTGCAGTTTCTCACTTAACTTTGCTCTGTGGCTGCCTTTAAGCTATTTGTTCCCATTCTGCCTTTCTCTGAGGGCTTAAAGAGCCCTTTAGTATCTGGTATTTTCTCCCTGTAAAGCTACTTAGACATGGTAATCAAGTCACCTCTCTGTCTCCTTTTTAATAAAGCATTTTTTTTTTTGCCAGCCCTTGAATTATTTTCCATGGCTCTTTCTCAGCCCTGCCTTTACTGGCAGAGCTCAATGAGGGCACAGCCAGCACCTCTCCCCATCCCCATCCCGCTCCCCAGGTATCCAGGTTGGGAGGCTGTGCTCAGCCTCTGGGAGGTTTTATAGTTTCAAACCTCTTGCCAGTCAGATCCTTCAGACAGTCCAGCTCATTAAATGGAAAAAAAGACTTTAAATTTACAGCCTCCATCAATGTATAAAGCCCTCGGCTTCCCGACGGCCGCTGCCTGGCCGGCATTATAACGTAATAGCCTTTTGCTTTATTTTAAAAGCAAGAGATAATAATTAAAGATTGGATTATGAGCTAGCCCAGCATCACAAAAAAGACACAACTTTATCGTATTACACAGCATCAAAATTAATTAGAAGTGCGTTAATCTCTAATCTAGGAAAACACTGCAGGATCTCTGGCCTCAATATCACATCCCCCATCCAGTGCCTGACGGCCTGGCCCCTTTGAAAGCCTCCCTGCATCGCCCCTGCAAAGAAACCTTTGCAAAACTCCTGTAATCAATGTTGCTTTGATTAGTCGGAGCTCGCAGCCGCTCTGGCAGCCGCTCCCGGGGCCGCTGCCATTGTGCTCGGCGCTCCCAGGGACTGGGAGTGAGTCAGGTCCCACTCCTGCCCCGCGGGAAATCAGCTCTGAAAACGTTTAGGAGCTCAGGGGAAGGGGCCTAAACCAGCAGTGATCGCTGGACGCCTCTGGGATCGGGATGGGGAGAGCTCAGCGGGGTGGGGGATCCAGGCAGGGCGCAGCTCCTTCCCAGTGCTCTGCTCCTTTCTGCCTCTGCAGGGCCGAAGTGGCTTTGGCACGGCACTGAGGGCGCTGCCAGCCTCACCCCGTGTCAGCCACAGTTTGGGAACTCTCTTGAAGCCAGACCTTGGGTTTATTTGATTTTCCAGCCCCATGTCCTGGTTATCACCATTGCCCAGGAGATGTCACTGGGAGGGTGGGCAGGCCCTGGCACAGGGTGCCCAGAGCAGCTGTGGCTGCCCCTGGATCCCTGGCAGTGCCCAAGGCCAGGCTGGATGGGGCTGGGAGCAGCCTGGGACAGTGGAAGGTGTCCCTGCCATGGCAGAGGTGGAACTGGATGAGCTTTAAGGTCCCTTCCAACCCAAACCCCTCTGGGGCTCCACGATTCTCTGGAGATCAGGGGCCTGACCCATGAGTGAGAGCTGCATCCCCCAGATCCCAGGTGTGGGGCCATGTACCTCCTCTCCAGGTGTGCTGAGCACGGATGCATTGCTTGATGCCATCATGGGTCTTCGGACTTGATGATCCTTGTGGGTCCCTTCCAGCTCCAGATCCTCTCCAATTCCACGACTGAGGGATGCCTGAGGACCACAGGGCTGTATTTAATTCCATGGGGAGCTCTCAGAGCTGCAGAGACATCAGAGCCGAGGCTGAAGTGTCACACAGAGCAGCAAATCAAGGGCAGCAGCAACACCGCGATTTTAGCAACAATTATTTCTAAAGAAACCCTTGATTTGAGTAGCCTGGAAAACTCACAGTGGGCACAAGAGGGCTTGGGGTTTGTGGGACTTCAGTTGTTAAGGAAGACTCACTGGGAGCTGGAAGAGGACTTGTGATGAGAGATGGAGGGACAGGAAAAGGGGGAATGGCTTCCCACTGCCCAGGGCAGGGTGAGATGGGATATTGGAAGGAATTGTTCCCTGTGAGGGTGAAAGGCCCTGGCACAGGGTGCCCAGAGCAGCTGTGGCTGCCCCTGGATCCCTGGAAATGTTCCAGACCAGGCTGGAAGGAGCCCTGGTCTATGGAAGGGGTCCCTGCCCATGGCAGGGGTTGGACTTGGTGTTCTTTGAGGTTCCTTCCCACCCAAACCTTCTGTGATGGAATGATCCTGGGAAGGGCCTGGGCCTCGGTTGCTCTGAGCGAAGCTGTCCAGCGGTGCCCCAAACTCCCCATTTCAGGCCTCAAACTTCCCTTACAAAGCTGAATTCCCTTCGGGATCACAGCCTACAGAATCCTGTCTGGTCATCAGCGTCTGGGACCCACCCACCAATACTTGTACTCCTCACAGTAACCTGGGAGAAGCAGGGAAATGGTGATTGCTCAACATCTTCCGTGCAAGAAAGGAAAGAAGCTTTGTGACAACAGCATTTTCCGCCCTGATCTAAATATTTACATTATTGAAGTGGAAAGGGGCTGGAGAGAAACCAGCCTGGGAAGGCAGGATCTCTGGGAGATGGGCCGGGAGCCATCATTCAGCAAAGGGAAGAGCAAGGTAATGCCAATGTGGGGAGACCACTTAAACTGTTCCTGCACTCCAGTGGTTTGTGAATTAATTGTAGCCTGGCAGGAAAACACCCAGGCATCCTGCAGAACAACCCGATGGCAGGAGCTGCTGGTAGCCAAGCAGCAATTAGGAGGGGAGACAAGTCACTGAGCTGCATTAAGGCGGGGATGGGAGGTTTTAACGCAAGGCTAATGCCCAGCTGGGTGAATTTGTGAAGGGCTGGCTCTTCCCCTGTCCACCTCCCGGCCAGCCTGTCCCAGGACGCCCGGAGCACCGCGCTCCCCCTTGTGCTGAGGCAGGATCACCTCTTGTTTGATGCACAAAGTTCCAATGCCTGCCAAAAAAATGGGAATAAATCCAAGGTCCTGCAGGCTCATTGCTGCCATTGAGACCGATGGGGCTGCTCGGGCACATCAGCTCCCGGAACTTTATGGAGTCAGCGAGACTCCCTGTGCCTCCCCGAGCCGAGGGACAGTGATGGGAGATTGAAAAGACTTCAGTTTGTGTCTTCAATTTGGGTATGGCATTCCCCAAACCACCATTTGTTCTGTCTCAGGGAGATCGGGGGGAATGGCCACACATAAATACAGATGAGAACCTGCACACGGCTCCGGGTCCCTCCCTGCTTTAAACTCCCTGTCAGCCTCCTCCTGATCCCCATTCCTGCTCCACGTTGGGTTTAGACCACAAATATCTATTTCTAAAGTGCAGGACACCCTTCTGCCAGGTGTGGAGATCCCCTGGGGGTGTCACCTGCTGCCACCTGACCTTCACAGAAGAAGAAACTGCAGCTTCACCCTGCTCATCCTCCAGCCTCGGTGGTGTCAGAGCCCACGGCAGGTTTGGGCCCCGTTTTCCATCCTTCAGGGTGCCAGAGACTGGGCTGGGAGCCACTGAGGGGGACTGAGTGCTGAGGAGCTGGAAAATCCTTCTGAAGGGTGGGAGAAAGCCATGGAGAACAATGGTGCTGCTTCTGCACAGCGTCCCTGAGAGCTCCCTCCAAGGGGATTCCCAGCTCCATCCCTGCTCCATCCCTGCTCCATCCCAGCTCTATCCCTGCTCCATCCCTGCTCCATCCCAGCTCTATCCCTGCTCCATCCCTGCTCCATCCCTGCTCCATCCCAGCTC
>VXBT01010992.1:15610-72689 GCA_013400235.1 Oriolus oriolus
ATCCCTGCTCCATCCCAGCTCTATCCCTGCTCCATCCCAGCTCCATCCCAGCTCCATCCCAGCTCCATCCCTGCTGTGTCCCAGCTCCATCCCTGCTCCATCCCTGCTCCATCCCTGCTGTATCTTCTTCCCAACACCGACGACAAACCAGACCTGGTGTGACTGAGGGTTTGCTCCCCTTGATGCCTCAGGTTTTAACTCTTATATTTTTCAAAATTCTGCATTCCCAGTGTGTGACTCTGAGCTGCCTTGCAGCCTGTCAGCTGCTGCTCTCTCATGCTCACACAGACATAACAAAGCCTCTCCAGGCCTGCTCTGCAAGGACACCCAGCCCGTCCCAGGCCCAAAATGTGTAACCCAGCACCTTGAGAAGGGGGGCGAGCTGAGGGGCAGTTCCATCATTAGCTAAAGTTTAATTGGCCAATTTATGCTGATCTGCAAATGGACCAAACCTGTAACAGTGTGAAGAACTCGTGACTCGGGGTCCATCTCGGGTGCAGCCTTTGGCCTGCCCAGGGTGTGCCTCTGAAGGCCTTTCCAATAAATATCCACCTTTATTCCCTTACTCCTGGCTAGGCTCTGCTTCCAGCTTGGCCTCCTTAGGCCTCACCCTGCACAGCTTTGCCAGCTCCTGCCAGCTGCAAGTTGGGTCTCTGCTGGATTTAATACAATGTTATATCCAATTGATTTCATGATTAATCATTATTACCAACAAAACCCCCCCAAAAGTTTCCCATTTCAGACAAAGGAGACTGACTTGATTTGTGATTTTTTGATAGGTATTTAGTAAATATTTTTCTTTAAAAGACAATTAAATCCCCAGAGGAAAGGGAAAAGTGTTTAAAATCCAAATAAACAGGCCTTCCGTCAAAAATTACAGCTTCCAAAGGGGGCAAAGGGCTCGGGATCCATCTGCTGAGGGGCCTTGCCAGCAGCCCCACCCCCAGTAAGGGATCTCTGAGAAAAGCTGAGCTTAATTAGAGCCCTACAAGTTGTTTTCCCCTTTGCACAGATGTTTTCTCCATCACTTACTCCTTGTTTCATCCCTGAGTCCAGTGGAAGGAGATGTAAAGCTCCTCTCCGCCTTGGGTGCATGCAGTGGGTGCTGCAGGCTTTTGGGAACACAGTGGGATAAAGCTGCCCAAGGCAAGAGGTGATGCTCCAGCAACTTTCTCACCACCCTCCTAAGGTCCATTTTGGGTTTTACAACCTCCAAATTGCACCTTTTGGAGTAAGGATTGAGCCTCCATGACAGCACCAGGGGGTGGGGAGGGTGGAGTGCAGGAGGCTGGGAGTGAAGAGGGATTTATGGATGTGATCCCATGGAGGAAAAGCTCCTGTTGGGTTCTGGTGACTCCTGACTCCGTGGACAGGTTTGGAGAGGGACTCTCCATAAGGACCTGGAGGGAGGGGATGAGGGGGAATGGCCTTAAGCTGAAGGAGGGCAGGGCTGGATGGGATATTGGGAAGAAATTCCTCCCTGTGAGGGTGGGCAGGCCCTGGCACAGGGTGCCCAGAGCAGCTGTGGCTGCCCCTGGATCCCTGGCAGTGCCCAAGGCCAGGCTGGACGGGGCTTGGAGCACCTGGGACAGTGGAAGGGGTCCCTGCCCATGGCACAGAGGTGGAATTAGAGGAGCTTTAAATTCCCTTCCAACCAAAACCATTCTGGGATTCCAATTAAAAAAAGCAAGGAATGAAAAACATTTGCAGTTTGGATGTGCTTGGGAGAGACGAGTTTGTCTTTATTGGCTGCGCTCATTAAAGATCCTGGTGAGAGGAGAGATCCTGACATGAGTGATTGGAAACACAGGTGATGGAAGACCAAAAGGAAAAGGGGTTTTTTCTCCCTCCTCTCCCCTGCTGAAGACAGCAGGAATTGGGGAAGGATTGACTTAGCTCTATCCATCAGGAAAAGACTTTCCATCAAAAAGTGAGCAAGAAAAATTGCACCTGGGAAAAAACAAGAAGCCTGCAAGGAGAGCAGCAAACTCTCCTCAGAGGTCAACGGAGTCCTTTTGGGAAGGACTCAGCGGGGCAGGAGACCTGGGCAAGGCCTCGAGGAAGGCAAAAAGAACTTAAGAGTTCTAAAAGGACATGAAACAGGTGGGGAGATATGGGAGGAAAGAGGCCTCCCCGGAGCATTTCGGGAAGAGAGATGATCTCACGCAGGATGAAAGGAGAGGATGTCGGAGCAGAGCCAGAGGCGAGGCCGGGCTCGGAATCGGGAGAGATGTCTGGCTCAGAGGCTCTTTGAAGATTTTCTGGTCGCTTGGAGCTTGGGAAATGTTGCTGTCGGCTCACTGGGTCTGCCTTTGCCCTGGGAATAACCACCTTGGGACACTGCCGCGGAAACATCCTCGCTTTAGCTCAAGGCTGGGGTCCCACCGCCTGGTTTGGATCAGTCCTGCCTCAGGTGCCCCACAAAGTGTGGAGCTGGAAGGGTTTGGGGCCAGGGAAGCTGTGCCCTGGCAGAAACCACTGCAGAGAGCTGACTCGGCCCAGCGGGGATGGAGAGGCAGATCCTTCCCAGGATCCCAGAGGAGACCTTGCAGAATTTGTTGCCAGCCAGGAGAGCGGAGCAAAGTTGATGGAGTGAGGCTGAATTTGAAGGCAAGGACATGCCCTGCAAGGACAGGGAGATTTGTTACCTGCCCTTTCCATCACTCTCCTATTCCGTTCTGTCTTTTCTCTGGATTAATCAGTTCCTGGGATTAATTGGCTTTGCTCCCACCCAGCTGCACGGCGGGGAAGACACTCGGAGGCTCCCCTGGAAGGACACAGCCCAACCACATCCAGCCCCAACATCTCACCCGGCTCAGGTCCCGCTACAATTCCCACAGAACATTTGCATTATGCAAATTTGCCATATGCAGATCAGCCCTTCTGAAAATAATGTGCAATCAGGCAATTAACAAGTGCCTTGTCTTTAGCTCACAGGTAGGTTCAGTTCCTGAGACTCTTCATTCTGGATTGGCTCTGCAACCTTAATAATGGCATTTTTTAATTCCCTGGCAGCCTTTTTGGGATGGATTTTCGCTTCCTTTTCCTGCCCCGAGCCCTCCCTGCCGCCCACCGGCTGGAGGAGGGGAGGGTGACAGAGGGACGCTTTTCTCACAGCAGAGACTACAGCCATAAATTCCACTTATACCCAGCAAAATACAGGCATCCAATTAAACCCATAATCCTATAAACCTGCCAGCAATCAAGCACACTTTTAAAAATCAAGCCCGACAGATGCTTTAAATCAATATATCCAAGTAACAACTCGCAGCCCGTAGGATCATCCAACACCGCGTCTTCGCTAAAAGAATAAATTTTCCAGCCTGTGCGTTGTTTTTACGGGTATTTTCCCCCTTCTAGCTTCTCCAGAGGAGATTCCTGAGTGATGAGTGACGGTCAAGGACTGAGGGGCGTCAGGAGGAGTTTGGGCCGTTGCATCCCATCAGACACCCCCCCTTCTCAGCTCCTTCTCCCTGGGGATGTCGGGGGCACCGATGGTTTGTGATAGGTTGTTATCATCCAGGGTTTTCTTCCAGAGAGGGAAAAAAAATGAGGGTTTAATTTATGAGCAGCTTTCCGATAACACCTGAGAGCTCTGCCAGATTCCGGAATCTTTTCCAGCGGGTGAGGCACAAAGCGGTTGGCACCGGTCAGGGACAGGGCAGGTGATGGATGCTGAGGAGCATCATCGCCACTCATCATCCCAAAGAAGAGAGGAGTCACCGGGGTTGTGGCCATCCATCAGGTCCCCGTGGATAAATTGTTGCATTTCTTCTCTTTTTAGGGAGTTTTCACCCCAAAGATACTGGCCCCTGGTGGTGGCGTTTCCCTGGGGCTCTGCAGACCTTGTGAGAGGCACGGGAATATCATGGAATTGCAGAATCAGAGAAACAGAATCACAGAACTCGACCATGGGAAAGGTTTTAGTGTCAAATCTGGGCCTTGGGGCTGCCACCACCAAATTAATGTGGTCCAACAAACCCTGAGACAGCTCCAGGGTCCACTCCCAGCCCAACCACAGGCTCCAGCTTTCTGGGAAGAAGATGCAATTGTGGCTGGGACAATTTTCCAAGAGCCTCTTCGGCTCTGTCTGGATATGATGCACTTTGAACTTGCTCAAAATAACTTGGAAATGATGGTTTCACCTTCACTCTCAAGGCTGCCTGGGCGAGGCTGGCAGGCAGCGATGGGGACCAGGGAGGGCAGGAAGGTGGGAGTCAGACGGGTTTTCACACCTCCCATTCTCCTGGGAGCGCTGCCTGACCCAGCTCACATCCCCCAGCAGCTTTCCAGTGAGAACAACCTCTTGGCTGGCAGCTAAACCCCCGTGTGCAGCAGCGGGGAAGTGTCTGAAGCACATTCCAGAGTGCTTTAAACAGTTTTATAGGGGCTGTTTTCTTTGTGTCCCCTCACCTGTAAAACCAGGTACTTCCAGCATCAGACTCTGAATGCAATAAACACACGGAGTCATAAAAAATCTCTTAGGCTGCCCTGGAACAGCTTTTCCAGACCTCACAAAGTGGCTGGTGAGGCTCAGAGCCTGCCAGGAGAGCGCTGCTCACCCAGACGAGGGAGCAGCACGTGCCCAGCCCAGTGGATGGCACAGTCCTTCTTTCTTTTTAAGTCCTTTACGGCAATAAACCGTAAACTTGAAATTAATGATCACTTCATGGAGAGAAAATGCAGCCATTGACCTGGGGCTGAACCTCGGCCATTCCAGGCGCAGCATTTGCTGCTGTTCAAATGTTCATTTCCAGGAGTCGCGGAACAGAACCTTGATCTCCTGAATACAAAATGTTCCTGATGCCACCGAGCTGTTTCCCAAAAGTTCATTTTGTGCGGAGCGTCCAACAGGTTTTCACTCACTGAACACCAAAAGGCAGCCAAAAAAAATCTCAGGTGCAACTATCCCACGTGGCTACAGCTCCAAAATATGATTAAGGTGGTGAAATAATGATCCGAGTGAGGATCCCAGGATCTGCATCCCCAGACCCACGACCCCAGCGTCTCTCTGGTTACAGAAAATAACATTTTCTCTTCTCACAGGTTATTTGCACCTGGTCAAAGGATCAGCCCAGTGCAGAATCCATGGGAAATTATTCACAGATTTGTCCCAGGTCCCAGGTTAGAGAGGCCGAATCCCTCCTCCCATCCGCCCCTATAAAGCACCACATTCACAATAGGCACCACGATGATCCACCCCGTCTACTGTTTAATTGACTGCAGGCCTGGAGTTAACAGGGAAAAAAACCATGAAACTGTCATTTCAGGAGCCCTGTCTCCTCTCTTGGCTAATAGGATTAGACAAAAATGTTTTAAATCAAAATCCCAAAGCTTGGTGCTGGTTTTCAAATGAGGCTGAGGCTTTCTGGTGAGGCTTTTTTTAGATCTTTCTGCTGAATGGTGACTCCGAGTCAGAGTCCCAAAGCTCTTTGGGGGTTTTAGGCAGCTCGGAGCCAGATTGTTTGGGAAAAGTGGGGTCTTGGGGTCAGAAAAATCAGTGATTTTCAATCTCAGCCGCCAGGAAAAGCATCCCAGGGGCTGGAGAGGCGGCTTGAGCACAGCAGGGTTTGGGGACAACACTGAGCTGCTCCCGCCGGCCCCAGGGGGTGCACCTGGCAAAAGGAAAGGATGCTGAAAAATTGACCAGAGTGCAGAGAAAGGCCCAGAAATAACCCGAGGGCCAGGAAAAATGCCTTACAGTGGGAGACTTAAAGAGCTTCACCTCTTTATCTTATCAGCAAGAAGAATGAGAGTGATTTGATTACAGCACAGGAGCACCTTCTAGGGGAGAAAACACCGGCACGGCCAAACCTCTTTAATTCATCAGCCAAAGGCAGGACGAGAAGTAAAAGCTGGAAGCAGAGGCCAAATCCATTCGAACTAAAAATTAGACAGTGGGTTTTTATTTTGTTTTGATTTTTTCCCCCATCAGCAAGATGGATTCAGCATTAAAACAAATCACCTGTGAAACGGCGCATCCTGCTCCGACCAGCCTCGGGGGGGATCAGCACAGGCAGAATATTGGGGTTTATCCCAGGGGATCTGGGGGCTCAAATCCTCTGCAAGGCAGGGGAGGGCTGCAGATACTCCCAAGCCCTTCCCATCTCCTCCACCCTTGGATCTCTGGGCTAGACAGCAAAGTTTGCCACTTCCCAGCCCCTCGCTCTCCTCGCAACCCACAGATGCATCTGATCCACGCTGCAAGATAATGATAGAAAATTACAGTGTAATAAGATAATGGGATTTATTTATAGAATTTGCTTTCCAATCACGCCCACATGATCTATGTATCCCCACACACTCACACACGCACACAGGCACTTTCCATGTGTGTGTATTTGCATAAGTGCTTGGCTGTGTGGAAGCGGAATGCCACCTGGGGGATGTCGAGATGCTCCCAAATGGTTCCATCCCAGCGAGAAGGGTGCTGGCACATCACAAATAGTCCCCTCATCATCATAACAATGACACCATATTTCCAGCACACTTTTCTCTCAAAGCACTTGACAAAAAAAAAAAAAAAAAGAAAAAAAAGAAAAGGAAAAAGAGGGAACAAAAATATAAAATAAATGTAAACTGCTACCCAACGCCCGGTGTGCAGGGAGGAGAATTGAAATGCAGTGACAGCCTCAACCGGAGACAAATCCGGTCTCCAATAGAAACAAGCCAAGGGAAATTTAAGGAGGCAGCTCATAATTAGCTGGGGATGGTCAGCACAGCAGGGCTCCTAATGAGCTTTCTCCCCACGGGGCTGTGTCAGGTTTGAGCACACGGAGCTGCAGCAGGTCAGGGCTCCAAATCCCAGCAAACCCAAACTGAGAGGGATGAGGCACTGCAAGAACTGAGCTGAGGATGTGGTGGCTCTGCCACCTCTGCTTGGAGCTTCCCAACCCACATCAGCCTGGTTTTACCACTCAAACAAAACTACGGAGCTGTTAAATCTTTGGGATTCGTGTCCTGGATGGTTTCCTCCTCCTGCCATGGGGTCACTGGGATTTGTTATCACATTTGTAAACCCCACTGCAATCTGCATCCCTAAATCCAGCTACAGGGAGAGGGCAGAAGCTGTTAAAAAAGGTGAATGGGCCAATTGCTCCCTGCAAGATAATCCTGTGCCCTAAGAAAGCCTCGGCCATGGGCACAGGGATGTTTGCAGGGAAAGCGATGGCAGAGCTGATGAATCCCACAAAGTTATGGAAGGGTTTGGGTGGGAAGGGACCTCACAGCCCATCCCATTCCACCCCCTGCCATGGGCAGGGACACCTTCCACTGTCCCAGGGTGCTCCAAGCCCCGTCCAACCTGGCCTGAGACACTGCCAGGGATGAGGAGTCCACAACCTCTCTGGACAACTCCACTTCTCCAGGCTGCTCCTACTCTGATCACCCCCATCATGTGCTCACTGTGCCGGGGCCACCGACAGCCAGGGCACACTCAGTACCAGCTTCTGGGGTGAAACATCAGCTTTTTTAAAAGAAAAGACAATTTCAGCACCTCCAGACTTGGCAGCAAACACCTTTCTCCCAAATACTTCACTCGGAGCACACCAGGATTGTCCCTGCCCATCCACAGGGTCTGATTAACCAGGGCAGGGGAGGGGGGAGGCAGTGGGTGAGGATCCCTGTTCCATATCCCTGATCAGGATCCCTGTTCCATATCCCTGTTCCAGATCCATGTTCTGTATCCCTACTCAGGATCCCTGTTCCAGATCCCTGTTCTGTATCCCTGTCTGGGATCCCTGCTCAGGATCCCCTCTCAGATTCCCTGCCCAGTGTCCCTGTCCGGGATCCCCACTCAGATTCCCTGCCCAGTGTCCCTGTCCGGGATCCCCACTCAGATTCCCTGCCCAGTGTCCCTGTCCGGGATCCCCACTCAGATTCCCTGCCCAGTGTCCCTGTCTAGGATCCCCTCCCAGCCTCTGGCCCCGGTGGCACCCACGGGCAGGAGGCCGTGGCACACGCGTCTCTCTCTCTCCGGCTGCAGAGAGGTGCAATTATTTTCCAAGGGCTGCTGAGCATCTCCACCGAGCCGGCTTCTCCGGGGAAGATCAAAGCCAACCTCTGATCAGGAGAGCTGAGCAAGATCCCTGCACGGGGCGGGGGAACAGGGAGGAGAGGAAAAACAAAAAGAGCAGGGGGATGGCTGGCAGCGAGGGGAAGTTTCCCATTAGCGGGGTTGGATAAAACCCTAAACAAACCCCGCTGGAGTTCACGTCTCGCCTCTCGTGCCTGGGTCCAGGCGCGGCTGGGCTGTCGCAGCCCTCGGTGGCTTTGGGTGGGACGTGGAGGGCTGGCCACCCCCGTGTCCTGCAGCACCCCCAGCCCACCCCGGCTGGGCTCTGCCGGGGGGGAGGGGGCAACCAAGCCTTCGAGGGATTTTTTTGGAACTGCAAAGGACCAAGAGGACCCAGATCATCTTTTATAGATGCCGTTGCCTCTGGCAGAAAAGCCGAAGCAAATTCCAGCACTTCGCTCCTCCTTTGATTTCGGCACTTTCAACCAGGGGGGAGGGAAAGCCCCACACGCACCAGACCCCCCGGCTCCCGAGCCCACGTGGATGCCCCAGGATGTCCCCACCACCCCATTCCCTCCTGCCAGCCCCTCAGCAGCAGCAGTCTCATCAACACCACCCATCTGGGGGCTCTTTCCAGGCTGCGGGGAAGGGAGGGGAGAAGGTGCAGGACCGGCTCCCTCTGCCTTCAAACGTAGTTGTGCTCTATATTCAAATGGCAGTTTAATGAGCCTTTCCCTATTTCGAGCAACTTTATCACATCATTAAAGCGCAGAAATGAATAATACATCTAGCGGGGGGCTCTGCTGAACTCCAGACCTGCTGCAGCTTCAAACGGAGACGGAGGAGAGGCAGCTGCAGGACGGGGCTGCGCTGGGAGAGGCCGCAGTGATTCCGGCTCGGAGGTGCCAAACCACACCCAGGGGTACCTGAGCTCCTTCCCAGAGTGCCAAACTCCTGCCGTGTTACCTCAGCGATGGGCAGGAGCTGCTTGTACCCAAATCACTCCTCCTCCTTCCCTCTCTGGCCTGAAGAAAAAAAAAAAGGAGTAATGTTTTTAAATCGTTTTAACATGATTTTTAAATACTGCTTCCAGCAAAATGCCCAAGCTCCATGAGTGCCCCCACCCCCAGCCTGTCTCACTCTCTTCCCATCCTTAAAAGTGAGGCAAAATGGGTGAAAAGGCCTGATCCAGGTCATGTCAGACCTTGCTGGGTGAGCGCTGGGTGAGCGCTGGGTGAGGCCTTGGCCAGACAATGCCCTTGCCAAAGTGAATGTTCACCACATCCCCACGGATGGATGGGCAGGGCAAGGTTTGCTGCTCCGGGAGGCAGGATCTGTGCCCAAGCACCCAGGGGTGTCCTGCACCCCAAGCTGGCCTCAACACAGGCTCAGCACCCCAAGGAAAGAAGAAAATCTCATTTATTAAAGTGAAAGCTCATTTAAAACAGGAGAAATAATTAAAAAAAAAACCACCCAGGAGGCCAAAGTAAACCATCTTCAGCTCAGGATGCGAAGTGTATTCTCCCCAGGGGAAAACTAAGCAATTAATGCTGAAAAGATTCAAAGATTTTATGGTTTGGGGCTTTTTTATAAATTGTCCTCATCAAAACTAGTCCTTATGCATTTTTTGGCCCATTGTTTGTGGGCATTGATTTGTTTTTCTCTTATTCTTTCTGATTGTTGTATTTTGGATGGTGCTTACTGATGTGAAAAAAGCCATCTTGTGTTGCTGATAAGGCTGGAGATAACTGCAGAGGTCAAGGAACAACTGGGGAAAGAGAAAAGAGGAGGGGGAAAAGTTTCAGCATCTCCAGCTCCATCCTCACTGCCCCCAAAACCTGCAGAAAAATCACATCCAGTGGCCCAGAATGGGAAATGAGATGGATTTTCCCTAGGGCCAGCCCAGAGGAAGAAAGGAAGGAAACAATTTAACTGTATTTCCTCGTTATCTGATCTCAGTCATTTTAATTTGTGCTCTCTTGGAGGCCTCTCCTTTTTCCCTTTTCTCGTGTGTTCATCTCCTGCTGTCGGCAGCGCTGAGCTGAGTAATGGGTGACATTGCAAGAACACGGGAGGGTGTTTGTCCGGCGCAGTAACCACTGCCAAGGTCACACGTGGCAGAGGCAGATGCTGCTTTCAAGGTGAGGCAGAAAGGAGGAGAAAAACCCTTCTCTTATCAGATCTTAAGAAAATAAATTTGCCGCTGTATTCCCATCGTGAGCCAAGAACAGCCTCATCCTTTTCCATTTCTTCCCCCTTGGAGGATGGCAAAGCCGGTCCTGAGCCACCACCCAAGGACAAAGAAAATAACTGCTGGGTAAGAGAGATCAGACTTTAAGGAGAGAATGGAAAGGTTTGGGTTGGAGGGAACTTAAAGCTCATCTCATGCCATGGGATAGCACCTTCCACTATCCCAGGGTGCTCCAAGCCCTCCAGCCTGGATGGCTGGATACACCCAGGGATCCAGGGCCAGCCCCAGCTCCTCTGGGCACCCTGTGCCAGGGCCTCCCCACTCTCACAGGGAACAATTCCTTCCCACTATCCCATCTAAATCTCTCCTCTTTTAGTTTAAAACCCTTCCCCTTGCCCTTTCCAGGGAAGAGGAATTGTGTCGGAGCCCCGGGAATGCAGAGGGCACATGGACTGAAAGCAGAAGTGGTGACTCTGGAGAGCTGGAGGAAGGCTCCTTACTTGGTTCGAGGGTTATTTTTTTCCATAGCATTTCAAAGAAGCAATTTGATAAAATGGCTATTAATTATGCCTGTCTTTGTTTGAGCAATTAAGGGGCCATTTCACTTCTGGGAGAGCCCAAATGGAGCCCAAATGAGGTCAAAGCAAAGCAAAGCCACCTCAAGCTTAATTACAAAAGCAGTTTGACGCTCTGAGTTTGGCCTCTGGAGCTGGATTTAGTTCCAAGACCAAGGGAGAGTCCCCTGCCTCCCAAACCACTCGGGGAAGCAGGGATGAGGATGCTGACAAACCTTTCCATGGCACAAACAACGGGATGGCAGCAGCTGCCCAGGAGGAATCTCAGCCCGACAATGCCTCAATGCCGGCGCGGGGACAACCTTACGGTGCCAATCCAGAGTGAAACGGAGCCCTGCAGCTCTAATTAAAAGGGCTGCTGTAGCTAATGATCTGCCCAGTGCTAATTAACTTCCAAACGTGGCGGTTCCATTCACTTTGTGCTCTGCTGCTGGGTTTGCTGTTGTTCTCTGGGCTCCTCCTCAGGTCGGCATTTTCTCTGAGCCGTCCCCGGGAAGATCTCCTAAGCATGGATAACTAAATCTTTGCAAACCTCTGAGGTGTCTCCTCCTCCTTCTCCGCTCTCCTTTTATTTTATTTCATTTTTTCTTCTCTAATTTCCCCAGTTCTGCTTCCAAGCCTCAGAAATTGGTGACTTATAATAGAAGTGTCTTCTCAGCCATATTTATAGCACGGCGCCAGCGTGAGGCTCCCAGAAGGTTCAGGTAGCTGGGAAATTCAAATTTAGCTCGGGGAGGCTGCAGGATGCAGCCATGTCCTTTGGGAGAGGATTTTCCACGCTTTCCCCCCAATCTGAGCCTCCCACATGCCGCTTTGGTGGGGTGATTTGGATGTGGGATGGGATATGGGCTTTGTGTTGAAAATCTGGTTCCACATCAGCGTCAGGTGTGGAAACCGTCAGCTTTAATGTCAGATTTGGGGTTGTTTTTAATGTGATTGATGTCACGGGTGAGAGGGGCTTTTGCACAAGGGAGAAAATGGTTTCCCAACCCAAACCCCTGACTGGTGGGGTCCTTGCCTATACCAATTCCATCATCCAATCCCGCTCGCTGCTCCTGAGAGAAACACGGAGCTGCGGAAGCGTGACTGGCAGCCAGCCTTTGCCATCTGCTCCGGCCCCTCATTATGCATTCACAACAAACATATGCGACAATTAGATCCACACAAACATCCCGTGGATCATATGCGGCGGGAAGGCGGGCATATGCTCCCTGCCCAATCAATCCCACGTCAGAGCTGGGTCTGCTCCCGGAGGAGGCGCCGGGGAACAGGGGTGAGGTGTTCTCCTCACCTACACTCGCGAGCCAGAGGGAAGGTGTGGAAGAGAATCCTGCTCTGCCGCAGGAGGAGGGAAGTAAAGGATGCTGAGGGAGGATGCCTGGAGGTGCTTCGGGCTTTACAAGGGGCTGAACCCTTTTGCTGAGTAATTCCCTGAGGCCAAAAGTCATGGACTGGGCTCGATGGACCAGAACTGGCACAGAGGTTCAGAGGAGCGTCCCAAGGTTGGCGCGAGGTCTCTGCGTCTCCCCTGTTGAAGAAGCCCCTCTGTGCAGGCCCCGCTGGCTGCACGAGTGACTGACGTGATGAGAGCTGCTCTCAGGAGCTGGAATTGGATTGCTGCTTGGAAAGAAGCGGCTCCGAGAGAGGACAGACGGAATGATAGTCCCCGACTCCTCAGCTGCTCCTCAGGCGGTCGGCGCTGGCGCCAATGGCTCCACTGCTCCACTGTGGGAACGTGCTCAAGGGACAGAACATCAGCCTGTGGGGCTGGACATCCCCATCCCTTCAAACCCCTCGAAATCCAGCAAAAAACTGTCATGGATGAGGCAAAAGTTGTCCTTGGAGCCTGGAAAGGCACCTATCAAAGCTCCAGTCTCCAGCCTTTGGAAGAAGCCACTTCCTGTTGTCTCATGATGCTCAATAAATTTTCAAGATGTGGAGAAATCCACTTTTTTCCCCATATTTTCCCTTCTAGACCCACTCCTCCTCTCTGCAAAATTGAAGCTCTCCCTTCCTCCTCCTTCCCCTTCCCTCTGATATTCAGGAAGGGGTGACACCCCCACAGCACAGGCAGCAGCGTGTCCATAAATATCCCCTTCTCTTTCCCCAGATTTCCATTTCATCGCTCCCATGGCTTTGTTGTAGCAATAAATTGGGAGTGCAACATCTGCACATCAGCTGCTTCCAAGTTTTTGATAAAGCAGGCATCTGATACCTTGTTATTTCAGTTCCCTTCTCCCCCCAAAAAGGGATGTGCCACGAGGTTTCCAGGCCAGAGGGAAGCGGTGGGAGGCTCTGAGTTGTTAATTTTCATTTAAAAGTTTAAATCATCCTATCCCTGGAAGATGTTCCTGGGGTGAATCCAAACCAAAGGCTTTGCTGGGGGTTTTGTTTAGTCAGCAGCTCAATGGAAGCAGAAACAGCTGCTCCAGCCAGGCTGGAAAGATGCTGGATATCCCAAGCCAACAGATAAAAACATTGGTTTTTCAGGAAGAGATTTCCTTCTTTCCTGAAGATGAAATTATGGAGAAATGAATATGGCTGGTCATGCCCAGTCTCAATCTCTATGGAAATTGGGAGAAGCTGAGTTTTAAACTAATGGAGGCACAAAGCTTAAGGATCAAAATAAAAGGGAAGCCTTGAAAAAAGTCCCTCAGGTTGGGAGACATTAACGGGGAGCTGGAATTGTTGGAGAGGACTGCAAGGGAAGCATTTGGGTCTTCCCAGGTGTGGGGGGTTTGCAGTTCCAGGCTGGGAAGAGCTTCCATAAGGAAGGTGCCTTAATTCACATGCCCTGCATTGTCTCTGCCCCAGACCAGGTTCATCCGAGGGAAGCACACTCACCTCCTGCAAGGGATATTGAGGAGCACCTGGAAAATGCCAGCAGGCGGGTGGAGGATGCATTTAGTGCCAAGGGGATGGGGAGCCCATCCAGACGTACCCAGAGCGGGGGTTGGGAATTGCATTCCCATTGCACCGCCTGGAAATCAGGAGATGCTGACAGGAAACAAGGGGATGAAGCCTTGCCCTCCCCAGGGCACAAGACCTGGCTGCACGGGAAGTGCAGGGAGGATTTCGTTTTCACTCCCAGCCCTTCTGGTGCGTGGGAGCCAGCGCGCACCCCAATGAGGGAATGAGAGAGGCCACGAAAGGGACAGACCCTGAGAGCTCTCCCGAGGTCACGGAGAGAGAAGAAGCCTCTCCCAGGGTGCTCTGTCCGACCATGCAGATGTGCCCCAGTTCTGTTCCCCCTGTTGGTCCGTGGGTGTCCCTGCCCCTGTCCTGACTCCGGCCCAGAGAGCTCCTCCCTCCCCGTTCTCCCCCTGGCCCTGTCCCCTTGTCCCTGCCTCAGTTTCCCTGTTGGTTCCCTTACCCCAGCCCTGCCCATGCACCGCCCCTGTGCCCCCAGACCATCGGTCCCTGATGCTCTCCCTGCCCCCGTATAACCCCAGACACTTGTGTGCCCAGGTGTCTTTGCCTCCGGCTGCCCTTCCCTGGAGAGGATGGAATGAAACCTTCCCGGTGGAACCCCAAGCAAAGACCCTTCCCATCGGTGTGTCACAGCAGCCAGCCGGGGCGTGAGCGACCCTGGCCATGGCTAACGGCACCGGTGCGTGCCTGGGAGGGGGAAATGGCACTTTTTTGGGAATTACACCACGCCTCATGTCACAGTGGCCAGGCAATGACCACGGGCAGGGATGGACTTGGCATGACCGGTTGGGCAACTGAGGGTGGGCAGCAACAGGAGTCCTGTGGATGCTGCCCCCCAGCTCCCCCAGTTAATAAATTAACCCAAAATGCTGGAATCAGGTGACCCCAAAGAGCTTTTCCCACACACATTTTTTCCCCTGGGGTTTCATCCTCCTTCAGTGCCAGTGACTGAAATTTTGGATCCCAACCCAGAGCTGGAAGGTCTCACTGAAAGTCCCCCAGGGCCACACGGGGAGGAGGAAAATTCACTTTTCAGCCAGAACTTGCTGAAACAACTTCTTTGATTATTTTTTTTCTTTACACTATCCCAAACTGGGAAAAAACCCAAATATTATGTAAAAAATGAAAATAATTTTCTATTAAGTTTGACTTACGATTTTTTTTTCCCTAGAAAAATTTCTTGGTTTTCTACTGTTAAATTAAATCCTCTGCTGGAAGAGGTTTTGGTTCCCTGTGAAATATGGGCATGAACACCATTATGTTTCCCTACAAAAGTGGAAACTGAGGCAAGGGGATGTTTCTCCACCACCCTTTGCGGAGGCTGAGGAGCCTGTGCTGCACCAAGAGCCAGCAGAGTGACAAGCACGTGATGCTCAAGAGGTTTCAAAGTAACCCAAAATTCTCCTTTTTTGGGGCATAACGTCTGCGTGGCACCAGGGGACCCATGGATATATGGATTAAACACTGGAAAATATCGTGCCCAAACAACTGCTGGTCCCTGGAGATCAGTGTCAGAGCAGGGGCAAGAATCCCACTCCCTTCCCAGCCTCTCTCCCTCTCCCTCTGCACAGCCCTCAGCGAACACCAGGGTTAAACCTTGCCCAAGGAAACAGCTGAAGAAAGAAAAACAAAGTCGCAGCACTCCGAGACAGATCATGGAAAGAGAGGAGATAAATCCTGAGAGTGCAGCTGGCAAGGGGAGGAGAAGACAAATACTGAAATAAATATGAAAAGAAGACAAGTTTGGGCTACAGGGAGCATGTGAGCCAGAGACAGAGAGAGGAAATGGCACTAAAACAGACGAGCTTTCCTGGAGACAAAGGTAAAATTGGGAAAAATGAGATCTAAACCGAAGGGGGATAAATCATGAGGGCAGCAACGTCTGAAAATTATTGGGAATGAAGCCTTCCCAGCAAGTGAGACATCCCCTGCAAGACGGATCTGCTGCGAGCAGCAAACACAGCTCCAGTGACAAAGCCAAAGCCAGAGGGGAGCAGACAAACTGGAGGGGTGGCCCTGACTTGGCTGCTTCTCCTGAGGGATTTCTACAGCCACATTCCCAGCTTTGGGCTTCAGGAAGCTCCTCCTGAGCAGCTTTAGCAGTGCCTCCCTCAAAAAGAAAAATCTGGAAGAAAACCAATACGGGGAACAGGTGTTTTTGCCCAGGGAGATGTGTATCCAAAACATCAGAAGCTCTTCAAAAATAAAGGGCAAAAAAGTGGGGAAAATCTGCTCAGGCCGCAGCTCCCTCCCCTAGAGCAGGGTTCAACCATGAGACCACAGAATCTTATTATTTATGACATATGATATATTATAGTATATAGATGTCAATGATTATCTAGGTGGGAAAAGACCGTTAAGATCAAGTCCAACCATTCCCCCGGCACTGCCAAGGCCACCACTAAACCACGTCCCCAAATGCCACATCCACATGGTTTTTAAATCCCAGGCTGGGAGATGGATCCAACCCTTTTTGCTGAAGGTTTTTAGCAGAAACACTGCATTCTACAGCTTCTTTCCCCACCCCCCCCCCTCCAAAAAAAAACCAAACCCGGTTGCTAAACATCCCCCAAAGCTATTAAATCTGCCACAGAGACACCAGGACTGTGAGGAAGAGCTGGGGGGGAGCTCTTCAGCCTCGTGACTTCTGAAGACCAGCAGCTTTTTTCCCCTCAGGCTCCTCTCCTGCTCCTTGTCTGGATGACACCTCACAGATAAATAACAGCAGTGATCCCAAATCGAGATCACAACATGCTTTACACTTCTGCCTTGCACTTGGAGCAGGGAAAGCTCTCTCCAGGCTGCAGGAAGACAGCATGGGAAGTTTTTTTTCCCTCCGTGCCAGGCAAAGCTGTGACATAAAGCCTACAGCTTGTTACAGGCTGGGTTGGTTTTTTTTTTTTTTCTCCACATCTCCCCCACTTCGCTTTGGCACAGCAAAGGAGTTTTCAGCTGGGAAGAGCACACACCCCCAAATTTCAGAAAAGCAGAAACCTGCACACCAACACAAGGAAGCTTGGCAGCTCCCTTTTATTGGAGGGGGGGGAGTGGGGGAAGTATTAAAAATCCATGGTTTCCACAGAGAAAATGGTCTTTTCCAACAAAAACAACAACTTTCTGCTTGCTTATAAACCTATTGCAACGTCTTGACTCATTTGGCAGCAGTTTGTGGCCAGCACCAGGCTCTCGGTGTGGTTTTTGGTGGAGTATGGAAATGCGTGGGATTTTGAAGGTGGATTTGAAGCTGATCTGGAAGGGGGCAGCAGGACTCCCTTAGGGAGGGTTTGCTGTGCCCAGAGACTTGGGGACAAGCTCGTGGTTGGTGTCGCCTCACCAGGCAGCATCAAGGCTGCTCAGCACCGTGGTTTCCCCAGCCTCCACAAATTTTCCTGGGGGGGTTTCTCCCAAGCCAGGCACAGAGAGGAAAATACATGAACCAGAAGAAAGAGGAGATGCAAAAGCTGGTGTCAAAGCTCAGCTCAAGTCTCCATCCAGCATCTCCCACTGATGTGTCCTTGTGTTTGTGCACCCCACACCTGCTCCCAGCTTTTTACAGCCACATTCCCCCTGCGCTCGCTGCTCTCCCGGCCTTTCCCCTCTCCTCCTCTCTCTGATTTATGTAATTCGAAGTCCTGCTTGGGAGCTGATATTATGACACGTCCAGACTTCAAAATAAACCTCCCTCTTGATACCGGGTTATTTTATTGGGTGCATCAAGGCTGAAAACAACCTCATTCATCTTAAGAAATGTATTTTCCCATTTGCTGTATAAATACATACATGTTTCCCTGCATTATTCACCTGGGCACAGCAGATAGATGAGCAGCAACAAAGGCACCACATTTTTATTTCTCATTCTGCAACAGAAAAGGCACCAGGGAGCTTTGTGGCAGGAGCTCGGTGGTGCAGAAAAATCAGCTGGGGCAAAGGGTGGCGAGAAAATTGAACGCAGAGGAGATATCCCAAAATAGTCCAGGGATGGGGACAAGGTCTGGTCTTCAGGGTCCTTGTCCAGGTCAGAGAGATGCCTGGAAACACAGGAATCAGAGGTGGAGAAAAAGCCAAAGAGTAGATGAAAAATAAGACAAGGAGACCAGAACAAATCAGCAAAGAAGAGGGAGGGATAACAAGAAAGGGGGAAAAATGAATAATTGAAAGTCTGTAATAAACACGGTGTAGGGACAGAAAAAATTCCCGTGTGGAAATGTAATTACAGCCTGTATCAATAACACCAGCACTGCAGCGGGGTTAGGACCAAAACAAGCCATAAGTCTTGGGAACGCTTGGTTCAGAGGCGCCATGGAAAACATCTGTGCCCAGGTCCAGGCACCTGCATTCCCACACACCTCCCTGGGGACTCCAGGAAATTAAAAAAGAGGAAATTCAACCTTTCTTCAAACCGCTTATGAGGCTCATAAAGGACTCTGGACCCTGAGGGGTTTTAGCAGCAGTTCCACGGGTGCTATGGAGACCAGGTTAGGGGACATGGCTCTGCCAACAGAGCCAACGGCCAACAGCCTAAACAGCCAACAGCCCTTGATGGCCCACAGATCTGATGGCCAACAGACTCAATGGCCAACAGCCCTAATGGCCTACTGATGGTCTGTTGACATGATGACCAACAGCTCTGATGGCCAGCAGATGGGATGGCCAAAAGCCCCAGTGGCCAACAGCCCCAGTGGCCAACAGCCCTGATGACTGTGACTCACTGAATAACAGATCCAATGGCAAACACTCCCGATGACCAACAGTCCCCGTGGCCAAAAGACTCAGTTATCAACAGCCCCAGTGGCCAACACCCGGGTGCCCCCTCCTGAAATTGCGGCGCAGGATCTCTCCCAGAGCAAAGCTGCCAGCAGCAAGGACTCTGGCTGCCCTTGGAGTGCCAAACGCCACCTCAGAACTGACATCCAGCAACTGCGGGGCTGAGTTGGGCTTCCCACGGAAAAGGGCCAGCGTTCGCCTGCTGTGGCCGGTCCAGGCGAATGTGGCTGGGAGTGGATTAGGCTTAGGGTTAGGTTAGGGTAAGGGTTAGGCTTAGGGTTAGGGTTAGGATTAGGTTAGGGTTAGGCTTTGGGTTAGGGTTTGGGTTAGGTTTAGGGTTAGGATTAGGGTTAGGGTTTGGGTTAGGCTTTGGGTTAGGGTTAGGGTTAGGATTAGGTTAGGGTTAGGCTTCGGGTTAGGGTTTGGGTTAGGTTTAGGGTTAGGATTAGGGTTAGGGGGGGCACTCCCCAACCTAACTCTAACCCAGCCATGATGGCTAAAGGCACCAATGGCCAATAGACCCAATCGTCGTCAGCCCAAATTGCCTAAAGCTTTAATGGCCAACTGACCAAATGGCCTTCAGCCCCAATGGCTAACAGAGCCCTGAGGGCCTTGTGCCCCATCGGTCTAAAGCTCCAGTGGCCAGCAGACCCAATGGCTGAAAGCCCCAGTGCCCTATATGCCCAATGGCCAACAGCCGAGTAACCAACAGCCAACAGTTCCCATGGCCAATTTTTCCCATGGCCAACAGCTCCAGTAGCTAAAAACACCAATGACCAGCTCAGCAGTGGCCAAGAGCTCTGGGTTTGCCCAGCTGCCCTGGGGGTGCTCTTGGTCAGATCTCATGGGCTTCTAGTCCTGCCTTGCCCTCGTGAAGCAGAGAGTGCAGGCAAAGAGTTAAACCCCCACTTGTCTTCCTTTGGAGCCCAGGATGACTCGGAGCCTACAGCTGCTATTTTTAAATCACTGCTGGGGATATGCTGTGGATTTCTCTTAATTGGACATCACTGCTGACTGTAATGAGTCCAAAATAAGACTCTCTTTCTCTTCATTAACTTCCTGCATGAATTTGGAGGTTGATTTCTTTGCACCAACAATTTTCACTCCCCAGCGGCTGCAGTGCTACAATGGGACACTGGATTCTTAAACTCATCATGAGTAATGGGATATAAAATCAAATTCTTTATCTAGAGAAACTGTGACCTGCACTGCCTCAGCCTTGTGCAGCCTGAGATCCTCCCTGACCCTGCAAATTCATAATCTTCTGGTAAACTCAGCCCATCCTGCAGGTGTCCTGGGCTGGACCTGCTTTATCCTCGCCCAGAACAGACTCAGCTGGGAGCAAACCAGAGCAGGAGGCGTCCGTGCTGCTCTGCCCTCTCCTCACACACCACAATGTGTGCCAGTGCTGCTCCTTCCCCACACCCCTGCCCCTCCTGTCCCCAGAAGTGCCGATAAACCCACCCGAGATGCAGATTTAATGTTATCAGGAGATGCAGGGCATGTTTAGCAGGAACTCGAAGGATCATAGCAAGAGGCCTGGATGTAATCCAGGCTGCAGCAGATAAGGAGCTGAAAAGCCGCTTCTGCTTCTGCCTCTTTTCCTTTTTCTTTTTTTTTTTTTTTCTNCCTTTTTTTCTTTTTTTTTTTTTTTTTTTTTCTTTTCTTTCCTTTTTTTTTCTTCAGTGGTTCAAGATTGCAAAGAGGCTGAGAAAGAAGAAAGGGAGACACGGGGCCCAAGCGATAACGGGTGATGGACATGACGCCATCTCCTGCCCGAGAGTACCAGAGATTGCAAAGCATTGAGAAATCAAACTGACAAGTGGGAACACAGGCTCAGCATCAGAAACGGCGGCTTGTTCCGAGCTCCTGCAGGCCTGGAGAGCTTTTCGCTCCTCCTGACGATGGATTAAGTGGATGTTGGCGATAGATAATTTTGAACTCCTTCTGCAATGTGTTCTGGCTTGTCATATCCTGGGGGAGGCCTGGAGCTGCAGAGACAGCACCCGGCGTGAGGCTCGCAGCCACGGAACTCCTCAAGCCTGGCAGAGGGATTGGGAAAAGCCAGGCCTTGCAAGGCTGGTGACACCAGGGAGCCTTTTTATACCTGGCCAGCCTCAACCGTGGCTTCCCCATGCCGGGGCTGGGTGAGGAACCAGGCCAGGATTCCAGCAGGGGAATCCTGCAAAGACTTTGACCATGGCTAAAAAGTGGCTCAAATTCAGTAGATTCGCCAAGAACTCAGGAGACAGGAACTTTGTCACCCTTGGAGTAGCAGTTTCTGGCAGGTTTGGGAAAAGAAGTAACCCTGAGCCCCAAGTTGCTCAGCTATGGGTAGCACTGGAGGTTACAACACAGCCAAAAATGCTCCCTCCCTGCTGCACCCATCTTGGCTCACCCTCTTTGCCTCCGTTTCCCTCCCACCTCAAGGGAAAATCATTCCTACATCCTGCAGGAATGATGTGGGGAAAGCTGAATTTCAGGAGGACAAAAGAGAGGTAAATCCCAATATCAGCACACAAAAAAAGGAGAAGAAACCTCTGAGCATGAGGCAGGTGCAATGCTGCCCTGGGGGAAAAACATCCTAATGACAAAAAATATAGAAATGCAATCCTCCTTCCTAATTATTTCGCAGTCCCACGTGTGCAGCACCGGCTTGGATCCAATCCTTGCTCCCAGGAATTTTGTTTTAAGCCTTTCCTACCTCCCCCTTTCCCCCATCGTTCTGCTCCCCGCGGGCTGAGCTCCGTCCTGTTGCTGAGCGCGGCAGAAGGAGCTGCTCCAAAGGGCAGGGGATGCTCGATGTGCAGATCAGAGCTGGAGGCTCCTTTGAAATTCCCCAGGGCAAAGGAGCGGGGCTGGAACAAGATGCCCCAGCTGAGCCCCTTCCGCTCAAAATTGGCCGAGAAATCCGGCGGCTTTGATGAAAAATGCCTTCCCTTGCCTTTGATGCTCCTGGCCAAACAGCGTGAGGAACCAGGCTGATAGCACGGCTCTCACCTGAGGGGGAGGCAGGGGAAAACTTGCCTGGATGGATATTCTGTCCTCTGTTGAACTGGGGGTGAGGAGAGGGAACGTGGAAGTTTTAATTTATAGGTTCCAAGGCAGCCGAGGCTGGGAAGTGTCTATAACCCCAATGAGAAATAGAGATTCAAACGGGAGAGCCCCATCAGCGTAAGCAGCAATTGCTCATCCAGGCACAAACTTAATATTCCCGGGCCAGAAAACCAGGATTGAGGAGAAAATAAAAACTTACACGGAGTGATCCCTACACACATCCATAAATGCATAACTTATATCAAACCCTCGAGATTTCCGAGCACCAACGTGTTTTGGGGGTTTGTGCTGAGCGTGAGTTTTAGGTTTAGGTGTTTTCTGCCCATTTTCATGGAATAATAGAACACTTTACATTGGAAAGGACCTTAAATCTCATTTCATTCCAGCCTCCAGCTGTGGGCATGGACACCGTCCACCACACCAGTCCAGACTGGGTATGAACACTTCTCTCCACTTGTAAGAAAATGGTTCAAATCCCATCAGGGCGGAGTTGAACCATCTCAGAATTTCGAAGAATCAGGAGATTTCCGTATGGGATGCAGACTCATCCCATCCCTGCCTGTGCCACCCAGTCAGACACGGGCCTGCCGGCGATACTGATCTCCAATAAACCCTTGAGCACTGGGAGAGATCCAGAGAGCCGAAAGAAAACGAATGTTGTGCCAATACGTGGGAAGGATAAACAAGATGACCTGTGTAATTACAGCCCTGTCAGCCTGACATTGATTTTGGGTGAAATAATGGGATGTCTGCTACAGGACTTGTTTAATAAGGAATTAAAGGGAATAACATAAAAGATGACAATCAACAAGGATTTATGGAAAATAAATCTTGCCCAGCTAAGTTGATATCTTTTTTTGATGAGGTTATAAATTTGGGCTGATAAAGGTGACGTTGTCAGCACAACGTACTCGAGCTCCAGCAAGGTTGGGTCCTGGGTGACATCTTGATTAAGAAACTGGGAGGGCAGGAAATCACCGCGGCAGGAATCAGACGGATTGAAAACTGCCTGGCTGGCAACTTCCAAAAGGCACCTCTTGGAGCGGGAACCAGCAGAGCCTTGTGCTCCCGCTGCGTGCCAGGGCCGGCTGGCTGCAGCTGACATTTCCATCGATGACCTGGGAGAAAAGATCCCATCACCCCCGACAGAGTCTGCAGCTGACACCGAGCTCGGGGCAGTGGCAGGGGAGGGAGGGGAAAGGGCAGCGACACCAGAGCCATCTTAATAATGGGATTCAGCAGCGCCGGACAAGGAGGAGCCTTCCCCTGGCAGCAGGGGGGGGGAGAGGGGCAGGTGGGCAGCTGGGCAAGGATGGGAGGATGAGAACAGAATGGAATCAGATCCCGCCTGACCCTGCCCTCTGGCAGTGGAACCCATTCCCTGTGTCCTGTCCCTCCATCCCTTGTCCCCAGTCCCTCTCCAGCTCTCCTGGAGCCCCTTCAGGCCCTGCAAGGGGCTCTGAGCTCTCCCTGGAGCCTTCTCCTCTCCAGGTGAGCACCCCCAGCTCTCCCAGCCTGGCTCCAGAGCAGAGGGGCTCCAGCCCTCGGAGCATCTCCATGTTTTTCAGGAAGAAACCCCTCTTTTCAGACAAAACCCCCTCTTTTCAGACAAAAACCCCTCTCTTCAGACAGAAAACCTTGTTCTCAATCTTTTTGGTGTGAAAAGGTAGAAACTCCAGGGTATTTTGGAGCACACCTGCTTTGGTTCTCCCCTGGGAAAGCCATACAACACCCTGCTCCACTTCCACGCTGCTCTTGTCCCTCAACCTCCGCTCATTCCTCACACATTTTGCAGGATTTCAAGGAACTGCAGCACTTAGATGCTATTGCAAATCCCACGAGGCACCTGGCTGAACCTCTAGGCTTCCAACTATATTAAAAACGTGTCCTAAAGTGACTTCCCTGAGCCAAGCACCGCAGGACTGGCTCTGCATCAGGAGGGCTTCAGGCAACGTGCATCCAACTCCGTGCTCCCTCTCTGCTCTCCAGCCCCCACCCTTTTTTCCAGGATTGTGTCTTTCCTTGGGGAAAAATAACCTCTTGCAAGCCCCAGGTACCAGAGCTGCTGTGGTTTGAAGCTGCCTCGTGTGATTTCTCCCAACACGCAGCACACGACACTTCAGGGCTCTCCACAGTGAGCGCTTTATTGCTTCCAGAATGGGGTTTTTTTTCGGCTCCTGCAGTCCAGTGCCCGAGAATAATGGACAGACTTCAACCAAAGGAATTTAATTCTGCTCCTACTCCTTTCAGATCAGAGCCTGTGTCAGCGGGGTGCTCTTACAACAAGAGACTATTACAGCTTATCCAACACTTGGCGAGTTCTCAATCTGGAGAACTGGTTTGGACTCCAGCGATTGCTGCTCCACGGCGCATCTTAATGGAGAGCCACAGCTGTGCCTGGCACCTGCAGGAGAAGGTCTGAAAGCCTTTGGTACCAAAAAACCACACTGGAAAAACTTTGTGGAGGTCTGGGGTCAGTTTGAATCAGAAAAACGCGTGTCAGGTCTGGTGGTTTGGAATTATTGAGCTGAGGGAATCCTCTCCATCCAGCTGCTCCCATCCACAAGAAAAAGCCAGAGGCAATTGCACCAGAGGTGAATGAAGTTCCCAGGTCCATTGAGCATCATCAGACACTGCACCAGACCCATATTCAGACAAAAACCTCTCCCTTTTTTATTTTTCCTTATTTTTTTCATTGCAGGAAAGCCCTGGGAACAAACTGACCTGCAGACCAAAGTCCCACTAGCTCACGGCAGCCCTCAAACCCAACCCCCCCCGCCTTTTCCCCTCCAATTATTGTTTATATTTGCCTGCTGTGGCCAGGCAGAAGGGAGTGAAAGCCAGAAATCCTATTTCCTGGGCTCCTGCCTTGCCAAGACTGCACATCTTCCCTTCCCCTGCCCGGAGCACCCATCCAGCTCCCTTGAGCTGCAGCAAAAGCTCCCCAGGCCCGGCCGGAGAGGTAACCTGAGGATGCTCGGAGTGTCACTGTGGATGACACATGCCTCTCTCTCAGGATGTGGGATAATGAGCTTCTCCGTGGTCTCCCAGGGCAGGAATGTATTTATGGCACAAGGGGAGATTTATAGAGTTTTTCTTTAAAATCTGCCAGCTAATAATAGCCGTGGCTGGGCCGGGGTGAGCCGGGCTCGCACGCAGGTATAAATCAGGGCTGCTGCCGAGCCCTGCCAGCGTTTCCTCCCGTTTGGACACCAAGGAGATCATACCCTGAGCAAACGTGTGCACCAGAGAGAAGAGAATAAGAAATATCCCAGCCAGGTGACCAAAACACCTTCTTAATATATCCCAGCGCTCCCCTCGTGCTTCCCCGCCACAGCCTCCAGCCCCACATTGATGTGATCTTCCTGCAGCCCTGGTGCTGCTTCCCAGGGCAGGGATAGCCCGGGAAGAAGAGCTTATCCATTCTTGGAATTATCCGTTTGTCACCCCACCAAGTGACCCGTATATCTTGTCCTCCACCAGCCAGAGAAGTCAGTGAAATTCTTCCCGCTGTCCCCCGGAATCCCACAGCCTTGACCAGCACCAGTGGCCTAAAGAGAATTTTTTTCCAAACAAAATAAACACACAGTATTTTTTTCTTTTTTTTGTCAGTGGGGGTCTGAATAAAATAGCTGACAGGTTCCAGAGGGATGTATCCCGATAATTCCACTCATGATAAAGGTCTTTTCAAATGCCACTGGTGCTGGAGTGCTGAGGAGTTTCCAGGTTCGCTGATTTGTGGGCCATGGGCTGGGCTCCCAGTGGAGCCCATCAGGTGGCCCAGAGACAGGCCCTGGATGCAGAGCCTGCACCCACACCAGGCACAGCTCCAAAGCATTCCTGAGCAATCCCAGGCACTTCCCAGCTCCCTCAGCACGGCGGAGGGAGGCGAACAGGCTCACAAACAGCTCCTGCCTTTTTTTCTCTTCATGCCACACTGGGGAAGAGAAGGGGCAGACACTGAGCTGTTCCCTCGGGTGCCCAGAGACAGGACCTGAGGGAATGGCCTGGACTTGTGTTTAGGGGGAGGTTATTTTGGATCTCAGGAAAAGGTTCTTCCCCCAGAGGGTGCTGGGCACTGCCCAGGCTCCCCAGGGAATGGGCACGGCCCCGAGGCTGCCAGAGCTGCAGGACAACACTCCCAGGAACGGGGTGGGATTGTTGAGGTGTCCTGGGCAGGGCCAGGAGCTGGACTGGATGATCCTTGTGGGTCACTTCCAGCTCAAGATATTCCATGATTCTGGGATTCTGGGATTATTTCAGTGTGGAGCTCAAGGTGTGACACCTTCCTCTGGAGCCAGGCTGGGAGAGCTGGGGGTGCTCACCTGGAGAAGAGAAGGCTCCAGGGAGAGCTCAGAGCCCCTTGCAGGGCCTAAAGGGGCTCCAGGAGAGCTGGAGAGGGACTGGGGACAAGGGATGGAGGGACAGGACACAGGGAATGGGTTCCCACTGCCAGAGGGCAGGGATGGATGGGATATTAGGAAGGAATTGTTCCCTGGGAGGGTGGGCAGGCCCTGGCACAGGGTGCCCAGAGCAGCTGTGGCTGCCCCTGGATCCCTGGCAGTGCCCAAGGCCAGGCTGGACGGGGCTTGGAGCACCCTGGGACAGTGGAAGGTGTCCCTGCCCAGGGCAGGGGTTTGGATGATCTCTAAGGTCCTTTACAACTGAAATTATTCTGGGATTCTGTGATTTGCAAATACAAATGCAGATTTGCAAATGAGCCTTTCACCCCAAACTCTTGGGCAGCAAAGCCTCCCCAGCAGCTCCAGGCAGATGCAATGGGTCCCACGTTCCATCCTCTTCCATCTCCCCTCACTAATTCCATCCACCAGAAGCAAAGCCCCAGGAAAGGTGGGGAATCTGTTCAGCCACCCAACACCTGGGGGAGGAGAACGTCAGCTCCCTTCCAACCCAAATCACTCCGTGGTTCTGTTATTTGATGCTGGGGAGGAGGAACCTGGAGATGAACGGGCTCTGTGTTTTTCCTCAAGTCACCCCCTTGCCATGGGGCATCTCGCCCCCTCTTCCTGCCCTTCACCCACTGCCCCCCCAAAGCTCCTGCAACCCAACCCTCAGGGCTCTCTGGTTTCCATTTCCTGCCCAGGTCACGCGTTGCTTGCAAGTCCCTCTCGAGAGGTCCCCGATGCAATGTCCTCGTGTCCATCATGTCCACTCATTTCTGCTCCGGGCGGTTTTATCTCTTCCTGCAGGGCCAGCCCGGCCTCGGCGGTGCACTGAGTAATTCAATAGGTTTGCAGATCTGTCTCGAGTCAATTTTAATTCTATTTAAAGGACAGTCGATAGGAACCTCTCTGGGGGGTTCTGAGCAGGAATTTCATATTGCGCTGAATATGCGGGGAAGGAATTTCAGCTTCAATGAGACAGAAAGGATGGCATGGGAAGCACTCTGAAACTTTCCTCTTTGCTATTTTAGGCTCGGCCTGAGACCCTCAGAGCAGGCTCAGGAAGGGGCCAGCCAGGCAGGAGATGGCTCTTGATGTGATTTTTGTGCAATGCTCTGCTCGCCTGATGCTCAGGAGGCAAAAATTGTCCCCTTCTTAAACATCAGCAGCCAAAAGTCCCCCCTGATGCCAGATTTCCACCGCTGTGAACCCACCCCTGGGGTTTGGGAGAGGTGACGTCCAGCAAAAAGGAGATACCCCAAAAAGAGAAGATCTGAGCAGCACTATGTGACCATTCCAACCTGCTCTACCTCCCCGCTTGCCATAAAACACAGGGCAACGTCCCAGATTAATAAAGAAGGAAAGCTTTCAATGCTGCTGCTCCTCTAAAATGTTCCCTTAAGTGCAGGATGAGATGTTCGAGCACTAAGATGCCATTTTTATGCAACTTAATAAAAGGGAAAAATGATATCACTGCTGGAAAAAACAGAATGCGTGCAGGGGAATTGGATTGCATCACTTTACCCTCGGATCAATCCTCAGATCACGTGGCACAGGCACAGGGGGAGTTCTCAGCACCGCAGGAAAGCTCTAAGAAAGCTTTGCTCAGGCATTTTTAGGGGGGACAAATCCCACGGACCTAGAGGGAAATATTTTCCCACTGGTCAAAGCAGAAAAAAGTCCCAGTCCCATCAAACAACCCAGCTGCTCCAGGAAAATGCTCATCCAGATGAGGAACCTGGGACAAACCCACTCACCTCACATCAAGGTGATGGCAAACCAGGGGTTAAACCCCTCTGGATTTTCCAGAGGGATGGGGGTGCCCCTGTTGATGCTTCCACTGTTTTTATGGCACGTTGAGGGATGGGCTCCCGTTGCGGGGAGCATCCAGCCGGCCGCTCCAAATGAAATTGTCCGTTCCCTGCTGGAGATAATTAACGTATATCAAAGAGGAATTTAGCTGGAGTGGCTATTTCAGCCCCACGCCGCGTTCTCCCTCACTTTGGGTTTGTTTTCGAAATTGCACATAAAGTGCAACTGCGGCACATTTACTTTTCTATTATGCCTCCGAAATTAAGTTAGATGGCCCTAATAATAGCATTGCCTTTAAAATAACGTTGTGTTTAAAGAACAAACTCTCCAATGTCGCCGGCGCAGCAGATTTGTCTTGTGCTTAATTTCCACTTGCTGTTGTATTATTAGACATTAACATGATAGTTTTGTTTAATCTCTGGCTCCGTCGCCCATGGCTGACTCTGAACCGATCGCTCGCCCCTGTTGATGAAAGTCCTAATTCATCCTTGTTAGTGCAATTAGGAGGAAATTGGATCACGGTGCCTCTTCCCACAAAAGGTCTGCGAGAGGGCGAGGCTCTCCCCCAAGAGGCGACGCCGGCAGCAGGCTCCGGGCTGCAGGAGGATTCGGCGGCCCCTGGGAAGGCGATGGGGATAAATGAATGGAGACTCTGGGAAGGTTTGAAGTGGGTTCTGATGGATTTCGTTGTTCTTTTCCCAGCATGGAGTGGGTAGGAACCCATCCCTAACACGCAGCGAAGGTCAGCAGCGTTTTGGGGTTGTTTTGAGCACACCTACGCAAAAGCTGGAAGAAATGGGAAAATAATGAGATTTTTTTTCCAAAATCCACGTCCTCCAAAGCTCTCAGGAAAGTGGCTCTGGTTTCTTTCCAGCATTTTCTCTCTATGGGGAATTTTCTCCCAACCATGAACATGAGCACAGAAGGGAGAAGAAACTCTCTTCAACCGCACCAAAAACAAGGTGGGTGTTTGCAGAGTGGTTCCCCAGCCTCCACACTTCCACTTTCCCTCCTTTCAAGCTCTCCTGGGTTCAGTTAAAATCCGCACATCCAGGGCCACATGGAGACCTTGGGATTGCTTTGGGTGCTGCTTTCCATCCTGCTCAACACGGGACCTGCAGCGAAGTCCACTGAAAAAACTCGTGGGATCATCAAACCTCAGGAGGTTTTGCAAAACCTAAACCCACAATCCTTCATGTTCAGGATATCAGCTTTATATTCCAGACTTTTGGTAGGAAAAGAGGGAATTCAAGGTAACCCAGCAGGAATTCCTGTGGCTCTCACCCCACCTGGGCGAGTGCCTTGCTGCGTCTCAGAAAGCGAATTAAGCTAAACCAGACAAACAAACTTTTATTGCTTAATGAAATCAATTCCTCCTGGGTACAACCAGCAAAGGCACAAAAGGTTTCATTCCAAAGGAGATTAAATACCTTGGGTTTCCTTCCTCAGAAAAGAGGCGGCCGAAGGAGGGTTTGATGAGGTTTACAAATCGGGGATGGGGTAGAGAGGACAAAATGATAATCCTCATTTCTGCGAGTTTCCCTTTACAATGGAATTGGCACTGGATAAAATTAGCAAGGGGTAGGTTTGAAGAAAATAGTTGTTGAACTGTGGAACTCATTTCCAAAAGACTTTTTTAGAAATCCAGATTATAGATGGACTGAAAATGAAGGATTGGGCAAACTCAGGGGAAATTATTCATTCCAGTATTAAACGCATTATTTTTTATTCACAGAATAAGCTATTATTTTTAATATTAATTATTATTAGTGTTGTTGTTGTTACTGTATTATTATTTATGTATAACTTGCGGATGCAATCACGGCACGGGGAGCGATTATTTAGGACTATTTATAGGAGTAATTTATTCAGAATAGTTCTGTATGTTCATTAATCAATTTTCTCGCCATCGTTTGCAATCACCAGGATCAGATCCGGTCCCTCTGATAAAGCCCAGGGGAATGTGGAACCAGCACACATGGGCACGCAGGTACAAGGATCCAAAAAAAATTAATATATTTGGATGATTAAGCCAAGAAATGCTCAGGGTGGGAGACATCTCCATGGAGCAACCACGATGGGGAGGCAAAGCCTGGAGAGCACTTGGATGGTCGTCTCCAAGAAACTGTGTGGCAAGTTCTCCCAGAAATAAAACCCTGCTTGGCTTGGGGCAGGGGGTGACATTCCCAGCCTGGTTCACTCAGGATCCACCGTGCCCCCGGTGTCCTGCGAGCCACCACCCCGAAAGGGGAGGCTGCTGCACGTCCACGTGTGCTGCACCTCTAAATGGGGATTTTCCTTTCCTTCTCCAAGTCTTTTGGTGAGGAAGGGCAGAAGGGGATGCAAAACAAAAAGCAAAGAAAGAGCTGGAATGGATTTTGAGGGAGCAGAAACCCTGATTTCCCAGCATGTCACCAACTGGCGCATTGCAGGGCTGGGGCAGCGTCATCACGAGGGGCCGTTGGGTCCAGATACCCCTTTTTGGGGTGTTTTTTTAATTTTCCAGCCAGGTTTTCCTTGTGGAGCTTACAGTGTGCTTGGTGAAGCATTAACTGGATTTGATGGGCTGGGGAAAATAGATTTGGACAGTGAAGGGTGGAAGGGAAAGCCCCGTGAATAAATGTCCTGTTGTCACAGCCCCATTAACCTCCCCTCAGTCTGGTCCTGTCCTTAATTGACTTTATTCTGGTTATAGTCCTGATAGGCCTGTATCAGCCTGGGAAGGTGGGGTGGGAAGTGGTGGTGTGTTGGAGTGAGAGATCCTCTGGACTCAGGCCCAGAGGAAAGCCAAAGCACAGAGGTTTAATTAAAACCTTTAGAAAAGCTGAGATACATGAAGTCACACCAAAGTGAAATAGAAATATAGATTTTTAACCTTCAGTAGAAAAATATGGTAAGTGCTTTAAACATTTAAAAAGCTGCAGCGGAGACCTAAAACACAGGTCTTACTGTAGCAGTGTTACCCTTTCACAGAATTTCTTTACTTTAGACAAAACATAGATGGAACTACACTGCTCACATTTTTTAGATAGAGTGTTCACATAAATTCTCCTATGCAATACTTGAGCAAGACTTATGAATGTTAGAATTAAGCCAGGATAGGTTAAGAAAGTAAAACTAGAATTGTGTGTTAGTTTTATTGGTTAATTAACAAATATAATCCTTACTTCTGTAAGTTTAATACTTAGAAGATATAGAAGCTATAGAAGAAGAGAGACTGTTTTGCTTGCTGTTTTGCTTGCTGCTGCTGCCGCTATTACCATGTATCCCCTTTCTCTGCCTTCGGAAGAATATGGGACTATGGAATAAAGAACTCCAGCAACTCGCAACCATCCTCTGCTCTCTCACCCTTGGCTGCAAGGGAGGGTGTCCCATACAAGCCAAACAGCGGTGAGGGATGTCAAAAACACGGAGTGAGCTGAAGGACAGCAAAACAGAGGAGCAGCCAAAGGCATCCCCTGGCGTGCCTGCACGGCTGCTCCCCAGAGCGGCAAGTGCCACTGAAAGGAAACGAAAACTTCCCAGAAAGGCTAAAAATGAAACCTCCACCCCAGCAACGCACAAGCTGCTGTTGTAATAATTAAGAGGCTTTAAACTGTTCGTTTAATATAGATAAAAATCCCATCTGCAGGTACCGGGGAGACGGAGCTCGATGCCCAATCAGCCAAACCCTTGGAAAAGCAGCATCCCCCCGTCTGTCTGCAATCAGAGCTGGAGCAGGGGCTGCCATTCCTTGAAGTGGCTCTCGGCGAGGGTTCCGTAATTGTCTCGGCGGAAAGCAAGAGTTCCCCCTAGTGCAGAGCAATAAATCAGGGATAATAATAACTCTTTCCAAAATAATCCTCAGGCAGCAACAAAATCCAGCAGAGAAGGTGGTGCGGAGTCAAAACGCGGCGCCCGGATCCCAGGGTTCATCAGGTCTATAAATACCCCGCGCCTTTCCGTGCCCCTGCTCCTGCCATAACACAGTCATTAGCAGCACTCACTTAAAGCTCTCAGATTTCTGTAAATCTATTTATTTCCGAACTCTGTCTCGTGCTGTGATGCTTTTCCCACCCTCACCCCCAGTGTTGGGCCTTGCACGGCCGGTGCTGAACCCCCAGGGCCTCGCTGTGTGAGGGGACTCCGGGGACACCCCAGGGCTGCCCTGGGGGCTGGGAGCCACTCTGGCGAAGCAGAGGCTCAGCTCAGCCACTCCAACAGGTCCTTGAGCTGCAGCAGCTTTTCCAGCAAGGCTGGGCTTAAGCCAACCCCCCTGGGATGGGTGTGAGGATTTGTGTCATCGCGGCAGCCCAGGGGTGACATGGGCTGAGCTGACGGGTGCTGTGAGGTCTGAGAGTGCAGCCAGAGAGACAAAACCTGTGCTGGGATCATCCCTCAGTGTGGGGAGGAGGAACCCTGCCCCTCTGCCCTGCTCAGGTGAGACCCCACCTGCAGAGCTGAATCCAAATCCAGAGCCCCCAACAGCAGAAGGACCTGGAGCTGTTGGAGAGAGTCCAGAGAGGCCACGGAGATGCTCTGAGGGCTGGAGCCCCTCTGCTCTGGAGCCAGGCTGGGAGAGCTGGGGGTGCTCACCTGGAGAGGAGAAGGCTCCAGGGAGAGCTCAGAGCCCCTTGCAGGGCCTAAAGGGGCTCCAGGAGAGCTGGAGAGGGACTGGGGACAAGGGCTGGAGGGACAGGACACAGGGAATGGCTTCCCACTGCCAGAGGGCAGGGATGGATGGGATATTGGGAAGGAATTGTTCCCTGTGAGGGTGGGGAGGCCCTGGCACAGGGTGCCCAGAGCAGCTGTGGCTGCCCCTGGATCCCTGGCAGTGCCCAAGGCCAGACTGGACGGGGCTTGGAGCACCTGGGACAGTGGGAGGTGTCCCTGCCCAGGGCAGGGGGTGGAGTGAGATGGGCTTTAGGGTCCCTTCCACCCAAACCATTCCAGGATTCTGTGATCCTAATGTCATCTTCTGGATGCTCCCTCAAACCAAGACCACCTCCCCAGGTGTGGCTCACAAATCCCATCTGAGCAGTGGGGTGCTCTGCAGCTCTGGGCTGGAGCCCTCTGCCTCCCCACGCTCTGCTCTGCGCCCCAAAACTCCCAGCTCCCCTCGGCAGGGCTGTGGCCAGCCCAGGGGCTGTGTGACATCCCCACTGCAACACTTGCAGTTTTATTCCCTTCTTGCCCCTTTACCTCAGCCAGCAGAAAATGCCCAGAGCTGCCATCAGTTTATTTTCCCTGATTTACAGCTCTGAGCCCGCCGGTTCCGCTCCCAGCCAGCGAACGTCGCCCAGCTGACTCCGGTTCCGCGGAGCTGCTCATGAATCACCCGGCACTGAAACTCTGGAGTTTTGTACTTTTGAGCTAAAAAATTCCAGCCTCACGAGGGTTTGCAAATTGTTTGTTCCCAGCTTGGTGTGTGTTCTCCCAAAGCCTCCTGTGATTCCTGCTCGGACAGTCGTGTGCTGATGTCCCTGTGCAGCTGGATCACAGAGGGGACACCATGGCATGAGTGATATCCCTGCCATATCCCTTTAATCCACCCTCTCCAACAGGAAAGCAATGCTTTTTCCATAGGAGAATGAAAAATAGGTGAATAAAGGCGTGGAGAATGAAGGTTGAAGTTTTTCATTTGGAATATTGCAGCTGTGTAAGGATTGATGTAGAGCTTGGGAAAAATCCGGAGAGTTTTGAGGTCCTGGGGATCTAAATCAGCCTCTGCAGGGAATGATGGCACCATAAGAGGGGTGGCAAAGCCACCGGTTCCTGGTGTCTCTGCGCCTTGCTCCTGACAGCAGGTTTGGCCTTTTCCTTTGCTCCCCTAAAGGCTAAAAAACCTCGGGTCAGGTTTTCAGGAGGACAAGAGGTCAGGCTGGAAAGAGTTTCCAAATCGGAGTGGTCCAAGGAGTAGGATTAGGGTGAGGTTTCCCGTTGGAGAGATGCTGGTGTGGGGAATTTTGCCCGTGTACTGGGAGAACAAACCTGAGAGCTCAGGAAGGGAAGTTTGAGATCAAGAGACCCCAAAAGAAGCTTCTCGAGTGTATGTTGTTCCCTTAAAATTCCCTCTGTGTGTTCTGGAAAGCGAACTAACCCAAAAAATGGCAGTTTTGGCTTGTTTGCAACTTTGCACCATATTAAATGAATAACTTACCAACAGAATGTTTGGGTTTTCTTTTCATTCATAATTCTTTGTAAATAAAAGCTTGGTTCTTTGACGTTTTCTTCCCCGACTCCATTGCTTCTAAAAGAAATGGCATAAAAAATAAAGATATAAGAGAAAAAGTCCTCCCACCCCCTTGAAGGAAATCCATAAGCTACTCAAACTTGGAATATTTTTCCCCAAGACATTGTTGCAAAAACTCTCTTGGACAGCCAGGTGCTCTTTTTTACCTCACTCCTTATCCCAATTTCAGCAAAACAATTCCCAGCCCTTCATTTTCAGCTGGCCATGGGTTGAAGTTGCTCCTGGCATTAGAATTCACAGCAAAGCAGCCCTGAAATCAAACACTGCTGCTCTGCTCCGGGATCTCCTGCGCCCTCTCTGCATTCCCCACATTGTGCAAATCAATCCTCCCAGCTCCCAGTAAATAGAATCGCTTCACAACACCGAAATAACTCCACATGTTCCTTCTTTCCCTTCAAAAAAAGAAGAAAAATCAGAAGCAATAAGGGAAAGAATAAGGAAATACAAACTAATCTGGTCTTTTCTTTGGAGCTTGCTGGTTTTCTCCTCGCCCAGGTGTTGCAGATTCCCCACATTTGCTGGGGCTTTGCTTCTGGTGGATGGAATTAGTGAGGGGAAATAGAAGAGGATGGAACATGGGACCCATTGCATCTGCCTGGTGCCATCTGGGAGGTTTTGCTGCCCAAGAGTTTGGGGGAAAAATGCCCATTTGCAAATCTGCATTTGTATTTGTAAGTCACAGAATCCCAGAAGGGACCTTAGAGATCATCCTATTCCACCCCCCGCCATGGCAGGGACACCTCCCACTGTCCCAGGGTGCTCCAAGCCCCGTCCAGCCTGGCCTGGGACACTGCCAGGGATCCAGGGGCAGCCACAGCTGCTCTGGGCACCCTGTGCCAGGGCCTTCCCACCCTCCCAGGGAACAATTCCTTCCCAATATCCCATCCAGCCCTGCCCTCTGGCAGTGGGAAGCCATTCCCTGTGTCCTGTCCCTCCATGCCTTGTCCCCAGTCTGGAGCCCCTTTAGGCCCTGCAAGGGGCTCTGAGCTCTCCCTGGAGCCTTCTCCTCTCCAGGTGAGCACCCCCAGCTCTCCCAGCCTGGCTCCAGAGGGGCTCCAGCCCTGGAGCAGCTCCGTGGCCTCTCTGGATTTGCTCCAGCAGCTCCAGGTCCTTGCTGTGCCGGCGGCCCCAGAGCTGGGGCTCTCCAGCTGTTTGGGGTGACTCCTCCCAGCCCGACCTGGTGGAGGTGCCGCACCCCAAAGGACGAATCCACGCGGGTTTGAGGTGTCGGTGTGAGCACCCCCCGCCCTCAGCCCCCTCAGCCTTCACCTTTATTTTTTGGAAGAGGGTTTTGGATTTTGCGAGAGGCTCCTCTCGGCAAGGGAGGGGCTGTCAGAGACAAAGGAGGAAATGATCAAACCCGGAGGCTCCCGCCTCTTGTCTCCCGCGCTCGGCCGCGTTCGCGGCGCTGCGGAGGAGCCCGGCTTTAAACAAAAGCTAAACACTGTCAGTGGGGGAGCGGAGCAGGAGCTCTCTGAAATGCAAATGCCTTCTCGAGAGCAGCCGGCTTTGAACGCGGGGATCCTGCTGACTCACGCTTAGGAACTGGGGAGAGATGCCGCTCCCTCAGCCTGCCCGGCCTCCCCTCCTCCTCCTCCTCAGCGCCGCCCGGCCCGGGCCTGACCCCTGCGCAGGTCAAGTGGCCACGGCGGACGGAGCGGTGTCCGTGGGGCCGGGATCCACAGCCCGGGCAGGACTTTCCCTGCAGAGCCACCAGCTGCTCTCCAAACAAGGCAGGGCCAGCACAATCGGGCAGGGCGGAGGATTTAGCCACGGAGCAGCAGGAATTTAAGCCTCGATACCCCGGGAAGCTCTTCAAATCCCTCTCCTCACCTGCAGCTCCCTCATTTTCCCTTCCCGTCTCCCGGTTGTTTCCGAGCTCAGCATCCTTCCAGCTCGTTTGGGGTGCATCACGGTCGAGACTACACCAGTGATTTCCATCTGCCAGCGGATCCTGCAGGTTTCCAGGGCTGAGGGAGCAGGACTCTGGCCTCTGTTTGTACAGCAGGGTGAAGGCTGAGGGCAGGGAGGGGGGAGCACCAGGAGGAGGGACACGGATCCCTTTCCATGAGGACGCTCATTTTCTCCGTCCTGCAGTCCCAAGGACGGGCGTGTGAAGCTGGCACCACAGAGCCACCGAGTTCACAGGGGGCAGAACCCAAATCGCTGCCTTTTTCTGCCTTTCTTTCTGCTTTTAAATCTCCCTCATTATTTTCAAGAGCAGACCGACAACTTTGGCCGCTTAGACCTGATTCCCGAAGGCATTTGCAGCCCCGTGTCCGTGCTTGAGGGGGCAGGAGGGTCCTCGCTGAGCTGCAGCACCGTGACCCAACACATCTGCGGCTGTCTGCAAATGATCCCCCTCGCTCTGCCTCTGCACGTGAGCCCGAGAGGCTGAGAACAGGGGTCTGTGTTCTCTCCCCAACCTTCGTAATACTGTTTTATCTATTATATTTATTCATATAAATCCATTAAGACCTGCAGGGTGGCTCAAATCCAATGCAAAAGTCTTTTCCTGAGTGATGGGGAGAGTTGTCCAAAGCCACCAGCTCCTGACGCCTGCCCACAGACCCCACCCAGACCTACACGGGGTGAGACACCCCCAAGACCTCAATTAATGGGGTGAGTGATCCCCATCTCTGCCCACCCCCAGATTTACACCCCGGGATCTGAGCAGCTCCTGGGTGGAGTATCCAAAATCCAAACATGGAACAAGCAGATCCCTGATGGAAATACCATGGCTCACAGCAATGTCGAGCTCCAGGGGCAGAATGGAAAGTCAGATTTTATTTCTAATGCGCTTCTGCTCTAATAACCACTTTTTTTTCCCCTCATTGCTTTTCATCTGAAAACACTGGTGTGCTGCACCAGCAGCAGCTGATCAAGACTTCACACGTCCTGCTCATTATCCCCTGCTTCGCACGAGGGGAAACGAGGAGGATTTATAGCACCCAATTTTGCAGAAGTGTTGCCCAAAGTGCAATACCCGGCGTGTCTGCTCTGGGGAAGCCGCAGCTGTGCCGGGGCTGAGGCTGCCAGAGGAGACGCTTTATAGGGACAGATAAAATCTTTTATTAGACCAACTGATCTAGAGAGGAGAGCAGACAGGTTTTAGGTGCACAGACCAGGTTGTCTGCACAACACCATCCCCAGCCTTGCTCCACCTCCCCAAACCCTGGAGGGGCAGGAGATGAACTAAACCAGCCCCCTTGGAAAAGTCTCTGAGCCCCAGAACTGCCAAAGTCCAAAATCCTGCCTAAATCCTTCTTTGGTACCTCTGCCTCATTAAAAAACTCTCCACCATGTGCCCTTTGTCATTTTTCCCTATATCCCAATATTTATTTATCCCTGCTGCATCCCTTGCTGTGGAAACCAACTTGCAGGAAGTGGCGCCGAAGGGCAGAACACAGACGGAGAGTTGAGTTTGGGTGCTGGGGCCCCAGGCAATGAAGGCAGTGAGGAAAAGGTGAGGGTGGGAATTAGGAGTGGGCAGGCCCGTGGGATGGGATTCCTGGAGTGCCACCCACGGGCACATGGGCTGGTGTCCCTGTGGGAGTTTGGGCTGCTGTGGATGGTGAAGAGCGAGATGCACAAGGCTGAAATCATGTTCTTGTGCTTTCGTGCATTTTTCCACTTCCATCACTTCCACCCCTGCCAATTCCCACCCAAAACACCCACAGGCCTGTCCCAGACGTACCCCAGACCCACGGTCTCAGAAATAAAGTATGAGCTGCCATGTGGGCTTTAACCATTTCCCTCTCCTCTCCTCTCCTCATCCCACCGAGGAACAGCCCTTTGCCCCCTCCCAATTATTTTTTACCGCATCAACCACATCACTAAGATTTCTCTTTTATTTTCCAAAAAATAACAGAAAGGGCTGCTCCTGCCGGGAATTTGTAGTAATTGTAGTAACCTGATAACAATTTCAAGCAATTAGCACAATACTAATTCACTCATTTACTGAGTAACGTCTTGTCTGTGTTTATGGGGGCTGTGCCGAGTGTAAATATCTTACTCACTGTGGTGGCTAATGAAAATTTACTAAGACGTTGGTTTGTTTTTTTTCAAATGTTTATTCATTTTAAGCTATTCTTGGTAATCACGTGTGAATAAGGAGTAATTGCTTGACTTCAGGATGGTAATTAGGAAGCACTAAGTCATTGTTTTCTTCTTGAGAGCGGATGGTTTGTTTAAATGTGCATCTGCTCTCCCAGCACTAATCCAACCTGCCAGCCCCTCATCCTGCTCCTCAGCGCCTGCGGCTGCATCCTGCTCTCTCCCGACAGGAGTTTCCCGGGATTGACGGGCTGGATCCGGCGGGGGTCGCGCAGAGCACGGGCCGAGGTGTCCAAGTGGGAGCCGAACTGCTCGGTCCGTGCTGTTGTGACCCTCCCTGGGGTGCCGGCAGCTCCGGGGGCAGGGGGGATCCATCAGCATGCAGGGCAGGATTTGCATCTGCTAATCAGAGCCAGATCCCGGGAAACAACTTCCAATAAAAGAATCCCATTACAAAGCAACCAGCTGTGAAATACCGTACCTGTGTCGCACCCTGCAAACCCGCAGCCTCCTCGCTCCCTGCCAAGGACGTGGGAGCGCCTCCTGAGCGTGGAGATGGGGAAGGAAGGGGCAGGGAATGAAATAAAAATGGGATTGATACGCACGTGCTCGTCTGGGGAGCCCGCACTGCTCCATCCTCCCGGGACGGGAGGGATGCTCAGGGGAAGCTGAAGCAAAATGGATTTTTTTTTTTTTCCGAAGACCCCCGGATCATCCAGAAAATACTCATCCAGCCAGAAAATACTCCTCAGCATTAGCCACAGGACTGGCACATTCCAGCCTTGCCAAGCCGAGTCACGGCTCAACCAACACCTGGAAGTGTCTGGAGCCAGCCCTCCCCTGGAGCTGTGTCTCCAACCACAGCCCAGCCTGGAGGCCACCTGATGGGAGCTCGGGGCTAACCCACAGCACGCCTCGGTTTCCCCGTTTGCAAACTGGGGTTAATTGTTCAGTTCTCCTTCGGGAAGAGCACTGGGCTCTCCTGGGAGGGCCGAGGCTCCCACACCAGGTGGCTGCGGGGGATGTTGGGCACGGCAGCCGTTCCGAGGCGGTTCAGACACGAGCACTGGACACGATCTTTAAAACACCGAGTGATTTTTAAGTGCTTCTCTGAGAGCATTTACAGGGCCCTGATTTACTGAGTGCTCAGAGCAGCCTGTTCTCGTTGGAAAACAGGGCTCGGGATGCAGCCAAGCATCCAGGAACACAGGCTTTGCACTGTTTTAATCTCTGCCTTTCTCAGCTTCCCTCTCCTTGCAGAGGGGGTAACCCGGCTCCCCTGGACACGTTCCCAAATATTCCCACAGCCGCTGCTGTACAATCTGCGCCCACCGCAAAAACAGGCAGGAACCCATAAAATTCCCATAAAAAAGGGAAGGAGGGTCCTGCTAGGGAAGATGTGTGCTGATGTCTTCACAAACAATTCCATGGGTGTGAACGTCTCGGAAATGGGTCTGAATGTCTGTACCGAAGGTTTGTTACAGGGCCCAGGCAGCTCGGCTCCTGAAACAGAAAGATGGTTCTGCACGAGCCTGAACTTCTGAACTTTGGGGTAAAATGCCGGGTTCAAGGGGGGATATGGGGCAGGCGGTTCGGGAAGGCTGCACCTTCCCGGTACCTCAGCAATGGGGAAAGGAAGAGGGCAACACACGGCCGGGAGTTTGGGATAAAGGGAGGCTGCGCCCTCCGAAACCTCGAGAGGGAAAACCCCGCGGGCTGTGCCCCGGCGGAGTCTCTCCCTTCATTCGAATGGAGTTGCAGGACTCCTCTGGCTCCTCTATGGACGCTGGCTTTTCCCAGCGGGATTTTCCGCGCAGTCCCTCCCTCTCTGTTCGGTCCCAATGTGACAGCAAGGATGGGGAGCAGCCCTGAAGCTGCTGGGAACACCAAAAATCAGGACAAAGCCAAGAGTGTCATCAAAAAGGGTCCCATGGAAGAGCATAAGGAACTGGATGATGAAGATGACCTGCAGGTCCATCCGTGGGGTACAGAGGTTTCTGTGTGGGGTTGGAATATCCCCCATACCCTACCGTACCAACCCCATGCACCCCTGGAAGCCAAGGAGGCACAGGGAGCGTTCACAGACCCGTGAGAGCACTCAGGGGTCTGAACCATCTCCTTATCACCACCCCCAGCCCAGCCCAGCCGCCTGGAGTTCCATCCTCCAGCCCCACTCCCCACGGTGACCATCGGCGTTTTCACATTCCCACCCCTTCCCAAGCCCCCCTTTCCTCCCGCCCCACTCCCGGTGCCTTCGCTGTGCCCGGAGCCGCGCTGTGGCCACGAACAGCCCCCGGAACCACCACGGTGCCACCTGGAAAGGCCAGAGAGTTTCTGTGAAAAACCAAAGCATCACCCAGGAACTCCAAAGAGGGCAAAGGAGAGGACTCCAAAGGTGCCGTCTCCAAGATATTTCAGGGCAAAATTTCCATGGGACTGCCCTTGGTGAAACAAAAATGCCCTTTACACCCCTCCTTCCACTCCTCCTGTCGGGGCCGGTGCTCCGCGGGTGCGAAGGAGCCGCTGCAGGGGGAAGAGGCAGATCCAGGGCGCCTCGATAAATCCCTGCAGGGCTCACGTCCAGCGCGCCTGCTTCCCAGAGATAAAGGGGAAGCGGCGCTTCTCCGAGGCACGGACACCGGGCTAATCTCCTCCTGCGCCGGGGCCGTCACCGTGTCACGGGAAGCAAAGACGGGCGAGGGGAGGAGGGAGGGAGGGAGGGAGGCGGCGATGGGGCTGTCAGCTTCCCAAAATGTTCCAGGGAAATCAGCCCCGAGCAGCTGCTTGAGGAAGGAGCAGCGCCTCGTGTTTATTTTACACGGGGAACTGGAAAGCATTTTTCTATCTTGAAGTGGAAAATTAATCCTGCAGAAGGGCCCTGGGGGGTGGGGATATTATTTAGGTGCTTTGAGATCCATCCTAAGGTGTGATGAGGCTCTGACAGGTCCCACGATGGGAATCCAGGAGGGCAGAGAAGAGCCTGGCAAAATTGCAGATGCTGGAGGAAAATCACTCGAGGGGCCAGAAAAAAGGGAGCTGTAATGACATCCAAGAGCTTCAGAGGGAGAAGAGGCTGGGCAGGGAAAGAAAGCGAGCAGTCGCTGCAGGACGTTGGTGCCAGACACATTCAGATCAAAATTAGGCTGAATTTTTAGCAGGGAGGATGATTAACCCTGGGAATAAATTATCAAGCAAAATGGGAAATGCTCCACCTCTCGATGCGTGTGGATAAAACCCAGGTGCCTTTCGGGAGGATGAGCTTTAATGGAGCCCAAAGAGGCTCCCTCCGGATGGAGCCGGGAGAGCCAGGCTGGTTCCCGTCGCACCTCAGCAGCACCGTGAGGACTCCCAGAGCCTGCCAGTCCCTATAAAATGATTGCTCCCCTCTGCCCTGGGAAAGGACTGACCCATCTGCCTTTGGAGATGGCTGTGAGACACTAAGGAATTGCCAGGTGCCAAATGGGATTTTTTTTTGCAGTAATAAAAGGGAATTTAATTGTCGAGGCCAAATGAAAGACCCTGCCAAGGCCACTGCGGGTCCAGCAGCACAATAAAATCATGGCTCTTACTAAACAACAAATGCAGGAAACTTGAACTTTTATTTTGATTTTTGGTTTGTCTTCCCTTCCAAACCTGGGAGTGTTTTCTTTAATCTCATTCCCAATTTGTAGGCTCTGCTCTATGAACATCCCTCAGCTCTGATGGTGTTTGATGGTAACCTTGAGATGCTCAGAGCCCCTTTCAGGGCACTCTGAGGGAACAGTGGCACAGGGCAGGGGTGGCAGGTGGGTCACTATTTCTGCTTAATGACTTCCAGTTTAAATCCCTTACAAAGTGATTAATCCTCAGGAGGACGGGGCAGGTCGGCAGCTGCAGGTTGGCTTGGCTGATGTGGCTGGAGGGGGTGGAAACCAGCAGGAGCCCAAAGAAGGGTGGAGAAAAGGGTGGGGAATCACTGTGCAGAGCTGGATTACACTCTTCCCTACACCCTTCTGTCCCCAAATGGCAGCAGAGCTGCAGGAATGAGCAGAGACCTGCCCAGCATCCCAGCTCCATCCCGCATCCGGCTGAGTCGGTGCTGGTGAGCACAAGAGATGCTCCCACACTGCCATGATCCCTTCGAATTAGGGGCTTGACCTGTTCCCACACCAAATAAATTCGTATCATTGATCTACGTGGCCAATATCTGAGTGTCATTTAGGAAATTTGGGATTTATCGCTCCCCTTCTCACTCCCATGCTCACAATCCTTTGGGAGTACGTGGAGCCGGTGGGTCCTAACCCAGAAAATCAGTTCCCCCACCTAAAGATGGAATTGCTATTTAACCCAAACCAGTCAGGAAGGAGAAAAAAACCCAATAAAACTGAGACAAGGTGGGGCTTTGCCTCTTCAGGCTCCATCTCAGGAAGAATTTGGAGCGTTTCCGATCAAAGGCAGCCCCGCAGGGACCGCTCCGGGGGCACAGCGGGAGCCGTTTCCCGGCTCAGCGCAGGGACGGCTCCCCAGGGACCCCGAGGCAGAGCTTTGAGCAGAGCTTAGAGCCTCTTCCCCTCGCAAAAAGCCTTTCCCAGTGTGAGCTTTGGTCTGCGGCGCAGGAAGCACGAGGGATATTTTGGGAGCGGTCTTGTTCTCCTGCCGCCTTTCTTCTCTTGCCTCCTGCTGCTGCCTCACTTGTTTTGATCTCTCTCCTCTCCCTCTCCCTTCACATCTCTCCTCTGGAGGTGAGATGCAGCTCCCTTTTCCCCTGCTGTGGCCACGTCCCAGTCTCCAAATCCAGGAGATGTGTGGCAGTTTGGACCATCCTCCCTGGGCCTTTGCAAGCCATAAAATCTCTGGGATGAGTGAAGCAGGAAGGTGAAATACCCAGCACATCCCACCCCCCTCAGCCCCCTCTGAACCCATTCACCCATCCCCAAAATCTTTTGGCATCATTATTTACACAGTTGCTTCCAAGCACTTTGCAAAGCACTCACAGAGCCCAGAGGGAAGACACGAGAGAGAGAGGGCAGGGCTAGGTGGGATTTTGGGAAGGCATTGTTCCCTGGGAGGGTGGGGAGGCCCTGGCACAGGGTGCCCAGAGCAGCTGTGGCTGCCTCTGGATCCCTGGCAGTGCCCAAGGCCAGGCTGGACAAGGCTTGGAGCAGCCTGGGACAGTGGGAGGTGTCCCTTGCCATGGCAGGGGTGGCACTGGATGGGCTTTAAGGTCCCTTCCACCCCAAACCATTCTGGGGTTCCATAATTATTGGCTGCAATAATTCTGGCGTATGATAATGAACCCTGACTGATAAATACACTCCCAAAAGCGGCATCAGAGCCATTCCCTTCGCCTCCCCAGCACAGCTCAGGACAGAGGCAGAAGGTGTGGGGCCCATCCCGGTGCTGGGAGCATCCTCCAGGCGCCCCAGGATCTCATCAGCCGCCAGCACAGCTTGAGAGTCACCGGGAGCGGAGCCGTGCACCCTTCAAGGAGCTGAGCTGTTTACTGGAGCAGTAATGAGATAATCAAGGAATCATTTAGGCTCCTCTGGAGGTGGATAAGTGCCTCTGGCAGATTTTTCCTGCTGCCGTCCCACACGGACCTGGTCCAAGGAGCAACCCGTGAGAGGAGATGTAGAGCCGGTGTTGGGATTGAGGCGCATTTCCCATCCCCAGAGTGAAAAAGGAAACTCGTGGTGTCCTGTCCATGTTCCTGACCCCACACGTGCCATTTTCCCCTGCTCCTTTCCCTACATGGAATTTGCACAGCACTGGGGAAACTGAGGCATGGAGGGGGAGGGAATTACACCCAGCAGCCGAGCTGGCATGAACTCCTACATCTCCTGGGTCTTGCTCACAAGCCATGACCCCCTCCCCACCCAGCTGACCCTCTTCCACCTTGTGTTTCCCAAGGGCCGGCCAAATCCCTGCTCCGGGTAACGCCCACGGCCCCTGCCAGGATTCCCCACCCGGGGGGCTGGCGAGGAACATCTCCAGGCACATATGGCAGCCTGACTCCTCTGAGCGCATTTTTAGGGCAAACTCCTCATCCCACTGCTCACTCGCCTGAAAATAGAAAGCTGAGTTTGGGATGAAACGCGTTGCTGTTGGCTGGGGAAGCGGCAGGCGGTTACAAAGGAGGGGCTGCCAGGGATATTTTACACCAAAAAAAGAAGACAGAAAAGCAAGAAAAAAGGGCTTTTTTTAAGAAAGAAAGAGGAGAAAACATTGTTTATGGTTGGGGCTTGGGAGGATCATTTTGGAAAAGCTGTTCCTTCGCACGGAAATGCAGGGAAAAGGGGGGATTTGGGACAGCAGTGGGTGACGTAAAGGGGTGGCACATCCATATGGAAGAAGCAGAGGCAGCTCCGTGGTTTTACCTTTCTAGATCATTCCGTGTTCAGCCCATCTCCTCTCCAAGTCACATCTTCTACCTCTGGGCATTCCCAAAGCCCTGGCCTTGGTTGCAGGTGACCTCAGAGGGTGGCACATCCCCCTTGGGGATGCCTTTGGCCACCTGGGGCCAGGCTGGAGCGCGCTCTACGTGAGGCACTACAGCAGCTGAGGACTGAGAGAGTATATTTAATACAAAACATGGAAATTCCCATTTGCAAGGAGGATTTTGTGATATTTGTCAACGTTTCTATGAAATTCATGGCAAAAGCCGGGAATTTTCCGACGCCGCGCAAGGAACGTCTGCCAAGAAGATTCATTTACGCTTGAGCAAAACTTCGCATTTCCTCCAAACCTGGCCCTTCTCACTCATTGTAAATGTGGTGGCAAAGCCTTTTCAGGGTAAAACCAAGGAAAACAGCAAACTAGACCTTGCCAAAGGGCCACGGGAAGCCATCCATCCCGGGTCGGGGCTCAGCGTGCTCCGGCCTTGGGCGGAGCTATCCCTGGAAGTGAAGGTGATCCACCCCGCGGGTCTGACGTTCCAGTGCTGTCCCAAGCCTTGGAGCTCCTGGCACCTTTCTGGATAATCTGCCCCACCCTGAGCACATGGCTGGGCACAGCAGTGAGCTAAAAAATGCCCACAAATGTGTCACGACCGCAGAGCTGGGCTGGGCTTCCTTCAGGCAGTGAAAAAAAGAGCCAAGGAAAGGGGAAAGAAAGGCTCTGCAAAAAGCCATTTGTCCCCTCGGCTTTATTCCGGCTGCAGAGCCGGAGCAGCTTGTAGCTCCAGAGAACTTTTAATAGAAATCTTCAGAATGAAATGGGCTACAGCTGTTTGCCTTGATAAATATATTTTATGCTACATGCCTCAGCCGCCATCTGTTTGCTGATACGCGCATTTCTGCTCAGCGGCAGCTGAAGGGAAGGCATCAAAGGAATAGCAGGAGCTGGGATTCCTCACAGGTAGAGGGGAGGAGGTGAAGTGGCCCGTGCAATGGACTTATTCCGGCGGCTTAACATGCCAGAGAGGGGACAGGAGCAGCAGGGAGGGCTGGGCTGGCTGGGGGAGCTGGGGTTTCCAGGGAATGTGGGCATTCTGCTGGTGTTATCCAAGGGGAAATGCTCTGTCTGACACCTCCGTCTGGGGGCTCCCAGGAATTTAGATGAAAAAGGTATTAGGAAGGAATTGTTCCCTGAGAGGGTGGGGAGGCCCTGGCACAGGGGGCCCAGAGCAGCTGTGGCTGCCCCTGGATCCCTGGAGGTGTCCAAGGCCAGGCTGGACGGGGCTGGGAGCAGCCTGGGACAGTGGGAGGTGTCCCTGCCCATGGCAGGGGTGGGACTGGATGGGCTTTAAGGTCCCTTCCACCCAAACCATTCCAGGATTCTGTGATCCTAATGTCATCTTCTGGATGCTCCCTCAAACTGAGACCACCTCCCCAGACGTGGCTCACAAATCCCTTCTGGGATAGCAGGAGGTGTCCCTGCCCATGGCAGGGGGTGGGATGAGATGATCTTCAAGGTCCACCTCCAGCCCAAACCATTCTGCCCTTGTACCACGAATGGCTCTTTGGGCTGGTAGTTCAACCCTTGCCTTGCTGCTCCTGTCAAAACCTCCCTGTGGGAGAGCTGGGGTTTGTTTTCCTGCCTGCCCCGCTCCCCTCCTCACACCCAGCCCTGGCACCACCCCGCTCACAGCAGGTATGTAATAGCTGGCTGCCACTGCCGCTCCGTGCCCAGGTGACAGGTGCCCTGGCCGGGAGCAGGGTTGTTAGGATGATTATCACTATCAGTGCTGTGATTATCAGATTATTCCATGGCCTGCGTGGCTCAGCCGAGGTCAGGGCTGCAGGAGGTGCTGTAGGAGTGCATAAAAAAAGGGAGCCCCATGTCCAGGGGGACTGTGATGAGGGAGCTGGGCAGACAGGCAGGCAGGGGGGAGGTGGCCTGGCTGGGCAGGAGAAGGGGAGCAGGAGGTCGGGTTTAATTGGGTTGTGCCCAATTCCGTCAGAGGCCGACATCGCCCACGGAGTGAGGCTGGCAGGGAAGTGTGGGTGCGAGCGCTGTCTGCTGCGGGTGACTCAGGGACAGGGGCCTGGAGCACTCCAGGGGTCACATTCCAGGGCTATAATGGTCCCTTTATTGTATTTATTGCTGGAAAAGTGTCCTTCCCCTCAGCACTGGCTTGTCTGTGCTGTTTGCCAGTGCGGGGCTCAGCACAGCCTGGCTGCGCGAGCGGCAGGAGCCTCTCTGCCCCCGGGAGGGAAAACTCTGCCAGCCCAGAGCTCCAGAAAAGATCCCCTGGAGAAAATCCCCCTTTCCTAATGGGCTCTGGAGGGTGGGATGCTGTTCCTTCTCCCCCTGGATTTTGGGCCAAAATCCCCACAAATGGCCTCTGATGCCTCCAGCACTCGTGGGCACAGAGAAAGCCGCGGGGCAGAGCGGGGCTGGGCTGGGGGAGCCACGCTGGGAGTGGTCCCCCCTCAGTGCTGCCGGGGCTGGTGCCCAGTGGGACACGGGGAGCAGAGCGATGCACAGCTGGCCCATCTGTCCATGTCCAGCATTCCCAGCCAGCCCCCATGCTGCCACCGCCCGCTCCTGCAGCCACCCTGGAACCAAGCGGGGCCCTCGCTTTGGGATGGCCGTGGGCTGGGATTACCCCAGGCTGGTGGAAGGGGACAGGACCTCAGAGACAGCCTTGGACTGGCTGTCCTCTGCAGGGCTCTGCCCAAAGCCGGCAGGAAAAGTCCCCCAGCACCGTCTGGATCAGGCCCTGCCCAGGGCCAGAGCAATTCGTGCCCATCCTTTGCCGTGTCTGGGAAATGCTGCTTTTGTCCTGTCTTTTCTCCCTCTCCCCACTCCTATTCTTCCACCCAGAAAGCTTCAAGCGTGAAGCACTTTAAAATTCAAGGGAATTCAATACAATGCAGGAGGGTTTGTATTTTTTTTGTCTGTTCCTCCTCCTCCCTCATCTCCAGCATGTTTCATTCAGCGTCTCCAGGCCCTTTGCTGGGGCACATAAAGGCTGAGCAAAGCCCTTTTGCAGAACTGGGCATCCTGGTGGTTCAAGAAAATGCCGTGGAGCAGAGAGGAGGAAAGGAAGGTGCCCGTTCCAGAGTGTGGGCCCTTCATAGCTCCCAAATCAGGGCTGGAAAAACCTGGGGGCACTGCCGGAAAGGAGCCCCTTCCCTTTAGCGTCACCCAGCACCGTGCCCGCTCTCCCTGGGTCTCCAATCACCCATTGGCCTGGATCCCCTCGACCTCCTCCCTGTCTCAGTCCATCAGCTCACACCGAACTAGGGCTGGAAGGGATGATTTGATCACTCAGCATCCCCCACATGGGTGCCCAACCCATGGCCCACCCCGGTGCCTCAGCGCGACCCCTCCCCGCCCTGCTCCGACCCAGAGCTCCGGGCTGGGCTGTGGCGCTTTCCCGTCAGCTCCCACTTAGTGCTGTGAGCGATTCCTCCCAGCAGCGCCAGGCTCCGAACCGCTGCTCTGTGATCCTGTAAAATTAACATGGCCTGCTATAAATAACTGCTCCCTAATGGCCTGTCAGCCCAGGCCTTTCGGACAGGCTTGGCTCATGTGAGCGAAAGCTTTAATGACTGTAATTGAAATTAGATGAAACCCATCAATGTTGGGCTTTCTCTGACCCGTGCTAGGACAGAATCTCTCATGCAGCAGGGAGAAGTTCCCCCCTGCAGGACGTGCCACACCTGTCTGCATCCGGGAGCGCGCTCTGGAAGTGCGACACAGAGAGCGTTCAGGGTTTGCTCCTTCCATTCCACCCCCGGGGTGGCTGCAGCAGAGTGGGATGGACAGAGGAGCCGGCGGGTCTGGGATGCGCTGCTATCCAGGGATGTGCTGTGGGATGCTCAGGACCAAACTTCCAGCCCTGAGAGCTTGGTATTTAAGAGGAAACACAAGTTATTGTGGCTGATGATGAAACAGAAGCTTCATTTTGCATTTGGCAAAATGCAAAACCGAGCAGCAGCACCTTCCACAAGGTGTTTGCCCTCATCCGGATTCCAAGGGGGTGAGTTTCAGCTGCTGCCATTCCAGGATCAGGGCTTGGATGGGATTCCCTTGGCACACAGCTCAGCATTTTGTTGCCTTGTTTCTTCTCCTCCCATACAGACCCCGAAGGCCCCCAGGCTCCTCAGGGCTGCAAATCCCACACATCCACCCCCAGCCCTCACTGCACCCCCGGGAATGGGATAATAAATCCCCCCGGGCACCTCATGTGCTGCTTGCACGTAAGAAAACATCTCCTCCCCAGGGACAGAGGGGTGGCACGGGGCAAATCAGGAGATGCCAGAGTGTGCCCAAAGTGCTGCTTTGCCCACGCCACCCGCGAGCCTCGGGATGAGCACGGGTGTCGGGAACCAGGCTGGGAAGGGAGGATTGCTGGGAGCTTTGGGTTTGTTCCTAAAGGCCAGGACAGAGGATAAGACAAGAAAATTGACACTTTTTTTGGTCCTAATAGGCCCCAGGAGTTCACAGGCACGCAGAGACACCCAGAGAGATGCTTGGCTTTCATTACCCTGGGAGAGAGAGGCTGAGAGCTCGGCAGGAGGCAAACGGGGGGATTGGAGTCATTGCTGCAAATGGGAGTTCTGCAGCAAAAAGGCCTGGAAAACATTCCCAAACTCCCCCATGCAGGCACCTGCTGTGTTCTTCGGGAAACCAAGGCACGGGAAGTTTGGGCTCGTGGTCCTCCAGCCCAAAAGCTCAGGCAGAGGAGGGGTTTGGGGAAGCTGAGCTTGGCAGCCTGGCCCCAGAAGGTTGGTACCTAAGAGGAAATCCAAGTTCTCGTGGCTGCAGGTGAAATAAAGGGTTGGTTTGGGGTGTGGTCCCAGAAAAAGGAGCGACGGCATCTTGTGGGAGGTGTTGGGTCAGCAAACAGCATCCAAAGAGCCATTTCATGCAGGCAGGGAGAGGGACGGGGTGGAGATGGACCAGCTCAGCCCCCAGCCTCGACCCAGGCGTTTGCTGCTCTTCCCACATTTACTGGGATCCCTGCTTATGGATCTGCCCAGCCTGTGGGGATGGAATTCAGACTGTTGTGTATTTACCAACTGAGGAGATGGATGGCTCAGGGTGGGGTTTTTCCTATTCGACTTTTTCTGCCAAGCAATTTACTTTGTATGACAAAGATTTTGACTCCACTTGGGCAGTTTTATCTGGTTTTAAACTTGCCAATAATATTTTTCACTGAAAAGATTTGATGGTAAAGAGAGGGCAAGTATTTCCGAAAGTCACAAAGAAACACAAACCCTCAAAACAGAAAAAATAGAAGTAGCTCAGAGCTGTCAGGGTGAACCGTCTGGTTGGTCTGCAACAAAGCATCATTTGAATTTAGCAGTTGCAGAAGAATTTGAAAGGGATTGGTTTTCCATTCGCCATCAGAGACAATGTTTTTATTTCCAAATTGCCAGCAAACCCAAAAAATTTCATTTTCTTCTCTGCCTATTTGTGAGGGAATAGTCACTGGGGTATTTGATAGCTGTAATTTACTTTCCAAGCTGTGTAATTAGCCACCTCAATCAAATGGCATCGTTTCTATCTCTGCTCGAAGAATAAACTATTCCAGTGCACAACAAACGCCTTTGCCTCGATTCGAGCAGGGACAGGCTGGGATTTTGCAGCCAACTTTTGCTTTCAGAGATGCTCTGAAAGCTCCCTGGGAAAAAAGAGAGAGAAAACTGGGGCTGGATATTGACTGGGAGCTCTTGCTCATCGCCCTGTAGCACAGCCAGCGCGGAGGGGTGGGAGGGAGGATGTGGACACACGGTGGGGGATATTTATTCCCTGGACTGCAGATTTTGGGATTCAGGACTGGGAGATAGGGAAGGAGATTCAGGGTTCCCCAGAGGTTTTCCTTTTTACACCTGAAAGAGCCAAAAGCAGGGCAGAACAATCTCTTTTTTTTTGTGTTTTTCAGTGGATAAAGCGACCCCTCTTTCCCACAAAGACTAATTTCCCACGAAGGTGAGGAACTGGGAATCTCCAGGGCCCCATTTCCCCCCACTTCGATGGGCTCGGAGCTTTCACCCGGGTGTAAAACCCTGCTCGGCCTCACTCCCGAGTCTCATTTGGGATTTTAGGCTGGGCTCAGGTACGAGTGGGATAATCTGAATTTACCAGCGGGGCTTATCTGGAGAAATCCCTGGAGACTCCCGGGCCCCGGGAGCTGCGAGCCGGAGTTACAACCTCCCCCGTGAAACAGAGAGAGGGAAAGGAGGGAAATCGCCTTGTAAAACCCACAAGGACTTTTGGCTTTATTCTTTTCGCTGGAGCTCTTAAATTCAAGGCTGGCTCTGGAGCCTGCGCAGTCCCGGCCTCCTTCCTGGCAGACTTGAGAGACAGAACTTTTCTTCCCTCTTCTCCTTAGCATAACAATCCCTTGTTAACATAATAAGATTAATTCTCGCGCTGCAATCAGGAAGCCACACTTTCACCGAGCCCTAAATAATATCATTCCCTCGCCACGTTTATAAAGTAGCAGGGTGGGCTTTTTTTTTCCTTTCTTTTTCTTTTTTTTTCTTCCCCTTTGTATTGAAAAAAAAATGGAAATCTTGTAATCTTGAGATAAATATAACGGTGTGGAAGCTTCCCATTCTCCTCCAATCTGATTGCAGTGGCAGCAAAAGGACATGGGCCTAATTAAAGTGCCAATCAAGCAAAAATGGGATTCATTGTTTTTATACAAATGCTCCCTTTAACCCTTTGCAGCTCGTTTGTCCTTTTCTAACACACTGGTTTTTATCTCCTCAGCCAAAAAAGTCCAAGCCAGGTTTCAGAGCAAGTCTGGGGGATGAAAAATCACCAAAAATTATATTAAAAGCGTAACTGGTGATGAGGACAGTGTCCAGCAGCCTCAGCACATCCTTCCCTTCTCCTGCTGCCAGCTCCTCTCCCGCAGCCACGGGAGGAGCTGCGGAGCTCTCGCCTTCCCTCCAACGTCCCTGTCGAGCTGGGAAGGTTCCGTGGGACCTGGAAAACGCCGGGCTCAGATGGCAATTCCTAGCAAGCACTAATGCAGTCCAGTGTTTATCACATTCAGGCGTGCAAACAACACCCCAACCCAGAGTTGTAGTGGTTTTCCAGTGGATTGGGACAATCTGCCCAGATCTGAACATCACCAACCACCTCGAGGCAGGTGGTGGAGGGTGAAATCTGGCCCCAGCTCTCCTGTAACACTCGCAAAACAGGGAGACAATCCCTGAACACGTCTGGGCACATCTGGGCAGTGGGACAGGAGCTGGGGGGTTGAAGGCTGGCTGGTGCTCCCTGTGTCTGTTCGCGGCACGGAGTCCTCGCGTGGCGGCGATTCCTTCTCAATCCCGGAAAATCCCTCGTGGAGCTTCACCCTGGTGTTCAGGAGCCCTCCCTCTCCACCACCAGCTCAGCGGTGCCCCACGAATCCCAGCCTCCAGAGGCACATCCAGCCCGTCCGTGCACAACATTCCGGCAGGGCCAGCTCGGCTGCTTTAACCTTGCGTGGCAGCGGCCGCTGGCAGCGGAGCAGGGAAGCAGCGGAATGCAAAGCACGGCATTAAAATAACTTTGCATTAAAAGACCTGCATGAAAGGCAGCAAAAAAGCCTCGAGGGAACGGCCTGGGGACTGATGTGGGGGAAGTCAGGAAGGGCCGAACAGGAACCGTGTCAGTGATGGGGTTTGGCCACCTCTGCGCCTTTGATCCATCGAGGGTCCCCAGCGCTGGCTGGGATGGCCCGAGGCTGTGAGCAGAGCAGGGTGGGTGTGGGAAGCATGGCAGGAATTCAGAGATCATGGGATATCCTGAGCTGGAGGGACCCACCAGGACCATCCAGCCCAGCCCCTGGCCCTGCCCAGACCCCCCAACAACCCCACCCTGGGCATCCCTGGCAGCGCTGCCCAAACGCTCCTGGAGCTCTGGCAGCCTCGGGGCCGTGCCCATTCCCTGGGGAGCCTGGGCAGTGCCCAGCACCCTCTGGGGGAAGAACCTTTCCCTGATACCCAACCTAACCCTCCCCTGGCCCAGCTCCAGCCATTCCCTGGGTGCTGTCCCTGTCCCCAGGAGCAGAGATCAGAGCTGTCCCTCGGGAGGAGCCGCAGCCCCGCTGAGCTCTGCCCTCATCCCCTCTGCTCTGGCTGAGCAAACCAAGGGCCCTCAGCCGCTCCTCGTGTGGCCCCTCCAGGCCCTTCCCCTTCCCCATGTCCCTCCTTTGGATGCTTTTTTAACAGCTTGAGATCCTTCTTACACTGAGGTGCCCAAGGTGCCCCCGGCACTGGAGGTGAGGCTGCCCCAGCCCAGAGCAGGGCAGGACAATCCCCCTCGATGTCCCCAGGACACGGTGGCCTTTGGGCTCCAGGGCACTGCTGCCTCATGGCCACCTGCCCTCTCCAGGACCCCCAGGGCCCTTCCCGTGGCGCTGCTCTCCGGCCCCTCACTCTCCAGTCCGTCCCCACATCCAGGTTTGCCCCAGGGGGGTTTGACAAGGCCCTGTGCGTTCACCAGACCCCGCTCCAGGCTCCAGGGTATCACTTGCAGCCCTGATCCCACCCCTGGTCCTGACACCCAGCTCCAGCCCTCCCAGCCGACCCCTGGCTCTGCTCAGACAGAGGGAGCTGTCCCCACCTGAACCCAAAATGTCACCAGCGCTCTTTTCTTTCCTGTTTTTAACCCTCAAAGCTTCTCTCGCCCCTCCCCGCGGCTGTTCCCAGGCCCTGCCTCTCGCTGCCCATATTGCTTCCAGACCTGCTGTACCAGAGCTTTATCGAGTGCCACGAGCTGAGGGGCTTTGGCAGCTCTCCACACAGCCAGGAGGAACAGGAGACAAGGAGGGAAAGGAGCCCAGGCTCCCCCACTGATCCGCTTCCCTGGCCTTCCCTGGGCTGTTTTCAAAGAGGATCCGGTGGGAGATGTGGAAAGGAACTGGCACTTTTTGGCTGGGGCTGCTCTGGAAAGCGAGGCAGCGCCAGAACTGGAACAGTCGAATTCCCCTCATGTCCTGGGCGAAGGGGCCGGCAGAACTGGGGAATTTCGGGAGGCAGCTGCCTTTACTCTTGCAGGGAAAAGCAGCTGCGTCTACCTGGGGCCAAGTGAAAAAGTCTCCCTGTTTTCTGCCCTCTCCAAGGGCATCCCCGGACGGTGGTGACCCCCTGGGAGATCAGCCTCCTGCCCCAGTGTCCCTGGTTTGCTGGTCTGAAAAACACAGCCCCAAACATCCCCCCAAAACCTCGACCTGCCTTCGCTGCCTCCTGCCATCTCCAAGGATATCCTTGGCATCTCCATGACCTCTCACCCCAAAACTGCAGCGAGGTCCTGCAGCGAGGTTTTTCCATGCCTTGTCCGGGAAAAGCCTCGCTCCTGCTATTAGGAGACAGCTGCTCCTTCCTCCATTCCTCCATCCCATTTTTTTGCTTTCTAACCAGGAGCCAGCCCACCCTGGGGAGCGTTTGTGTGGCAAACAGGTGCCAAAGGCGAGCTGTGCCCTGCACAGGGGAAACTGAGGCACGAGGGATGCCTTTCCTTAAGGCCACGGGGCAAGCTCTGCAGCGGGAGCAGGGAAAACCTCCGAGTCCCAGCTCCGTGTTTTCCCAGCAGGACTCTGCACAGCTTTCACTTGTCATGTGTATTTTTAAATGACAAGGAAAAGATTTTCTAAACCAGGGAAACGTGATTATTTTCCTCTCTCTCTCTCTTCCAGGTGCTTGGCTTAGCGTTGTAATACCACAAGAATGAAATCCATCTGAGTTGCTGTTGTCCTGCTGCTTAAAACCCCATTTTCTGTCAATATTGCTTCATTTTGATCAAGCTGCTTACATGTTTTATATTATTCTCTCTTTTTTTCCCCTCCATTTTGCTGCAGCATTTCAGAACATTTTGTTTCTTGCACTTCCCGGTAAATACTTCTCAGTAAATAGCCTGGAAGTAAGAGAGGCAAAGGCATGAGAAAGTCTGGGCTCTCACTGTTGTGGTGTTTCATGTCTATTGCACTTGTCAATGTGGAACACAAAAAAAGGGGGAAAAAACCAGGAATATACCTGGTTTATCCCCGCTGACGTTCAGAAGGAAGAGAGAGGTTGAGCACCTGCTCTGGAATTGCTCTTTGCCCTTAGATACTGCCCAGGGCAGGTGTGTGACCCCAGGTTCCGCGGGGAAACGTGGCCGTGGCCCCAGCCACGCCCCAGCCTGGGACCCCACGCGGGGCCTCCAGCCGCAAACACAGCCCGGTCCCAGCGCCCGGGCAGAGCCGCCCAGCACCCGCTCAGTATTCCTCCCCAGAGGCTGCTCCCCCCAGCTCCGTGATTTTCTCAGCTTTTTAATTGGAATGATTCATTTCCTTCCACAACACAGAGCAGATTCAAATGAGATATCCGAGAGGAGCAGCTAATAATCAGTTTGCACTCGATTTGCTCTCCTGAGTCAGGTGGAGGGGAGCTGATCTTGCAGGACACCGCTCGGGCTGCAGCAAGCCAAAATTATGTCAGAAAGCTGATTTTTTTTCTTTTTTTTTTCCATGCCTTGTCCTCTAAATCAAATTTGACTACCAATGTAGTCGGAACCACAGAGGTAATCAGTTAATAAAACTTCGCACTTACCTGCTACTTCCACTCAAGGATTTAAAGCCCTTTGCAAAGGTCAGTATTGCAATGATGAGAATTTTCCAGCTGAAATGTTTTCACTGGGAAGGAGAAAGAAGAAGAAGAAGAAAAAAAATAAAAAGAAGAGAAAAATATTCACGATTCCTGGAAGTTAAAAATTCTGCTGTTTTGGATGCAGGCAAGAAATAATATTTTTTGTGAAAGGAAGAGAAGAAATTGCCATGCAAATGTTAATGGTGTTTTGAAGCTTCACAGGAAAGTCTGACTTGTGTAGCAGCCTTAATATACATTAGTACCCCTCGTCTGCAAGCAAACAACATTTTGCAGAATAAACTGAAACACAACAGGGAGAGCCTTGGAATTATTTAGAAATCTAATTCCCACTGAAATCAGGCACCGAGCAATTTATTCCACGCACATTTAAATCAGCACTGCTGCCAGAAAAAATCCACCCAAAAATGCACCACCTGTAACCTGCCAGGCACGGGGACACCACTGCAGTTGTGGCCACTGCCAGAATCCCTGCCAAGGCTGGAGGTGATGTCCTGGTGGGAAATGCACTCCAGGAGTGCCACTGTCCCCTAAGAGCAGAAAAATGCAGGAACAGGGCAGTTCCGAGCAGCCAGCCCCACTTTGGCACCTCTTTCTCCCAGGGACACGAGCAGGCAGGGATGGGCAAAGCAGCGCACGTGGACAAACCCAAATAAGCTTGATTTCCTTAGGGATGCAAGCTAAAAATAATAATAAAAGCTCTTTATTTGCAGGGCGACTCCCCCTGCGCTGAGAGCAGAGCCTGCGTGCGGTGCTTGCGTTTCAATCAATAAAGCTCAGCTCAGCGCTGCTCCTAAGCCAGGTTTAACCACCTGGCACCAGTTTAGCTTGTTAGCACGAGTGGATTTTGGAAAGTTAGCCTTTTTTTAGCCAGACCAGGGCTGGTAGCCATGGGTTAGCCATGGTCCCACCAAGGTAAGCAGGCAGCCCCAGAACAGCAGGGAGAGCTGTGCAGCCTTTTTTTCAAACTCACCTCGCAGTAATTAGAGTCCACAGCTGTAATTACTTTCTCATTTTGGTTTAATAATTGCCTCAGCCATCCCCACATGCCCCTCAGACTGGTGATGAGGGAGGCTCTGGCATCAGCAGCCACATGAAGCGTGGTGGTGAGCAATGATTTTGTTGCGTGGGTTTGATTTGTGGGCACCTCTGCTCTGCTCCCAAACTCTCGCTGGGTGAAAATGAAGTTACAGGAGGTAAAAAAAAACACCCCAAAAGGATAAAAAGGGTGATTAAAGGAGAGAAAAGGCCCTTTTGTGCCTTGCCCCCAACCCTCCAAAATGACAGCGGGAAGTGCTTGCACAGGGACCCCCTTACAAACAAAACTTCATGGGGCGGGGGGGGTATTTTTATTTTTTACTCCCAGCTCCAATGTGCGTTTTTATGGATGAGTGAAGAGCTCCCCTCCTGGAGAAAGTGAGGGTGCAGCTCTGGGGGTCTTCCAGAGACACCCCCCCCTCCCCCCCATTTCCAGCTCCCTCTGGACTTGTGGGAGGTTGTTGGATATAATTTATCTCCGGGGGAGGGGGAGACATACACACATTATTCCCCCCTCTCTTTTCCCGGGATTTTGGGAGTATTCCCCTGTATTTCAGGGTGAGGCTCTGGCTGTCCCCCTCTCCTTTCGGGGAAGGCACGGGCTGCCCCTCAGGGAGGTGAGGAGGGGTCCGGGGCTGCGGTGACCGATGGGCAGCAACCCCCCCACGCCTCCAGTTCAGGTGCAGAAGCCGCGCAGGTGTTCGCGCTCCCGCTGTGGGTGCCCCGCTGGGGCGGCGGCAGCACCGCGAGGGGGGCGAGCATCCCCTCCTCCCGCACAGCTGAGGCAGGCGCTGGAAACCCCCCCAATCCCACCTCAACCCCCCCATCCCACCTCAACCCCCCCGCCCCTTGGTGCGCAGAGCTCTGGGGAGGGGGGGGATGCACAAATGTTCCACCCCGCGCTGAGCCATCGCCGGCCCCCGGCTGCGCGCAAGTTACTCCCCCTTTCCCCGGCACTTTGCCTCCCTCCCCTTCCCCCCCCCGCTCC